>JANAVB010031619.1:14059066-14519066 GCA_029216955.1 Iris pallida
TCATCTAACGATATGTTTCGGACTAACAGTGATCCCTCTCGTTACGGTGATGTCAGCCTTCCTTGTGATCCACGCCCACAAGATCTCGAGAACTCCCTTTTTTTCCACATGTGACTTGTGCCTTCCTTTCATTTTAGTGGCAACCAAAGCGAACGCTGACTTTGAAAAGTCCTTGTTGCTTATGATGAATCTCTTCGTTTTACTATCTGCTTTTGACCGACTCTATCGTGCAAACTCGTTCCTAACCGATACCATAAATGTCTTCCAACTATCTAGCAGAGAACTCACGAGCAAAAGGACTTGGAGCTCGTCATCAATCGTCATCTTCATCGAATACAACTGATTGACATGCCTTAACATCGTTTAGATGTTGCGTCACTGAGGCATCCTCTAAGTACTTCGAGTTGACGAGTTGGCGTATAAGAAACAATTTGTTCCCGACAGCCTTCCAGTCGTATAACGAGTGCAGCTTTTCCACAGCTTGTAAAACCCCTATTTTTTAAATTATTTTTATTATTTTATTAGACTTAAAAATGAATTTATTAATTTATGGTTTTATTTTTTTTTATGACCCGATTTGGCCAATTCAGCCCGAACAGGGTCCGAACAAATTTCAGCCCATGTGAGCATGTGGGGTGACTAAGGTGGCCATATAGGAATATTTTGTGTATGTAAAAATATTTTTAAATTATTTTTAGAACTTGTTGAATATTGCTGACTTTGGGTACAAAAATTTATGTTTATTAATAAAATAATATTTTACAAGATGGTACAATTTTCTGGACCCATACATGGGTGAGCGGTAAAGTTCACCTATTGGGACGATTTTATAAAATTATTATTATTAAATTTATTTTGTGGAAATTTAATAACATGTTTTTCCTATTTAAATATTATTATTTTTTAAGTTGATTTATTAAGGATTGAATTTATATATATATATATATATATATATATATATATATATATATATGTAGATATGCTCAAATATATTAAATAATTGGATAGTTGACTTTTATAGGTATTTGGATTTTAATAGATTTTTGGTGTATTTATGGATATACACATATATAGATATAAATATTTATAATTAAAAGATTTGATTAGATTTAGATAAAGAAGAACAAATAATAATTTAACTAAGGTAGGTGGTCGGCCACACCACCCATCAACCCACGAAATAGCAACAGCTTAACTGCTCACAAAAAAGGAGGGGGGAACCCAACCCACTGAAGCCACACAAGTGGTGGCCGAACCCTTGTGTTCCTTTACATAAATGCATGTATGTATATGTTTTTTTTAAAGGAAAACCCAAACCTAATTCGGCTCCATCTTCTTCCTCCTCTCTCCTCCATCCTCCTTCCTCTCCTCGGCGTGCGTGCCAGCCTCGTCGGATCGACAGCAGTCCCGTCTCCCGGTCGTCACGACGACAACACAACAACAGTTTTCCACTTTAAGGTATCCCACTTTCCCGATCGATATCTTCCTCATTTTAACTCCGTTTTTAGATCCGTAAAATCGTGTAGAAAGCTCACATGACCCTCTTCGAGATTCCCGAGGTAGATTTCTACATGGCCATCCAACTAGCTCGAAAAATCGAGACGAAGTTGGAGAAAAACTACTTTTCTGGAATATTAAAACTGTTGGAAAACACCAACTTGTCGGCCAATTTTCGTTCTGTACTTTAAGATTTTATAGAAATTAATTAAAGACAGTCAAAGACAACATAATCGAGATTGTAAAGCACCTTTTGGATTCAGTTTTCATCTAGTGTGTAAAAAGTTACACGTTGTTAAAGTTTTACGAAAAATTATAAATTCTGTTTTCAAAAAGTAGAAAACACCCGATACGGCGTGCACCCCGACAAACCGGACGACGTGGTCGCGCACTATACGCATCGAAAGGCGCATGTGGATGTTTTCGACATGTGGGAACTGACGGAACCTGATTTCGTTGCATGTGCGCGAAATCAGTACGTATCCGTCGAGATACCCCGTATCGACCCTTTGCAAATTAAGTCACAACTTTGTGCACACTCATCATATCGCGATGAAACTTGCGCCATTGGGCTCAAAATATTTTTTGGTCCTGTGAGCCAAGTTTGGTCCGATTCCGAGACCGTTGATCGGGACGCTATTTTGGCGGACCCATAATCCCAATCAACGGGCGATTTTGTGCACGGCTCCTCGGAATCCAAAATTGGACATACCGTTGAGTTTGTCTTGGAAAAACAAATTCATAGACATGTAGTTTGACGACTTTAGAGACCATAGGTTCTGGCGCACTTTTGGTGCAAGACGGGTCCAACGGTAGACATCATTTTGACCCAAAATTATGATTTTGCCCCTGTTCCAGAATTTGACTTTTGGACAGGCGTTTTCTAGGCATATCTTTTATTCTAAATTTGTTCGTGATGTTTGTTTCAGCATCCGGAGCTCCTTGTGGATTTTGACTTTCGTGTTGACGATTTTGACTGTTGGATTTTGCTACATCTCGCACTACCCTCAGGCAAGACACCTTGCCATTTGCTGTTTAATTATTTAGCTCATATTTCATGCATTATTCATTATTTTCTTTATGCAAAATAAACTGTGATACATGGCATAACCTGTTAGAACTTACTGTTCATTTATATTCTCCTACTATGAATTATTTTTCTTATACATTAAACCTAGATTTAAGGGACCACCTTGTGTGTTGCATACAGGCCTTGACACATTTATAACACGTTGTTGTGAGTCACATATAGGACTCGGACATGCGTGATTGGCTGGCCACCAGTACGTATAAGCCGTGCGTTAGGAAAAACTGCTATTAGAATTGCATGCTAGAAGACTTAGCAGTTATGAGTTGGCATTGGGCAGGGAGAACATGATTGGAAGTTGACTACCACCCTATCTATCGTAGACTCGCTCGCTACTGAGGAACGATAGGTAGACTATGCTATAGACTCGATACTGAGGAATAGTATATGGTGTTGTGACTCGCTACTGAGGTACTGCATTGGTATTTTCTTGACTTGACCCAGTAGTCATGCGATCATGAACTGTTCTTAAAACTGTATTCACTTAGAACGGTTAGGCTACCCTATCCGTTAGGTATGAGTACTCTTGGTTTGGGTACTTGTATCTGACCGTAGCTTGGAATAATAACTTGTCGCAGATTAGTTCGTCACATCTTGTCATTGTTTGGTTGTAGGTGTGACTTACTACTTCGATGAGAAGGTATTGAACCTTGTTGGGGTCCGGATACCATATTGGATTCATATCATGGAAGATACGTCACCGTGAATTAGTTTACCATCTCCTGTCCTTGTTTGGTTGGGGGGATGATACGCTAGTTCAATAGGTGTGTATTGGACCATGTTATAATTCAATTGCCTTATTTATTTGAGCAATATTTATTCAGTTTATATGGCATGATAATGTGTCTTGTTACGTCCCTCTGAGGACCTGGTTATCTCTCCATATGTGTGCTTCTGTGATATTGCAGGTGTTCTAGCTGAGGTCGCGATCTTCTATATTCATTCAAAGATGACGTGTCTTGGGTCTTTCTTTGCTACTCCCGCCAATTCATTTCAGTTTCATGTATATTTTCATTACTTGTTGGTAGTGGATTTGTCTCCGTCCAACGTATTGTACAAAGACTTATTACAGTTGATTATATGATATCTTTATTCTTCATTTATGGATAAGATTAGATTACTCTTGGTTTACTGTATTTTATAGCTTATGTATTTATACGAGGTTTCTATATATTGGAGTATACTTCGTATGTATACAGCTGGCATATCGATGTACCTAGTCCTACGTATTTTGGGACTGGTGCGTTACATATTTTTTTGGTGGCCCATGCAGGTCGAGTTTGTCACTTCGGTTACGTAATTGTACCGATGTGAGCCTGCAATATAGGATTAGAGTCTAGAAATCTCATCCATACAACTTGACCTCTTCCCTTGGCCTCAAATTTCGAACTCTCGATCGACTTCCTTGAATTGCATCTTGTTGATTCCTTTCTACCGTTGATTCTTATTTTCGTGCTTAGTGTCAACTAGGAAGATGACTACACTAGTTATTCTCATAGGTCAAACACATGGCTATAATGGTTATATTGGCAATTGGAATACATTTAAGACTCTAATTGAGTTTAAAAGGCTTTTTAGTGTGATTTAATGATTAGTAATTGGTAAAGTATGATACTACCACAGAAAGTTTTAACCTTGAGATTTCTAAATATTAAACACCAGAGGATTTATAGAATTTCATAATTGGTTTAAGAAATTGATTGATTTTCAAGATTTGATATTTATGAATTATTGGATTATAGTTATACATCCTTGCACAAGTATAAATTGATTTGCTTTTCGAGTTGTGATATTTATGAGTTTTGGGTGATAAATATACATCTTTGAACAAATATAAAATTATTTGCTTTTCATTTTGATGTTTATGATTTATTATATTATAGTTATACACCTTTGAACAGTTATAAAGTTGGTTTAAAAATGATCTTAGCTTTTAAAAAAAATGGCTATAGGAATTATTTAAATTTGAGTTATACAGCTTGCGATTTTCGTGTTTAGTAAATTTTAAATTTTAAGTGGAAGTAATGATGGTAAATTTTGGTTTACAATAATTGAAAACGATTTTGAGAATTTTTCTTTATTTTAAATTGTGTCCTATGATTGAGGATTTACAAATCTATTTAGATTTTTGGTAAAAAAAAGGATTTGACTAATGAGATTATTTGAAAATTTAGTTTAATATTGGATTACTAATATCACAAAATTTTTTGAAAAAATATAAATATTAATGATGTGATAAGGTTGTTTTGATTGATCAAATAAAGTTACCATTTAAAAGTTATGATTTTGTTGGAATAACTTAGCATGAATAGAAGTTAAAATTGATGAGAGCATTGAACTTAATTTTTGAGATTGCTTTTAATATGCTAAGAGTTTTATTATGAGTTATTTAAAAATTTAGAGTGTTAAATTTTGATTGATTGTGAAATTTTTATGGATTCGTAAATTATGAACTCTTGAGTTAAATAGTTGAATTTAAACGTTAATTTTGGAAAAGGTTAGACGTGATAAAATTTTGCTTTGAGATTTATGAGAGTGTTCTAAATTTTTTATGATGAAATTGAACGACTTGCAGTGAATACAATTTTGGTGGTTTATTTTTAAAAGTTTATTTTTGAAACTTTTGGAGGAACTTGAGTTAAATTTTAATTGTAGGCCCCAAGATAACCCTACTGAGTATTCCACACTAATTGCCATGTCACCCATGACCATGATAGTAGTATATACACAAGTGTGGTTAGTCATCTACCCAGCTGTGTGGCTGTATTTCCACCTCGGCTTACTCGACCTTCCTTCAATTCTAGATCTTATAATTGCGACCTTCTAACCCATTTGCAATTTGAATAAATTTAATATTTCCTTAACTATATTCATCTAGGAGACTATCTCCTCTCCGGAATTGTGTTCCTAAATTATTTTTATGGATTCTTTAATTAATTTTATTTCATGCTTTAACTTGATCTTCTTATTTTGTGCATTAATTATCACCTCGTGAACTCCCACTTTCTATTTTTGATCTTTTGGCGTCCCCTACCGTGACTTGTATATTTGGAGTACAATACTACACTTTTCCTCCCAACAAATTTCATATATAGACCTAGACAAGCCCACCTTCCTGTAGACATATCATGTCCCACCAAAACCCATCTCCTTGTACTCTATTTCTTGATATGACCTTATGGTCAAAATGGTCAAACTATAATCTTTACCATGATACCGATATATTTTTGACCACGGATAGGGATTCAACCTCGACTCAATTCTTTTGACCCGATATGTGATTGTGTTCTACTAAAATCCTTTAATGCTTAAATTTGTACTTTATCTTGATTGCTTGACCCATTGTCCCATGATACTATAAGTTTAACTCTTGTAATTTGGGTAGAATAACTCACCACCTAACAAAGCCTTTGTCCTTGTGACCCATATGGATAAGTTTGCTTAGACTATAAGTTCAGAGGACCCTAACTTAGCTAGTCAACCAAGACAACTGTATAGGCCCAAACTTCGGGCGAGCCTTGATTTTAAAAGATCTTGGACTATTTAAAATTTTCTTCATCAGTACCTCCCTTGCTTATATTTGACTATCTCATGCTGCTAATGTAGCTTCAGTTTTACGAGCTTATTTCGTTATCAAGCTTGATCATGACATATTTTATTGGGTGGACCCACTAACATATTGTCTAATCAGAACCAGTGCATGATGGTCTGATCAAACTATTGCATTTTGGTTCGCCTTCGTATATTATTCTACGTGGATGGAGACGTAGTTAAACTTGCCTTAGAGTCTCATCTACGACAGCCTTGGCAATTCTCTTTTGAATTAATTCGTCGTCTATGAACCCCGATTGTCACGCCCCAGAACCAGAATACTGGAGAGCGGGGGCAACATAGCCAGCTACGTATATTGAAATGGAAACCACCGCGATATACGGTCACGGCTGTCTAGATATGTGAGGGTTTTCTACAAGCCAACAGTTCTTATGGTCATGAACAAGCCTAGTGTCTCAATCACCACAAGTAAGTAAAGTCGCAAGATGTATGATCATTAAATATACAATAATAAGGCGTCCCAAATATTACATATTCAGCATCATGAAGCTAGTCGTTACAAAATGTTAGGACTAGCAAGAGTTTAGTCATACATGATCAACCCTAGGATTTGTCAATCATGTTTACAGCCCGTAGGCAGACAGTAAGTAAAGTGCTCCGAGCTAACAGGTGCTCGTCGGCTAAACGCCTCAAAAGAATAATTTTTATAATAGAGTGAGCGAAACAAAATAGAAAACCCACTCTTGGCCCGGATTCCGTCTAGTGTTCACCATTGGGCTGGAAGCTTGGTAGATCCTCGGGAGCTGCTCCAAAATCTGGCCACACAAAACCCTGGGTCAACCCCAGAAAGAGCAAGTGCCACAAGGGGGCCACAAAATAAGAACAAAAGCCAGCAATCAGCACAGAAAATCTAATATTAAAACTAAAATTTACAAAAATATGTCAGGATGATATACGACGAGATAACCATGGAACTATTTCGATAGCCAGATTACAACCCGTAAACCAAACAAGGACCGGGGTTGTAACCCTATCTGAACGGAGCTTGGTTTCCTACCATTTGTCGGCAAGATAAGTGTAAGTAATCAAGACAGGAAGCAATCTTGCATGGAATCAAGACATGACTAGACTGGTTATATCTCATTCAATCAATCACGGCCAAGCAGATCCTACGGCTTACTACTTTAACTAACTAGGGTTATCGCAGGCCTAATTACTACACAAGATACAGTGAGATTGTTCCACAGCCACAAGCCCTACAGACCATCCAGTTTACCCAGGACGAAAGATTAGGGTTGAATTCAGGTGGGTACATCGTCCAGGAAACGCATGTACCCTTAGGTGACTTAGAGGGTGCAACACCTGACAGTGTGCTGGAAATGTGCCCTACTCGACGGCAGGCTACAAATCCCTGGAGCGCTCAGATAACGGGATTGCCTGTAGCTGTGTCATCTCTTCATGACTACTGTGTTATTCTAGTTATTAACCTTAATCTATTTTAGTAGGTACTCCTGACCGTGGTACTCAGGAGTCCCATCCTAGACATGATGCAAGACAGGACAAGTGGATTTAACAAGCAAGCAAGAAAGAACTACCCACGGTGTCAAGGCAAGTCAAGTAACAACATTAAAATAAATCATGTCAGGGTACTTGTCAGGAGTGTGCCACGACGGCCACTATCATGTCAGGTTGGTCATGTCAGGAGTGCACCACTACGGGTCACTGTCGTGTTATGCTAGTTCCTTGTCATACCATGCCATGTACAATAGTCATTCCAAACATGTTAAGTAAAATCAAGTTCATGACAAAAGGCGTAAGGATATAAAATGGGCATAAAATATCTAATAAAATATCAGAATACAGGGATATAGAAGAGTCAAGCTTAAAGAAATAAAACCAAAACTCTAAGAGCCAATGGGTTAAGCAGGGGATCAAGGGCAGGCAGCGTACGTACAAAAGTCACGCACGCAGGAGAGCTGCGTGTGCGAAAAGTCACGCACGCAGGGGGGGCTGCGTAGGCGAAAAGTCACGCACGCAAGGCTCGCTCAAGGCAGCGTACGTGAGAAAGTCACACAGGCTCACTCAAGGCAGCGTACGTGAGAAAGTCATGCAGGCTCCCTCAAGGCAGCGTACGTGAGAAAGTCACGCAGGCTCACTCAAGGCAGCGTACGTGAGAAAGTCACGCAGGCTCACTCAAGGCAGCGTACGTGAGAAAGTCACGCAGGCTCACTCAAGGCAGCGTACGTGAGAAAGTCACGCAGGCTCACTCAAGGCAGCGTACGTGAGAAAGTCACGCAGGCTCACTCAAGGCAGCGTACGTGAAAAAGTCACGCAGGCTCAAGGAGACACGCTTCCAACAGGAAGCGTACTCAAGTCTGCGTACGCAGCGCTAAAAACGCACGTAGCTCAGTGCGTGAGCTAAGAAGCTCTACACACTGCTCACTGTCTTCTCCAAACAGCAAGAACACCATGGCAGAACCCAAAATTTCAAAACAACATAACTTGGTCATCCGAACTCCAAACCCGGATTTCCAAAGTTCCAACTTGGGTGAAATTAAACTCTCTTCTACATAGAAACATCAGAACCCACAAAACTCCAACTAAAATAGATCAAAACATGCAAAAATCTAAAAATAGGAATAACTAGATCTAGGACAATGGAGGCTCCAAATCACAACATGCCAAGAACTAATGTTGATCACCATGTCCTAGTCTAGCAAATGGACAAAAAAATATGGTTCTCATGTAGTGGCAAGATGCACTTGCCTAAGGGTTGGGGAGTTGTGTGGAGGAAGAAGAAGAAGAAAAAGAAATTAATGGTGGTTATGAAGAGAGAGAAGAGGTTGATGGAGTTATAAAGAGGGTGTTGTGGTATGTTTGAGGGTGGAGCTTAGGGCTAAGGTGTTCCAACACATAAACCAAACCAAACCGATTCCAAACCAATTAAATCGAGCCAAGCCCAAAACCCAAAATACGAGAAATACCGAAATTCCACAAGTTGAGAAAATAAAAATACATGCCAAAATCCAGGTACGAGTACGAAATACGGGAAATGAGGGTGACAACTCTACCCACCTTAAAAGAATTCCGTCCTCGGAATTTAATCAAGGAGCTAGAGATTGCTACGACAAGCTACACTAAGCATAGGCAAGCTACACTAAGCAGTCCAATCATACAATCATACAATGCAAGCAAGGAAAGGAAAATGTAAGGCATAAGAAAGACATTATACCTCACGAGTCAAACAGGTAGGGATATCACGATCGGATGTCGTCCTCACGCTCCGACGTTGACTCACCTAGAGAGTGATGACCCCAAGCAACACGGACTAATTTAATAGTCTTGTTCTTGAGTATCTTCTCCCTTCGGTCTAATATAGACACGGGCCTCTCCTCATACGAAAGGTTGGTACCAACAACCAATTCCGAATGGTCTAGGATGTGGCTCGGGTCCGAAATATACCGTCGTAATTGGGACACATGGAATACATTATGTACCTCACTTAGCGACGACGGAAGAGCGAGACGATAGGATACATCTCCTACTCGCTCTAGAATATCGAACGGCCCTATATACCTAGGACTAAGCTTTTCCCGCACGCCGAAGCGAATGACGCCGCGGTTAGACGAGATCCTAAGGAATACATGGTCGCCGACAGCAAATTCTAAGGGACATCGATGAGCATCGGCCCAATGGCGCTGGCGGTCCTGGGCAACTCAGAGGTGATCTCTGACCTTCCTGACCACTTCAAACCGTCTGGAAAATCAACTCGGGTCCGAGCATCTGCCTCTCTCCGACATCGTCCCATGCTAGCGGAGATCTGTACTTCCTGCCATAGAGAGCCTCGAAGGATGCCATCTGGATACTGGCCTGATAACTGTTGTTGTACGAGAATTCCACCAGGTGCAGATGATTCTCCCATGAACCACCGAAGTCAAGGGTGCAAGATCTCAACATATCTTCAAGGGTCTGGATTGTGCGCTCTAATTGGCCATCCGTCTGTGGATGATAAGCTGAGCTGAACTGAAGACGAGTCCCCAAACTCTTCTGCAAGCTGCGCCAAAAGTGTGATATGAACCTTGAATCCCTGTCTGAGGTGATGCTGACCGGTACACCGTGAAGCCTGACGATCTGCCTGAGGTACATCTCTGCTATCTGCGCCGTCGACTGTCCTACTCTGAATGGGAGAAAGTGTGCCACCTTGGTAAGCCTGTCCACAATTACCCAAATAGCATCTCTGCCGGCCGGAGATCTGGGCAATCCGGTCACGAAATCTATGGTTATATGTTCCCATTTCCATTCTGGGATCGGTAAGGGCTGAAGAAGTCCAGCGGGCCTCTGATGTTCAGCTTTAAACTGTTGGCAAACCAAACACCGAGAGACAAATCGGGCTATCTCCCTCTTCATGCCATTCCACCAAAAATGCTGACGGATATCACGGTACATCTTCGTACCACCCGGATGAATAGAATATTACGAACTGTGGGCTTCTGTCATGACTTTCTGTCTGATATCTCCACTGGGTACACAAAGACGAGTGCCGTGCCGAAGTGTACCGTCTTCATGGATACATAACTCTGGCCTTCTACCTGCTTCACACTCTGCTCTGAGTCGCTGAAGCTTAGAATCTGCTGACTGCGCCATCAGGATCCTCTCAACTATGCTGGACTGAACCTGTAGACTGGCTATCAATGCCACACTGGTAGGAAGAACCACTTCAATTCCCATCTTCTGAAGATCTGCCAATAATTCTGGTTGCGCCGTCAGGAAATAAACTCCGGCTCTCCTGCTCAATGCATCTGCTACAACGTTGGCCTTCCCGGGATGATACTGCAAATCCACATCATAATCCACCAATAGCTCAAGCCATCTTCTCTGCCGCATATTAAGGTCCTTCTGGGTGAAAACATACTTCAGGCTCTTATGATCAGTAAAGATCTCCACTCTATCTCCGTACAAGTAGTGTCTCCACAACTTCAAGACAAACACTACCGCCGCCAATTCTAAGTCGTGGGTCAGGTAATTCTTCTCATGATCACGTAGTTGACCTGACGCATAAGATATTACCTTCCCATGTTGCATCAAGACACACCCCAATCCTCTGCCTGAAGCATCGCAATAAACTGTGAATCCTCCGGTCCCATCTAGAAGGGTGAGAACAGGAGCCGTTATCAAACCTCGCTTCAACTTCTCAAATGATTCCTGATACTCTGCTGTCCAAACAAACGGCACATCTTTGCGGGTCAACTGGGTCATCGGCGCTAAAATCCTTGCGAAATCTGAAATAAACCGCCGGTAGTAGCCGGCCAATCCAAGGAAGCTACGAACCTCTGCCACTGAGCTGGGTACTGGCCATGACTCGATAGCCACAATCTTCTGGGGATCTACTTCCACTCCTCCTCGGGTAATGATGTGACCCAAGTACGAAATACGATCGAGCCAGAACTCGCATTTACTGAACTTAGCGTACAACTGATGCTCCCTAAACGTCTGAAGGACGACTCTGAGATGCTACTCATGCTCTGCTTCACTCTTGCTGTAGACCAGGATGTCATCTAGGAACACGATCACAAATTGATCCAAGTAAGGCATGAAAATACGATTCATGAGGTCCATGAATATGGACGGCGCATTGGTCGCTCCAAAGGGCATAACAAGGAACTCCCAATGTCCATACCTCGATCTGAATGCTGTCTTCGGGATGTCCTGCTCTCTGACTCTGATCTGGTGGTATCCCGACCGCAAGTCAATCTTCAAGAACACTGAAGCCCCTCTAAGTTGATCAAACAAGTCATCTATCCTTGGAAGAGGGTATCTGTTCTTGATTGTCACCGAATTCAAGGTACGATAATCAACGCATAGCCTGGACGTACCATCCTTCTTTTTCACAAGAAGCATCGGGGCTCCCCAAGGCGATCCACTTGCACGGATGAATCCCTTGGTCCTCAGTTCTTCAATCATCTTGTACAAAATCTCCAATTCTGAAGGCGCCATCCTGTAGACTCGCTCTGACACTAGTGCTGTCTCGGGAATCAAGTCTATAGTGAACTCAATCTCCCGCTCTGGCGGCATCCCTGAAAGCTCCTCTGGAAAGACATCTGGAAATTCCTCAACTATCCGGGGTAACTGCACTGCTGCTACTGCCATCCGCAATGCTGGGGAAGATGGCTCCACTGTGCCTCTGGAAAATGAAAACTCTGGCTCGTCGGGAATACTAAAGACAACCCTGCCAATATGGCAGTCTATCCTAGCATACTGGTTCCTCAACTAATCCATGCCTAGGACTACATCATAGTCTGCCATAGGAAACTCTATGAATCTAGCGGGGAACTCCCTACCGTTAACTACGATCCGACACGAGGAAAACACTCGATCTACTCCCACAAGACCATTACCAGTAAGTATATTGAGCCTCACTAATAATGACTCAGGCTCCAATCCTATCCGTGTCACGAATCGTACAGACATGAATGAATGCGATGCACCAGAATCAAACAATACCGAAGCTGGAAAGGAGTTGACGAGAATAGTACCTGCCACTACCTCACCTGGTGCAACTTCTTCTTCCATAGCCATCATCATGGCCTGACCTTGTCCTCTGGCTGCTGGTCCCTTCTGCTGGAAACCTCTCTGCCTATTCTGGGTCTGAGCTTGGGCTTGTGCATACTGCTGGGGGTGTTGTTGCTGGAATGCCTGAGACTGAGGCGGCAATAGCCTCGAAGACTGATACTGCTGCTGCTGAACTGGTGCTGGGGCCGGTCCTCTCACCGAAGAGCTAGAAGGGTTGGATGCAGATGAACCACCCCTATTCGGGCAAGCCCCAACCCTATGATCTGCTGCTCCACAAGCCAGGCACAATTCCTGCGCCCTGCGGCAGTCTGCCACTACATGCCCTAGCTTCCCGCAATGAGAACATCCCATCACGGAAGTCTGCTTCTGCTTCTGTTACTGCGGGTACGTCGGGGTCGAATGCTGAATTGACGTTACTGAGATCGCCCGCCTCGGAGTTCCAATGGTCAAACTTCTAGCTGCCGGGACTGGAGCTGATGATTGGTGCATCTGACTGTGGGACCGCTTCCTACTTCCGGTCCTATCCACGATCCTTTGGGAGGTATACTCATGCCTCCTAGCTGCTCTCAAGACCGCATCGAACGTCTGGTGCTCGAACTGCTCAACCGCTAACAAGATCTCCAAATGCATTCCCTGCTGGAACCGCTGGGCTCTATCGAGCTCGGTTGCCATCAAGGTGGGGGCAAACCTACTCAGCCTAGAAAACTCGGTCGCATAACCATCGACCGTCCTGCCTCCTTGCTTCAAGTTGGTAAATCTGGTTTGCAGGTCGTACCGAGCCACAGCATCAAAGTACTTCGTCTGGAATTTCTCCCTAAATACTGCCCAAGCAATGGGTGCCACTAATCCCATCGTCTGTGTCGCCCACCAATTGTGAGCTAAATCCAACAACTGCAGGCGTCCCACCGCCACCTTCTCATTCTCGGGTGTCCTGGCTGCTTCCAGAATCTCCTCGGTATCCTGAAGCCATGCATCCGCGGCAATCGCATCCTCGCTGCCGTCGAAGAAAGGAGGGTTCAATCGCTTGAAGCTATTTGCCGCATGGTTCCCTGGATGTCCGCCTCTGGCCAAAGCATCTTGAACTGTCTGGTACAGGGCGTCGTTGCGACGATCCTGGGAAGCTATCAAAGTTCTGACGAGGCCTACTAAGGTACCATCATCTGGCTTCGCAGGCTGGATGGGCTGAACTGGTGACTCTCTTCCAGTTGGCACAACTCTAGAGGCTGCCCCGGAATGCTGGGCTTGATCTCCGGGTTGCTGCTGATCCACGGGATGTGCTCCACCTCGTCGATCGGTAAGACCAGGTACAGTGCCGCTGAAGAAAATGACATAGGGAACAATGAAGAAAGGACCAGGACAGATCAATGATATAAGCACAGGATCAGGGCAAGAATCCAGGGATTCAGAGGATACGAACAGAGATCAAGGACGAGTATTGATTGAGACATCTATCTGGTAAACCCTCACATTTTTTGATTTACAAGACCTGCATGGGCCACCACTGTATTCGTACTCGATAGCCTCGTCCTTGAACTCTTTATTGTTTTTACCTTATTTACTTTAGAAAGACTAGACACTATACTTGATAGATAGACTCAAAGTATCACCTTTAGTTGCCTTATCAGTTTTATATACACGAAAGGTAGATAGCCACCAACCGACTCATGTGGCTGTATCATCGCCTTTAACTACTGCTCATTTCCTCAACCCTAGAATTGTTAGCGTGCCCTTCCAATTATTCTTGAGCACTCGAGAATGATTCTAATCGTTCACTTAAATCAAACCCTCAATCAAGACGATTAGTATCCAGTTTTCTCGAGGAACCACATCTCCCCAGAAGTTTAAATTATTCTCTTTGGTCTACTCAAATCCTTATTATTTCCTAAACTGGATTATCAAATTTTGTTACCATCACTAGCAACTCTTATTCAATTCCATAACCATAATATATTTTTGTATATCGACTCCCCAAATTTTCTAATGCAAGGTTATGTTGAACGACGTTTTATTGCCTCCTCCAAAATTTAATTGTATTGACGAACTCTTCCTATCTCTCAACCCTATCTACCATATTAATCCTAAATTTCGAGGACGAAATTATTGTAAGTTGGGTATGATGTAAAACCCCTATTTTTTAAATTATTTTTTATTATTTTATTAGACTTAAAAATGAATTTATATAATTTATGGTTTTATTTATTTTTTTATGACCCGATTTGGCCAATTCAGTCCGAACAGGGCCCGAACAAATTTAAGCGCATGTGAGCATGTGGGGTGACTAAGGTGGCCAAGTAGGAATATTTTGTGTATGTACAAATATTTTTAAATTATTTTTAGAACTTGTTGAATATCGTTGACTTTGGGTACAAAAATTTATGTTTTATTAATAAAATAATATTTTACAAGATGGTACAATTTTTTGGACCCATACATGGGTGAGCGGTAAAGTTCACCCAGTGGGACGATTTTATAAAATTATTATTATTAAAGTTATTTTGTGGAAATTTAATAAACATGTTTTTTCTATTTAAATATTATTATTATTTTGAGTTGATTTATTAAGGATTGAATTTATATATATATATATATGTAGATATGCTCAAATATATTAAATAATTGGATAGTTGACTTTTAAATGGTATTTGGATTTAAATAGATTTTTGGTGTATTTATGGATATACACATATATAGATATAAATATTTATAATTAAAAGATTTGATTAGATTTAGATAAAGAAGAAAAAAATAATAATAATTTAGCTAAGGTGGGTGGTCGGCCACACCACCCATCAACCCACGAAATAGCAACAGCTTATCTGCTCACGAAAAAGGAGGGGGGAACACAACCCACTGAAGCCACACAAGTGGTGGCCGAACCCTTGTGTTCCTTTACATATAAATGCATGTATGTATATGTTTTTTTAAAGGGAAACCCAAACCTAATTTCGGCTCCATCTTCTTCCTTCTCTCTCCTCCATCCTCCTCCCTCTCCTTGGCGTGCATGCCAGCCTCGCCGGAGCGACAGCAGTCCCGTCTTCTGGTCGTCACGACGACAACAACAACAACAGTTTTCCACTTTAAGGTATCCCACTTTCTCGATCGATATCTCCCTTATTTTAACTCCATTTTTAGATCCGTAAATTCGTGTAGAAAGCCCACATGACCCTCTTTGAGATTCCCTAGGTGGATTTCGACATGGCCATCCAACTTGCTCGAAAAATTGAGACGAAGTTGGAGAAAAACCACGTTTCTGGAATATTAAAAACTGTTGGAAAGCACCAACTTGTCGGCCAATTTCGTTCTGTACTTTAAGATTTTGTAGAAACTAATTAAAGATAGTCAAAGACAATATAATCGATTGTAACACACCTTTTGGATTCAGTTTTCATCTAGTGTGTAAAAAGTTACACGTTTTAAAGTTTCACGAAAAATTATAAATTCTGTTTTCAAAAAGTGGAAAAACACCCGATACGACGTGCGTCCCGACAAACCGGGCGACGTGGTCGCGCACTATACGCATAGAAAGGCGCGTATGGATGTTTTCGACATGTGGGAACTGACAGAACCTGATTTCGTTGCATGTGCACGACGAAATCAGTGTGTATCCGTCGAGATACCCCGTATCGACCCTTTGCAAATTAAGTCACAACTTTGTGCACACTCATCATATCGCGATGAAACTTGCTCCATTGGACTCAAAATATTTTTCTGGTCCTGTGAGCCAAGTTTGGTCCGATTCCGAGACCGTTGATCGGGACGCTATTTTGGCGGACCCACAATCCCACTCAACGGGCAATTTTGTGCACGGCTCCTCGGAATCCAAAATTGGACATACCGTTGAGTTCGTCTCGAAAAAACTAATTCATAGACATGTAGTTTGACGACTTTAGAGATCGTAGGTTCTGGCACGCATTTTGGTGCAAGGCGGGTCCAACGGCAGACATCGTTTTGACCCGAAATTACGATTTTACCCCTGTTCCAGAATTTGACTTTTGGACAGGCATTTCCTAGGCATATCTTTTATTTCAAACTCGTTCGTGATGTTTGTTTCAGCATCCGGAGCTCCTTATGGATTTTGACTTTCGTGTTGACGATTCTGACTGTTGGATTTTGCTACATCTCGCACCACCCTCAAGCAAGATACCTTGCCATTTGCTGTTTAATTATTTTAGCTCATATTTTATGCATTATTCATTATTTTTTTTATGCAAAATAAACTGTGATACATGGCATAACCTGTTAGAACTTACTGTTCATTTATATTCTCCTGCTATGTATAATTTTTCTTATACATAAAACCTAGATTTAAGGGACCACCTTGTGTGTTGCATACATAGGCCTTGACACATTTATACCACGTTGTTGTGAATCACATATAGGACTCGGACATGCGTGATTGGCTGGCCACCAGTACGTATAAGCCGTGCGTTAGGAAATAACTGCTATTAGAATTGCATGCTAGAAGACTTAGCAGTTATGAGTTAGCATTGGGCGGGAAGAACATGATTGGAAGTTGACTACCACCCTATCTATCATAGACTCGCTCGCTACTGAGTAACGATAGGTAGACTATATGCTATAGACTCGCTCGATACTGAGGAATAGTATATGGTGTTGTGACTCGCTACTGAGGTACTGTATTAGTATTTTCTTGACTTGACCCGGTAGTCATACGACCATAAACTGTTCTTAAAACTGCATTCACTTAGAATGGTTAGGCTGCCCTATCCGTTAGGTATGAGTACTCTTAGTTTGGGTACTTGTATCTGACCGTAGCTTGGAACAATAACTTGTCGCGGATTAGTTCGTCACATCTTGTCCTTGTTTGGTTGTAGGTGTGACTTACTACTTCGATGAGAAGGTATTAAACCTTGTTGGGGTCCGGATACCATATTGGATTCATATCATGGAAAGATACATCACCGTGAATTAGTTTACCATCTCTTGTCCTTGTTTGGTTAGGGGGATGGTACGCTAGTACAATAGGTGTGTATTGGACCATGTTATAATTCAATTGACTTATTTATTTGAGCAATATTTATTCAATTTATATGGCATGATATTATGTGTCTTGTTACGTCCCTCTGAGGACCTGGTTATCTTTCCAGGTGTGTGCTTCTGTGATATTGTAGGTGTTCTAGCTGAGGTCGCGATCTTCTCTATTCATTCTAAGATGACGTGTCTTGGGTCTTTCTTTGCTACTCCCGCCAATTCATTTCAGTTTCATGTATATTTTTCCTTACTTGTTGGTAGTGGATTTGTCTCTGCCCAACGTATTGTACAAAGACTTATTACAGTTGATTATATGATATCTTTATTCTTCATTTATGGATGAGATTAGATTACTCTTGGTTTACTGCATTTTACATCTTATGTATTCATACGAGGTTTCCATATATTGGAGTATACTTTATATGTATACAGCTGGCAAGTTGATGTACCTAGTCCTACGTATTTTAGGACTGGTGCGTTACACAGCTTCTTCGCAGAACTCTCTATAGCTCCTTCGCAGAACTCCTAATAGAAACATGGTGAAACATCGAATTGTCTAACCATTAACCATTGACAGAAGAATCTAATGGTGTTCTGATCTGTCTTCTTCTAATTATCAACAAGTCATGTCCTTTGGCTTGTCACCGTCGCTTTTCAACGGACGATGGAAGTCCATGCTACATTAGAGTAGATCTTTCATCCTTAGATTCGAGATCGCATAGTTTTACCGTGCGAGGGTAATCCAACGCGAGTTGATGTTCTCCCTGGCCATGGTAGTGCCTTTGTCATCTCAAACAGAGAGACAAACCTCCCACCACCAAATATCGTTCCAGAACTCAAGCTTTTTCACTCAAAGCTCATCCATCACTCTTGGCCTCCACTACGACCCATCAAACCTTCTCCATGAACCAACAACCCAAATAAGCCCTCATCGCATTCTTCACGATCCACCGCTGCCCGCCATTAAAACTCGACGGCTACACCTAACCGATGCACGGGCCGACGAGTTCGTCCGCACCCACCAGCTCAAGTCAGGGTTCGCTTCTGATATCTACGAGGTCAAACTGTTGGATGAAATGCTCGAGAGGGATGTCCCGAGCTGGAACGGATGGTTGTGTTGTCTGCGCGTGCTCAGGTTGAGGATTTGGAGAGAGGAAGGAGGATTCACGAGGAGCTTGTGTGGAGCAGGGTCGAGCTGGATGGGTTCGTCACGGACATGTACTGGAAATGTGGGTGCTTGCAGAGTGCAGAGTGGATAGCTTTGCCGAACCTTTGTTTACGAGGATGCACAAGGGAAATGTGGTCGTATAGAATGTGAGAGTGGGTACCTCATAACTTTGCTTTCCGCTATTTGCTCTCGAAAGAAATAGAGTATTTATATGGGCACATCATATTTTGATCATGGCTAGCCCATTTTGAAGTTTAGTTTATCTACAAATTTGCCATTGAAGAAAGTGATCATGGCTATACCACTTTCTAGTATAAAAGTCACTTTTTCTTTTCTTTTTTTCCCTTTGTCTTTTTCTTCTCCAAAGCTCCATTTCCACTTTTCCAAGAACCCTAGAATATTCTTCTTGTCCCCCACTCAACACCTAAGAAATTCTTCTTGTCTTGAAATCCTAGAATAATTATCAACGAATATTTCTAGTACTCGGTATGTTTTCGACTACTAGATGGCAAAATTTGTTAAAAAATTTGTTCATTCCAAATTATTGAATGTTTTTTTCATAATGTAGGAAATATGGAAGAAATACGAACATCTAATTTAGCAACCGATCAGTCCGGTCCTTCCGAAGAACACAACATTCTCTCCGAAGAACTCTCGGTAGGTCATTGACCTACCTACGTACAACAATTCATAGTCGACATTTGGACTGCTACACACTCAGGCAGTCCTATATACTTGGTGGACTGCCAGAGAGTGTGACAGTCGAAAAGGTAATCTTCTGCTCCACTGGACTGCCACACTTCCTAGCAGTCCATAAAGTACTATGGACTGCTAGAAGGTGTGGCAGTCCAGTTGAATAGCGTATGAACAACTGGACTCCCACACTTTCTGGCAGTCCATCAAGTACTTAGTAATGTCAAAATTTGTGGCAGTCTAGTTTAACTGTAATGTGAGTCCTGAATTGGATATTGTCTTTGGTTTTGTCGTTGATTTAGTTATAAAAAATTTTAAAAATTTATTGTAGGGCACCCCATCTCCTATGTGCATTGATTTGAGGAATATATTCACGATGGATATGGTTTTCGAATCTTACGACGAAGCATTAGAATGGTGCAGAGAAGTTGGAAGGCGGTCGAACAAAATCCTTGTCATTTCAAGGTCATTACGGCACTGGCCGAATCGAAAAACTGTAGATCTTGGTTGTGAAAGAGGTGGGCGGTATAGGGATTATCCTAAAAAAAGTGAACTTCTCCTAATAAAATCTCAAAAGATAGCGGCGGGGACAAGGAAATGTGGTTGTCCATTCAAGTTAGTGTTGGGGTACAAAAATGACGAGAAGTGGACAGTTGTGGTGAGGAATGGGATTCACAATCATCCTGTGTCGGACACACTTGTTGGTCATTCCTACGCTGGAAGATTGAACGACGATGAGAAAAAGTTAGTTAAAGAATTGTCAACTTTCGGAGTTGCTCCTAAATAAATTTATTCCGTGCTGCGTGAGAAGAATGATAAGAACAAGTCCACACTAAGGACAATATACAATGCACTATCTAGGTCGAGAACAAATACTCTAAAAGAAAGAATGGCGATGCAGCAAGTGTTGAAGGTACTTGCCGAAACTCATTACGTGGAATACCATAGAAGACTTCCGCAGAGCAATGAAGTCATTTCTATGTTTTGGTCCCATCCGGATTGCACACATTTGGCACGATCCTTCGCCGATGTCTTGGTTGTTGATTGCACGTATAAGACTAATATATTCAAGATGCCTCTTTATCACATTGTTGGGTTCACTTCTACGGGTAAAACATTTTCAATTGCCTTTTGTTTCTTGAAGAACGAAACAGTAGAGGACTATACATGGGCTTTGGAAAAATTGAAGTCACTTTACACTGGACACAGAGAGCCATTTGTTTTTGTCACCGACCGAGAATATGCATTGATGAATGCTATCGATATCGTATTTCTTCATGCTCGTAGATTATTATGCAGTTGGCATGTAAATCAAAATATTCAAGCACAATGCAAGATAAAGTTCGAGAAAGTAGACGGCAAACTTGACATGTACCGCTTCGAAGAATTCTACAGAGATTGGACCCTTGTATGGCGAGCAAGTACTAATGAAACTTTCGACGCATCATGGTACATCTTCAAAGAGCAGTAGGAAAAGAGCAACCCGGCATGTATATCTTATATCAAAGACACATGGCTTGATCCACATAAAGAAAATTTTGTCTTGGCATGGACGAATATGGTGAAACATTACGGCACGACCACTTCCAACCGTACCGAAGTATCACATTCACGACTCAAAAAATATCTGCATTCATCGGTCGGGGGTTTGTGTCAGTTTGGGAAGCAATCAATCTAATGACCAATTCGACCGTGAACGAAATAAAGGCTTCATTTGAGATGAGCCTCAATATTGTAATGCACCAACATAAGAAAGAACATCTCTTGTCTGATTTAATCCATGTAGTATCCCACTCCGCATTGAATTTACTACTTCATGAGATTGGTCGATCGCTTGGATAGCACCATACACCGATGCTATAAATGCTTACAAGAAGATCACGAATTACGTAGAACCTATACCAAGGCCGGAGGGACACTACGATGTATTAATTAACGGATGTATAGAAGAATGGAAGAAATATATCACATTTTGTAACATTTTGCATAGAAGAATGGAAGAAATATATCACATTTTGGCCTATTGCATAATGATTGACGATTGAGTAGCCTTATTGAATATCTTGGTGCGTGTCACTTGAGTATCACATACTTAGTATCATTATTGACTGAGTATCAGCATGGACTGCCCAGTTCCTGGGTAGTACAACTCATAGCAAGTATTGATGTGGACTGCCCACTTTCCTGGCAGTCCATATCAATGTATGGACTGTCAGGAAACTGGGTAGTCCAACTCAAAACTTGCTATGAGCATGGACTGCCCAGTTCCTGGGCAGTCCAACTCACAGCAAGTTCTGAGTTGGACTACCCAGTTGTCACGCTCCGCTCCCGTAGGAGCGATCATCCTTGCTAAGGTGTGATGCCGCACGAGCCTAGATTTCACTTCTACAAGGCACTTTTATAACGGCCGATTACAGCGGCTGCGACGGGGTCGTCGCATAAAAGTCCCAAGCAGAAACATTGAACATGCAACAGAAATTTAGAAGCAAAACACAAGTTATTCAAAAGTGCTCTTTATTGATAATGAACAATAAGATTACAATGGGACACAAGGCCATGATTACAAGTCTCTCAAGCTCATTTTTCTCTTATTTTATAAGTCATTCTGCTCTCTCTTATCTCTCGATACAATGCTTCAAGGTGACGAGTACAGATTCTGCAGGATGGCGATGTCCATACATTATGTCATGTATAAGTCTTGACTCCACGCGGCCGCACGCTTCGAATCGCCAAGGAACTCCGTGCCTCGATGCATCCAAGCGAGCTTCACGCCACGAGCTTCTACCTGTGCCGGTACATGAAAACTGTGTAGGTGTCAGTACTCAACTGTACTGGTGGAGTGAGCTCCTCGTCCACCCATACAAAACCGACACGTTCATTTACTTTGTGCAGCTTAATCCCTTTTGATTGTCTTTCTAGTCTTGCCTTAGGATCAATTTTAAGACAACGACGTCTTGGCCTATACTTGGTAACACAACGACAAGGTCGTGCTATACTCTATTCGTAACTTCAATATATTCGAGGCAGTGCCTCGCCGAGCAGAAACCTATGCAACTCAACCGAGCCAAGACGTTCACTTGTTTTGTATGCCTTAAGACCATTCTCGTGCCAATGACGTCTAGGGGACGACTCGTGCTGGTCGTGCCAATATACTTGCTCGTGCCTTACGATCGAGGCCGTGCCTCCTAGGTGTCAACCAGACTTAATCAACTTGCCTTCCAGCCCTTCCTAACTTAACTCGAGACGAGGCCACATTCATGCCGAAAACACGTGTTCTTACTATTGCCAAATCTTAGGCTCCAAAATGGTGATGCAACCGTGCATACCCTAACCCGTGCTGATTCAAGATTAGCGCTTGCAATAAGCATGACTTGTTAGCCCAACTCGTAACCTGCTAGTACTCGACACAATCCAAAGGCATACACGCGGATAGCCGCTCTTGTCGACACATCTATATGAGTGGTCACTAGCAATGTCAAGCTATCCTGGATCTTTTGCATACGGTGATCATTCGCGTGGCGAGGTACGAGCTCCCACCGAATGACCCGTAACCTATATTGTAATGGTTCACTTCAATCGAGTCGTACCGTCGATGAAGGCCGTACAATATCTGCAATTCTTCCTAGGCCGACACGAACCCGGCGCCCCAGGATCGCTCAAGGAATTTTGCCCTTGCACGCAAGTTGTCCAATGACCATGCAAGACTCAACTCGATCTATCAAGTCCTTCCTTAATCATGACCATGCTTTCCATCTTTCTATCAAGACTCCCAAGTAGCAGGACTGATCTCGCGTGATTCCTTATCGAGACTCCCAAGTTGTGGGACCGATCTCGTGAACATCCTTATCGAGACTTATCGAGACTCCCAAGTAGCGGGACCGATCTCGTGAATGAGACTTATCGAGACTCCCAAGTAGCGGGACCGATCTCGTGAATGAGACTTATCGAGACTCCCAAGTAGCGGGACCGATCTCGGTGATAACCAGTCGCGTGAACTTCCTTTGTCCGTGGCATGCTTTTCACTAAACCCACCGTGGCTCATGCCTTAGACAGACCTTGTTCTCTAGGCGACGCTATTGCTCAAGTCACATACTTTATATGACGAGCCTTGTTCTCGTAGGACTATGTGACTTGGCAACTGCAAGAAACAAGGGACAATACTTGCAATGACTTCGATAGCCCAGTACAACTCTCGTCTAACTTATTCGGGCAATGTGTCACGCCCCGCTCCCGTAGGAGCGATCGTCCTCGCTAAGGCGTGATGCCGCACGAGCCTAGATTGCGCTCGTGCAAGGCAGTTTCATAACGGCCGATTACAGCGGATGCGACGGGTCGTCGCATAGAAGTCCCAAGCAGAAATATTGAAACATACAGTAGAAATTTGGAAGCAACACACAAGTTATTCAAAAGTGCTCTTTATTGATATTGAACAATAAGATTACAATGGGCGCAAGGCCTTGATTACAAGTCTCTCAGACTCACTTTTCTCTTATTGTAGTCAATTCGGCTCTCTCTCATCTCTCGATACAATGCTTGAGCCAGCGGAAGCTTCGGAAGGCAATGTCCATACATTATGTCCCGTATAAGTCTTGACTCACGTGGCCGTACGCTTCAAAATGCCAAGGAACTACGTGCCTCGACGCATCCAAGCGAGCTCCGCGCCACGAGCTTTTACCTGTGTCTGTACATGAAAACTGTGTGGGTGTCAGTACTCAACTGTACTGGTGGAGTGAGCTTCTCGTCCACCCATACAAAATTGACACGTTTATTTACTTTGTGCAATACAAGTCCCTTTACGATTGTCTTTCTAGTCTTGCCTTAGGATCAGTTTTAAGATGTAGACATCTAACCAAACCGATGTGCCACGACTTAGTCGTGCTATAATGCCAACGTGTATTTCAATCAAGGCAGTGCCTCATCGCTTATGTACTTGACCGAACTTCAACTTGGGACGGCAGGGTCGTGCCATGACATCTACTTGTCTATTCTAGTTTCCAATGACGTCAAGGAGACAACTTGTGCAGGTCGTGCCTCTAGACCTTGCTTAGACTTGTTCGTACTTCAAGATTGAGGCCGTGCCTCGCAACTTATCAAGCCATGCTACCGCCTTACGGTCTTCCTGTTCGACTCATAAACCAACTTAGACAAGACTTGTGAAACATAGTGTCGATTTCATGAACATCCCGACGCCAAGTATTGTGCCAAGCACGGTGCCTATGCTGCAGCCCAATCTTAGGCCCAGACATTGTGTTACCGACTGGACATACATTCAAGTTCTAGACTCAATCCAAAGGCATACACTCGGATTGCCGTTGTTCTGCCGACCCATCTATATGAGTGGTCACTAGCAATGTCAAGCTATCTTGGACTTGTGGCTCGGAAATATCGGTCCGTCCCTCCGCGGGTAGCTAGCCCCAGAAGCGCCGAATCTCCCATGCGGTTATCCAGCATCCTACCTTGAGCCACATCTCGCTTCCCCCGGCCCGACATGATCCCGGTGCCCCGACGATAATTCGAGAAGACTACTCCTTGTCGACAAGTTATCCAATGACCATGCAGACTTAACTCGATCTATCAAGTCCTTCCTTAACCATGACCATGCTTTCCATCATTCTATCGAGACTCCCAAGTAGCGGGACCGATCTCATGAACTTCCTTATCGAGACTTATCGAGACTTATCGAGACATAGCGAGACTTATCGAGACTCCCAAGTAGCGGGACCGATCTCACGTAATTCCTTATCGAGACTCCCAAGTAGCGGGACCGATCTCGTGTGCTTCCTTATCGAGACTTATCGAGACTCCCAAGTAGCGGGACCGATCTCGTATGCGAGACTTATCGAGACTTAGCTAGACTCCCAAGTAGCGGGACCGATCTCGTGTGTGAGACTTATCGAGACTTAGAGAGACTCCCAAGTAGCGGGACCGATCTCACGTGATTCCTTATCGAGACTCCCAAGTAGCGGGACCGATCTCGTGTGCTTCTTTATCGAGACTTATCGAGACTCCCAAGTAGTGGGACCGATCTCGTATGCGAGACTTTTCGAGACTTAACGAGACTCCCAATTAGCGAGATCGATCTCGTGTGTGAGACATATCGAGACTTAGCAAGACTCCTAAGTAGCGGGACCGATCTCTCATGAACGAGGCTTATCGAGACTCCCAAGTAGCGGGATCGATCTCGACGACAACCAGTCGCATGGACTTTCGTTGTCCGTGGCATACTCTTTACTAAATCTACCGTGGCTCGTGCCTTAGACAGGCCTGGTTCTCTAGGCGACGCTATCGCTCAAGTCATATACTTTATACGACGAGCCTTGTTCTCGAGGGACTACGCGACTTGACAACCGCAGATAGAGCGGGACAGTGCTAGAAATAGCTTAGACCGACCGGCATAACTTTGCCTAACTTATTTGCGCAACGATTTGACGAGCAAAGGCTATGCCAAGCTTTGCATTGAGGGAACGTGCCATGCACACGTTCGACTGGAACAACCAAATTCTAGGATGCCTAGACTTAAGCCACAAGCCGTGCAAGACGACTTAACCTACGGGACATGCGAAGGCTATGCCAAGCCTTAGACGACGGGACCGTGCATGCTTTATCAAGCATTCACGCGGGCGACGCCTATGACTTAGGCTAATTCGAGTGTCGTGGCAACTTAGCAACTTAGGCCAACTTCCTTCTCCCAAGCCACGGGACGAAGGATCGAGTGTCATTTAAAAGCACGCTGAGCCGACTTCTAAGCTGACCGTGGGACCATTTTCCATGTTCTAATACATTCCGACCTGTCGGAATTATTCCCTTAGCTATGTGGATGCGTCTCTTTTATTATCAAGCCTAACTTGTGCAAGTTGAAAACATGCGAGTTATTAAGTAAAGGCTAAGATGAGGCAAGTTCACCGAAACTTTCCCACCTGAGCGAGGAGTCGCCTCGACCGAGCAAGTCTTTGAGCAACCGTTCCAAGGCTAGGACCGAACGTCATCAGTGTTTTGATTCCTCCGATTGACTTTGTGGGACGGGGCACTACACAATGACTCGACGTGAAAAGGCTACACCAAGCTTTGCATCGAGAGAACGTTCCGTTCACGCATTCGACTTGAACAACCAAGTTCTGGGGTGTCTAGATTTAAGCCACAAGCCATGCAACACGACTTAAACCACGGGACAGGCGAAGGCTATGCCAAGCCTTGGACGACGGGACCGTGCATGCTTTATCAAGCATTCACACGGGCGACGCCTATGACTTAGGCTAATTCGAGCATTTTGGCAACTTAGCAACTTAGGCCAACTTCCTTCTCCCAAGCCACGGGATGAAGGACCGAGTGTCATTTTGAAAGCATACTGAGCCGACTTCTAAGCAGACCGTGGGATCTTTTTCCATGTTCTAACACATTCTGACCCGTTGAGATTATTCCCTTAGCTATGTGGATGCATCTCTTTTATTATCAAGCCTAACTTGTGCAAGTTGAAAACATGTGAGTTATTATGTGAAGGCTAAGATGAGGCAAGTTCATCGAAACTATCCCACCTGAGCGAGGAATTGCCTCGACCGAGCGAGTCTTCGAGCAGCCGTTGCAAGGCTAAGTCTGAACGTCGTCGGCGTTTCGATTCTTCCGATTGACTAAGTGGGATGGAGCACTACACCAGTTTCTTGGCAGTCCACCTATTGATGTGGACTACCAGGAAACTGGGCAGTCCAACTCGCAGTAAGTTCTGAGTTGGACTGTCCAGTTTGATGTGGACTGCCAAGAAACTGGGCAGTCCAACTCAGAACTTGTTGTGAGTTGGACTGCCCAGGAACTGGGCAGTCCATGCTGATACTCAGTCAATAAGTGCTACTCAGTCAATAAGTGATACTCAGACAGATAAGTGAATAAGTGATACTCAGACAAATAAGTCAATAATGATACTCATTCCTTCGTGATACTCAGTCCTTAGTGATACGCAATAAGTGATACCCATTCAAAAAGTGCTACTCAGTCAAAAAGTGCTACTCAGTCAATAAGTGATATTCAGATACAAATCACATAGTCATTCTAGTGATTACAGAGTCTTCAGATACAAATTACGTAGTCAATCTAGTGTTATAATTCTACTACAACCAACTAAACACTACAGATTCATTCTTGGTCATGACGCATCTTCGTGCGTCGCTCATGTTCGAGAAATGGATAATCAGCTGCGATATTTTTCATCTGGGTACCAACATCATCGTAATTCTTGCCCTTGCACATGATCAGACTTTTTTCTAATTTCTTAACTTTCGAAGCCTGCATGCATGAATAAAAATTATAAATTTAGGTACCGACACTCTACCTAGAAGACTGGGTTACCGACACTTACCATCTTCTGCAGTGCATCATATAGTACTGACTTGGATGGTAGAGGGGCTGCTACCGGCACTTTAGCACTTCGCTTATCAGGATTCAACATCATACCATGTTCAGCATCCAGATAATCCTCACTACAATCCTACATCTCTACCGCCGGAGTTCGTATGGTTTCACTGACAACATGATGTTGCCACTCAGTGAAAAAATATGAACCCCAAGGGTATAGTATGGCAGGACATAAGTCCTAGCATTCTTCCCTTTTGCAGCAGTCCTCAATTTTAAAGAGCTTGGGATAGTCTGTACGTAACCAAACTGACGAAGCACTCGGTCTGGGATGTGAGGCTCCTCAGTTTTATGA
This sequence comes from Iris pallida, assembly GCA_029216955.1. Taxonomy (NCBI): domain Eukaryota; kingdom Viridiplantae; phylum Streptophyta; class Magnoliopsida; order Asparagales; family Iridaceae; genus Iris; species Iris pallida. The sequence goes on from JANAVB010031619.1 coordinate 14,087,321, forward strand.
CAAAATATCGGGCCTCTAAATAGTGTAACTGGTTGCACAGTACGAGTAGTATTTTGCATATCCCGATATGGATCCCAAATAATCTACAACATGTATTCATTACTTAAGGAATTATTAATTAATGTGAAAAACTACATTAGTAAGTAAATGCTACTTTAATTTAATATTATTTCACCTTCTTTGCCTTCATATCTTCTAGAGCGACACGTAGGGTAGCCAACGTATGTGGATGTCTGGTATTTATCTTAGCCGGCTTCCACTTACACATCCTAGGCATCTGCTCATCATAATCTCTATTAAGAGTAGCCCTCTTGAGCGTCGAAAAATGCTCGAATATCCACGCCTGAAAATGTAAAATATAATTATGTCATCGTTATCGACATAATTTTCTATTAACTATAAATACTATACGGTATTATTTGCTTATAAGGAGCAGAGTTTGGCAACCAGCTATTGTCTTCGACTCGACTCGAGATGCAGCACCAAGTTTGCGGTAGAGATGTGCTAGGATACCACTTCCGAATGATACTTGATCCACAGTATTCAAGTCCGTAAGATTGTTTAGATATTTGGCATGTATCGCGGTCCCGGACTTGTTTGTAACTGTAGCTCCCCTTCCCAAATTTTTTTGAAATAATTTTATTTATTTATTTGATTTAAATGGTGATTTAGAATGTTATAAATAATTATTTAGTTAATTATTACGGTAGGTAATTTTAGTCATGGTTAGGAATTGGAGTACAAGGTGACTAGAAATCGTGGCACAGATAATGCATTGGCCTGCTTTGACTAGTGTGTTAGTCCTGGTAGGAAAGGCCGAGCCATAGTGACGTCCTAACTAAGAAAACCAGGCCAAGTTGTGACCTAACCTCTATAGTTGTTTTAATTATTTATTAATTAATTTGTTGACGTATAGAAGACCAGGTTGTACCAAACTAGCCCGAACTGAGCCTAAGTCTAGGTACTCATATAGTGCATCCCAAGACGTCCTTGTAGACACGCGTTGGGTAGTAGTATTTTAATTTAGTAACCTAGTAGATGATTTTCACAAAATGTGGTTATATATATATATATATATATATATATATATATATATATATATATATATATATATATATATATATATATATTTTATATATATATATATATATATTTTATATATATATATATATATATATATATATATATATATATATATATATATATTATGAAAAATATATATATATATATATATATATATATATATATATATATATATATATATATATATATATATATATATATATATTATGAGTCCTTGATATTAAATAATGTTTTATTGGTAATTTAGTAAATAATTTCTTTAACAAATATGTTGGATTTGGGATTTATCTAGATTGCATATACATGTGTATATATGTATAGAAGTGTATTTATATTATATGAATATTAGGCTTATATATATATAACAAAATAATTATATTTCTTTTGTATAAATTTTAGTATATAAAAATAAGAATTCTATATCGTAAATATTGATTTTACTTAGAATATTTCATTGTTGGTATTTGTATTTATGGCATAAGTAAATATATCTACTTAAAATTGTATTGATGGAATAATATATATATATATATATATATATATATATATATATATATATATATATATATATATATATATATATATATATATATATATATATATATATATATATATCAAGTACGAGAGGGAGAAAGAGAGACTCCTCTCTACAAAAACCCTTAAACCTAAACCCTAATCGAGCACCCCACCAACTGGCGACCTCCCTGATCACCCTGCGCGCCACCTGCCGCCGGGGCTGCCGCCGCGCGCCGTTGGAAATGGCCGGAGTCGGCCAGGAACGCGCGCATGCGCGACAGCAGAGGCAGTAGTAGCAGCCTGTCACCTCAACTTCAAGGGGGAATCTCTCCATTATCATGCAGTCGTTTGGCATTTCAATTTCTCAGGTATGTTACCAACCTAACCAACTCGACACCCTGTCTAATAGTTTAGGCAGAACATAATAAGATTCGACAAGAAACTGAATGAAATCCATGAAAAAAATAGTTTTCTGAAATATTGAAACAGGGGACAAAACAGTTTTCTTCCTATTTTGGAAGGCTGTTTATTTGCAACCGATTAGAAATTCTTAAAATCTATTTAAATAGGTTTTTAGTCAACATGTACAGCTTCGAAACACTTTTTGTAGTTTTTACTTTTATTAAGTTTTCAGCGAGAAATCTGTTTCCAAAAATCAAGAAAAACTAAGAAAATCTGTTTTCAAAATTATAAAATTATTCCGATACGACGTGCATCCCGCCAATCCGGGCGACTTGGTCGTGAACCAAAAGCATCGAAAGGTGTGTATCGAGTTCACAGACATGTGGGCTTTAACAGAATTCAAATTGGTTGCGCGTGCGCGACAAATTTGATACGTATCCGTTGAAATTCACCGTATCGACCTCTTTGCAAATTTTCTAATTACTTTGTGCACGTTCGTTAAATCAAGACGAAACTTGTGCCAGCAGGACCGTATCATTTTTCTGGTCCTGTATGCCAGGTTTAGTCTGATTCTGAGACAGTTGACCGGATCGCCATTTTGTGGGCCCCACGATCCAACTCAACAAGCGATTTCGTGTACGGCCCACCGGAATCCAAAATTGGATATCCCGTTGGGTTCGTATCATCAAAATGAATCCATAGACATATAGTTTGACGACTTTAGAGACCATTGACCCTGGCATACTTTTCGCTGCAAAGCGGATCCAACGGCGGACACCGTTTTGGCCCGAAATGGCCGTTTTTCTCCTGTGTCCAGAATTGGACTTAAGGACAGGCAAATCTAGTTAATTTGACTATTCTGAGAATATTGGCAATGTCTGTTTCAGCTTTCAGAGACAGTTGTGAGATTTGGACTTTATAGCTTAGAAGTTGACTATATTTTGTTGGATCTGCGTGCAACCTCCAGGCAAGTATACCTTGCCTCCCTCTACAGTTTATTTACATGCATATTCTTATTCTTATCTAGTTTTACTAGTTGATTATTTACATGTGATTTGTATATCATACATGCTAGTATAGATATAGTCCTTGTTCATAGTTAGCTTTGCAGGTCATTTTGGATCTGTTCTCCAGTGTATCTTGACTGGGTCATATCGTGTCGTCACTTGTACTTCGACTGAGTCGTATCGTGTTGTAGGACGTGTAAGTCATGACTGAACTACTGTATCTTGTTTTGGAATTCCCACCTGCGAGTCCACACTAGGGGCGAGGGTGATTCTTGAAGCTAACCTGTGAGTCCACACTAGGGGCGAGGGTTAGTAGTTATATGTCCACACCTGCGAGTCCACATTAGGGGCGAGGATGATTCTTGAAGCTAACCTACGAGTCCACACTAGGGGCGAGGGTTAGTAGTTGATCAAACCTACGAGTCCACACTAGGGACGAGGGTTTGAGTATTCGATTGGTTATCTATTGACATCGTGATATCGTGTTCACTTGTTCTCCTCCAGCAGTTCGTTTATGCGTAGTGGTTCTTCCAGTCGTGTATAGTCATATTTTTGTGTTGATTGGTCTTTTCATGTTTATATCCTGTACTTTCTTTATTGCATGATAAACTGTTAGATAGACATATTTTTATGTATCTTGCTATGTCCCCTGGGGACCTGATGATCTCTTCAGGTTAGTGATTGCATGGAGTTAGTTAGCAGTTCTGGATGGCAGATAATTATGACACCGGTGGGTTTCAGATGATTATGATATTGCTTGCGAGATTCAGGTATTGATACCATGTTTTTTATCCAGCTCATCCAACTCGTGCTTTCCTTTCATTATCATGAGATCTCATATTTATTGATTTAGTTTGTAGACTCTTGTTATATTCTTGGAGTCTTATCGGATATTATGCTAGTGGGCTGTAGACCACGACCCATAGTTGTTCATTCATGCTTATATTACTCTTGTGGATTTGAGATATAGATTGAATTGACATGATTTGGCAGTATACCATAGCCTTGACAGCGTTTACGTATTCGAGTTGGGTTGTAATCCGCTTGATACGTAGCTGGTTTGCTCACGAGCTCACGTCCGAAAAGCAAGTGCGGGTCGTGACAAGTTTTTGTTTACAAATAAAAAATTTCCGACGGCCCCTAGGATGAATTGCATGTATGCCCGGGCCACGGAGTCGTCATTAGCATTGTTGTCGTCGTCGTCGTCGGAATATAATGTATTCCTCAAAAAACTTAAAGGAACTCCATACGACTTCTTAAATTTGGGGAGGGTGACAAAAGTCTCTGTCTCAACCCCGAGAGAATTGGCGACCAATTCCACCAGGTCATCATACATCTCGAAGTCACCCTCAAAATAATCCATAGGCATTTGACGACCATCAACTCTAAGCCCCAAAATGTGGTGGACATCATCAAGAGTGATTGTTAACTCTCCGTCTGTGAGATGGAAACTATTGGTTTCTGGATGCCAGTGCTCCACAAACGTAGATATCATTGGGTGGTCCAATATCTGATACGAGTATTTTACCAAATTTTATAATCCGGTGGGGGTGATTTTTGCCTTCACACTCTCTTTCAACTTGTCAAATCCCCACGTACTGCACATCTTCGCATGGTTTATTACCCTCAAAAGGTGCGAGCTATTCTGCAAATTAAAAAAATAAAAACAAACTTCTGATATTAAATATAACTATTTTTTTGAATAGGTACTCTATTTTTAAGGTAATCAACTAACCGGATCCTTCCAGATCTCATAAGAAATATGGTTCTCGATTGACGTCAATAGCGAGCAACCAATTGGGCCAGAATCTTCCATTTCCTTGGCTATATGAGAAGGACCGGATCCAACGTCACCTTTCTTTCGAGCAATGGGTACATCATCATCATCAGAGGAATCATCACGACGATTCACCGGGTTCTTCGAATGACTTGCAACATGTTTCGTTCTACGGGTTCTTATTTGTGAGACTGGTTCTGGTTCTCTAATTGTTATCGGATTATCGAGAACTCTACCAGCATCACGCGCCTTACGATCTGATGCTGTAGGACGTTCTATTTCAGGCCCGGCCTCAACGTCCTTCTCCTTTCTCTTCTTCTCGTGACTAATATTTAATCTTAATTAGATATTGAAATGTATAACTATGGACTGCCCAACCATCTGACAGTCCTACCTGTATGTTGGACTGCCAGAAGAATGGGCAGTCCAACTCACAGCTGTTTTACTTAACAAAAGGCCTTAAAATTAGCTTTTGAAAATAAAACTTAAAAAAGTACAAATAGTACAAATTGTTCTGGGAAGTATTGCTATGGAAGTCTGATCTGAAGTCGACTACTTTGTTCCTTGGACCATACGATGATGATGACGATCACTGCTAGAAGATGAACAACCGGAAGAACTAAGTCACCAGAAAGGTATCGACGCACTTGGGCACTGATGGCGAGGCCGAATGCTTTCCTGCTTTGCTTCACTCTGTTCTAAAAGAAAGGTTGAAGAAGAATGCTCTGGAGAATCAAAATCTCTGGGTTCTGATCTCTATGTATTCTCTCATGTCTCTCTCTCTGTGTGTTCCTGCTATATGAGAAAAATCAGTCTATTTATAGACTTAGCTTTTTGTGCGTAAAACCCAGCAAAAGTTCTGTCTTTACGCTAATAACTGTCACCCATGACTGAAGTCATCCTCTTCATACGTTAACATGTGTCCCATTATTTCAATAAGAATAGGATGCACGTACACACATTCTTCGAGATGTGTGGTATGAAAGCCATGTAAGCAAACCACGTTCCAAAGTAGTCAGGAAGGATAGGGCGTAAACAACAACCCAAATATACTCTGAGCGTAAAGTAGTAGACTAGGCGTAAAATAGCCCTGACATGGACTTCCCACGTAAAGTGGCTAAAAATAGCCTTGAGCGTAAAACGTAGCCCAAATAAACTTTATGCACACGTCAACTTTTGAGCGTAAAAACTCATATAGTCTCCATGCGTAAAAGAAGCCATATTGTGAGCGTAAAATAGCTCAGTCCACATACTAAACGACTATATTGGTCTCTGTGTAAAACAAATCCCTTCGAATTCTGTGTTGTACGCTGTCAGTAAATCTTCATGTCAGACTTTGCATTAAATGCATGACTTGACAGCTTTGTCCAGCGTAAAGTGGTTAGCTTATCTCTGGCGTAAAACCACTGGCTTGACCCTGGCGTAAAGTGATTAGTCTGTCCTTGGTGTAAAATAGATCATTTTGAGTGGAATGCTCTATCTCTTTGACTCATTCTATGAAGCACTTTTTACGCGCCTACAAGACCCACTTCAAAGTTTTCAAATATTTTCAAAATTTGAAACACTTTGAACAGAAGCGTAAAACTCGGGATTTGACCACTCAGCGTAAAGTTTGGGATATCCACCGGTCATCCGCGTAAAATTTGGGATATCTAACAGTCGGCAGAATTTCAGGGAATTTGAACCAATTTGAATTTCTCTATAAATAGGTCTTTTCAGAGAGAGAAAACACTTTACTCATCTTCTTGTAATCCCGAATCCCTTTGCCCTCTCTTTCTTTGAAACCTCACTTTGATCCAATGGCCTCCAAGAAATCATCCACCGCTAGCAGTAAGGGGAAGAAACCCGCCGTCGATTCGTAGTCGGCCGAACGTGCGAAAACTCCCGTTCGGTCGTCAACACCATACCGACAGCCCAACCCAGCCGTATCTCCGCCTATGATGGGTAAAACCCTATTCTTCGGCTAAAAAAACACGTCGGGGAAGAAGAAGATAACCCGAACCTTCAGTTTTTACGCCCACGTCATACGTGTTAGCGAAAAAATTGAAATAACAAAATACACCCACGTTGTACGTGTCAGCGTAAAAGTTAAGAAGTACGCCCACGTTATACGTGTCAGCGTAAAAGTTAAGCAATACGCCCACGTTATACGTGTCACCGTAAAAATTGAATTACGCCCACAACTAATGTGCCAGCATAAAACTTAACTACGCTCATGTTCATGCATGCCAGCGTAAAAGACACATTACGCTCACATCAACATGTGGTAGCGTAAAATTTATCAATCACTGAGAGACTTTGTAAAAAAAAGACTTCATATACTTTAAAAACTTTTATCAACTTTAGCAAGCATAAAAGTCAATGTCTTTACTTATAAAACTTCAAACTAATTTGATCTCTTTTCCTTTTGTCAGTAGATTTGCAAGCTCACCCACTTGAAGAGGTTTTTGGCTCATCAGCGGGCATGGTGGGCTCGAATTATTTGGAGGATTTATCTCACGTCAAATTTCCTCAATCCGACCCTGAATATCCTGCAGCGAGAGCACAACTGATATCTGCCCAGGGAGATAGAATGCTATTATCCATGATCTACGGGGAGGTGTTGGTGTCACTGGACAACCAATAATTCTTGAAGCCGGCTTTCTTATTTGGGGATGCGATAGATTTCAAGTCGCAGCCTCATCCCAAGAAAGAGGCTTGGGTATTTAGATCTGGAGACAGGGTGATGTATCTCCCTGACATGGACAGGTATTACCCTTTATCCGCCTTCGTCCATGCTACGCATCACCGTCAAATGTTGTGGAATTTGACTCCCAACAGCTATGGCAAACCAGGTAAAATCATCTTCAGAAGAGAGAAAGCAAATGACATGGGTTACCACATTAGTGCTCCCTGCGATGGTGTCATCCCATTCTCTGGACTATTGCCTGGGCTTATACCGAGCGAAGATTCCTCTCTTATCCAGCCGGTACAGATACCCATGTTCATAAATAAGTTCATAAAGGAAGGAGTCTTATATCCTCAAACCAACCCTAGGCTGACCGGGTGGTTGACCCCTTATAGCAGTAATTGGATTCAAATCAGCAACTAGGTCATGAAGCATTTCAAAACAGAACTGGACAACATCGGCTTGTATGAAGCGGTAGCCTCTACCAGTTATGGCATTCCACCGAACGACAACCTGTTCCTGGCTTTATTGGAGTTGTATATGAGTTCGACAGGAACTTTCGCAACTCCACACGGCGAGATGGGTCTGGCCCTACATGAGATACAGTTCATCTCGAAGCTGCCAATCGGCGAGTTCCCCTATGAAGAATATATTCCCTCCAATCGGGAATTGGCAGAAATTTGGAAGAAGAACCCCGAACTGGTGCAAGTCTACGAAGAACTTATGTGCCATTATCTGATTTGCACCAGCATGTATGAAACTGGATCACATCTGGCATACATAACCAAATGGACAACTTATCTATTTTATCATAAAAATAGAGTGTCTAAGACGGAGAAGAGCAGAAGTCTCGAGACCAATATCTGTCTACAAAAACCGGAGATATCCCTGCGGGGACTGAAACTTTGAGCTACTTGAGACATGGTAGTCAGAAGCTATCAAAGAAGGCCTTGCTGGCAGGCTTCTTATCCCTATGGCTACGAAGGTGGGTCGTACCAGGGATCAGTACCGTGGACAGAATTCACCGAACCGTACTGTGGCCGGCGGTACATTTGGTTTTCAATCACAGAATTAACCTGTTGTCGGCGATGGTATGCCGAATAAATGCAGGTCTACGGACTTTCGGTGAAGAGCTGATTAATAATGCTCCTCATCGAGATAACTTTCCAAGGGTGGAGTTACCATACACCTATCTGATGGGTTGGTTACTACACCACAATTGCAATTTGCTGCCACCGGGCCCTGAGGATGAAGCGAGGATTTTCCTCCAAAAATTTTGCAAATCCACATGGAGAGTTACAACGGTGGCAGACACCCGAGCAGCATTGAATTATTCTCACGGGTGGAATTTCTTTTGCATAAGGCCACCAGTTTCGGCCGACTGCCTTGGTGCACAATTTGAAGACAGGGTAGAAAGAACAGCTTCATTACCAAGACCTGTCTTCAGATGGCTAGTGTACATTAGACCCTCGCATCTAATGTACAGAAATGAAGATAATTGTGCCTTCGAACCATACTTACCCAGTAGGTTCGCTCGCCAATTTGGGTACGACCAACTTCATGTTGGTAACCCCTCTACCAGTTTTCTCCACCATAGGAAACTGCTTGACGGTGCTCGAGCATGGAGGTATTTCAGCACTGCCTGTACTGGTACCAGATTCAAAATATCTACGGCCACCAGTACAACTCAACTACGTATCCTTCATTCGTATGCTCATTTCTATACATCTATTCGCTCTTTTGAGGACGGCTACAGCATGCCAGGAAGTCTTCGATGGGCCCAGGAGGGAAATGTTGAAGAATCCATCAGAATAACTCCTGATGTGCCTGATAATGTTACTTTTATAGATGATTTTCTGGAAGTAATCCCCAGAGGAGCTGGGGAGATAGCCGCGGGTCCAATAATTATTGGAAAAACCCGAAAAATGAAGCAAAGCGCGGCTACCACTCTTCCGGTGAAGTCTCCGGAGAAGAAGAAGAAGTCTACCACTAAAGGGCCTTCCAAACCAAGGGCCCTTACTCCAGAAGATGACACCTTGGTTGAAGAGGATCATCTTGTTGGTTCTTTTTCAGTCCATCCAGGAGAAGGATCTTCAGCCCCTCCACCAGTAGTAGCACCAAAAGCTGTAACACTTTTGTCTCCTGGACGCCTTAGCTCCTCGCTTTATTTATCTTTGCCAACCAAGGCACAAGTTACGGGGGATGCTACTGCTGTATCCACTGCTGATCGAGACCGTATTCCATCAGACGAGCCGGCTCTCGACTTCAATGATGATGACTGGGATGGCGATTATGATTCATATCTTGAACAAAACACACATATTCCAGGTATTATACAAAACCTATACGAAATTATGTATCATGATTTTGTATATTAACTTATTTTGTTCATTTTGTAGATATTATCATTGCACCAAAGCCTGTGGCTCCTCCTCCTCAAGAAGAAGATATCTATGATGAAAATGAGGAATCTAAGGAGGAAACTTCTTCTTCAGAAGAAGAAGACGCAGAAGAGGAGGGAATACAAAAACCCGAGATGGAGCCTCAAGAAGAATATCCTCCATCATTAGAGGTACAACAAGCACAACCTGAAATGTCCTCTGAGGACCATCCTGCTGAGGACCAGCACAAAGAAGAGACTACAGTAGACCTCACTGTAGGTGATGATGGAGCTGCTGGAGGAGAACCAGATTTGAATAAAGAATCAGCTGTCGAAAAATTTACTACAACTGAAGCAATAGAAAATCCTGCGGAGCAAATAATTGAAGAAGATGCTGAAAGCATACTTAAGTCACCAACTGAAACTGGGGAAGTTGTAATAACATCTTCTGCTGTTGCTACTGATCCAGTACCAGTTTCTGACAAGCCAATGCTAGAACCTGAACCAGCTCCCGCAATTGTCACTACATCCACCAATATTACCGCCACCAGAACTCCAGAAACGGCTGGAGTAACAAATATTGAAGACATTGCTCCTGAAGCTCTTGGGAACCAATTAGCTATGACAGCAGTAACAATAACAGCTCCATCTCAGCCTGCTGTCACACCAATGGTATCTGTAAGTGTTGGAGATATAATCCCTGAAGCTCCTAGGGATCAATTAGCCATGACAGCAGTAACAGCAACGACTTCATCTCATCCTGTTGTCTCACCAACAACATCTGTTCCTGGTCTCCAACGAAGAGATCTATTAGATATTGCTGCCACACCAAGCTCCAGCATAGAGATGAATCTCCTAGTTGAGATTCATACTGAAACCTTTTACAAAACTTTGGCAACCCTAATAAAATTGGTCCTGAATAAGGGCATTGGTTATGAGAGTTTGAAGGTGGCAATGGCTCTGACCATCAGGAACGTTGCTATGTTCAATGATGCTGGAAGAGCTGCAGTATTAGAGAAAATTGTGGAGGGCCTTGAACAGCCGATCAGAGAATATCTCAAGCTGTCAAGTGAGACTGTTGAAAGTCTCATCCAGGAAGAATATGATGCCTTAACGGCTGATTATCTTACTCGGGAGACCACATATAATGAAGCTCTCCATGAACATAGTATGAAGGTTGCTAAAGAGAAAGCCTTTTTGGCTAGAATAAAGCCCGCACTGCATGGTCATAGAGTAGCTTATGATGCTTTGAACATAGAGATTCAGAATAAAAATGATAAAATCCAAGAAGTCGAGGCTGAGTTGGCCGAGAGGAACAGATGATCGAAGCTCGAAATCTGCACCTCACTCAGAGCTCCATTTTAGAAGAACAAGCCTTCGGGGCTGAATCAACCATCAGAACCCTTGATGAAGCCAAGGATAATCTGATAATCAGCTTCGCTGGACTTTCTTGTATTTGCACTCCTGAAGCTCGACGTGCTGAAGCTACTAAGAAAGTTATGAGCTCTCGTGACAAACGGCTAGAAGAACTATAGAAGTTGCTTCAAGATGTTTCTGCTCCACCTTAAAAGAGCTCCTTGTCATCTTTTATCTTATCCATTTTGTAGTGTTTCCACAAGAAATGAATAAAATATTTGTTTTGTGATCCTATCATTTATTTGGAATTTAAACAATAGGTATGAGATAGAAAATACTTATCAGAGATAATATGGACATGACAAGTCTTTTAAAGTCAATACATTGTATCTATCCAGAGGTAATATGGACATGATAGATAATAAAATTTTGTTTTCTGTTTAGAGTATACAATACTATCAGAGGTAATATGGACATGACAGCATGTAAGAACTCAAAGAAAAGTAGATTAATATCTATGCAGAGGTCAAATGGACATGATAGATAGGAAATACAAGCAAATTTAATATTTATTCAGAGGTCATGAGAACATGATAAATAACAAATCCAATTTTTTAATCAACTGAAAAGATAGAAGATTAAAATTTTCTCTCCAAGGAGACGAGTAATCAGCTTAACCAAACCTTGGTAGCTGGAGAATAAGAAGACATATGTCATTGAGGATATATGCCAATATCGATGAAAGAATGAATGAACCAACGCATCTTTCTGGAAAAGAAAAGGTTAATTCAATTCCATAATTAAATGGATGAATCCGATGAAGTGAATGGACAGTTCTTTACGGGAATGAAAAGGTCGTTTCAATTTCCAAGACCGGTTGATTAATAGATCTCTCTCCTATAAATAGGTGAGAACTCTTTGTAATATTTCATTCTTATTTCCACTCTTCTATCGGAAATATTTTCCAAGGACGTGCAGCAAAAGAATGAAGTCTCCATGAAAGTTGAGGACGTCATCGAGACACGTCCCATTGAGCCAATTGTATCAGACCCAACCAAAATAGGCGAAAGCTCTTCTACGCCCAAGCCACCACAAGACATCCTCGCTTTCTTAGTAGAGCCAGGGAAAACTCCTGAAGAAGAAGCACTGAGGATGGCTGCCTGCAAGTTTTTTATGAACTCAGGCAACGATGCCTTTGATGTATTGGCCGACTATGTATTTAATAAGGAAGGCAGTGGTCCTCGTCCTTAATCCTTTGTTCTGAACGAAAATAATAATAAAGGAGATTTTATTTTCATTCTGTCTTTTTTTTATACATAGTACTTCTTAAGAAATTTGCCATTGATCGGCATCACGAGTAAATCTCCATTGGGCTTTGATAACCGATAGGCGCCATTAGAAAACACGGTTTCAATTACATAAGGGCCTTCCCATTTTGCTTGGAATTTCCCTTTGCTTTTGTGAGTCAGCACCATCGGTCTTCGAACAGTTAATACAAGCTCGCCAACCTTGAATACCCTCTCTTTAACTTTACGATTGAAAGTTCGAGATATACGGGCTTGATATAGCTCAATATGCTGTTGTGCTTGAAGACGCTTCTCGTCCAATCCTTCAAGTTCTTGGAGTCGTAAGCGATCATTATTCTCTATAGTTAGCTCATTAACAATGGCTATTCGAAGAGATTGAATCTAGATTTCCAATGGAAGGACAGCCTCACATCCATAAACTAGTGAAAATGGTGTAAAACCAGTAGGAGTTCGGACTGTTGTTTGATAAGCCCATAAACATTCTCCAAGTTTCTCATTCCAATCACGTTTATTAGAAAAAACAAACTTTTTGAGAAGTTTGACGATCGTCTTGTTGAAAGCCTCGGCTAAACCATTAGCAGCTGGATTATAAGCCGTAGAAGCCAGATTTTGAATTCGATTCTTATCACAGAATCGATAAAATGCCTGACTGGCAAATTGTGGTCCATTGTCATGAATTATCCGTCGAGGAATTCCGAAACGATAAATGACATGGTGTTTGATGAAGCTGATCATATTAGATGTTTTCACTTCAGTGAGGGGAATTGCTTCTGCCCACTTAGAAAAGTAATCGGTTATAGCCAATATAAACCGATGTCCTTTAACAGAAGGAGGGTTAATCGGAACAATGATATCCATACCCCAAGCTTCGAAGGGCCAAGAAGCTGCTGTAGGATGTAAAAATTCAGAAGGTTGGTGAATAAAGTCAGCATAAATCTGATATGCTTTATACCTTCTGGCGTAATCCACAGCATCTGCTATCATGGAAGGCCAATAATACCCCATTCTTCGAATACGATCTTGTAACTTTGAACCTGGTTGATGAGCACCACAGACACTATCATGAGCCTCACAGAGTGTCTGTTTAGCTTCACTTTCTGAGAGACAACGCAGCAAGAGTCCATCGTATGAACGACGATATAACATATGTAAAGACGAATCGTAATAGAATCGAAATGATCGTCTCTTAATTGATACAGCTTCTTTGGAATCTTCAGGTAAAATTCCATGAACCGCATATTCAATGAATGGAGTTCTCCAATCCCTCTGCTGGGAGCTTGACTCTGTAGTATAACTTTGTTCAATATACAAATTATTCTTGACACAGAATAAGTCTCGGTCTAACAAAGTAATTGTATTTTGTCTCCGAATTGGAACAGCCAAGTCTGCAGCTAAGCTAGCAAGAGCATCAGCTTCCATATTCTGAGAACGGGGTACAAATTCGATGAAGAATCCTTTGAATGAAAGGACCAACTCGATTACCACTTGATGATAAGGGATGGGATCAAGATTTCTGACTTCATAAGTCCCTCTAACTTGATTAACAATCAGTTGAGAATCACCATAAGCTTCTAGGAACTCAATGTCCAACTGTTTTGCTACATGGAGACCAATCAGCAAAGCATTATATTCTGGTACATTATTAGAGCATGGCTCATTGAGAGAATAGGCACGGTATATGACCATTTTATCAGGAGAAACCAAAACGATTCCTACCCCAGAGACAATATTACCCTTAGGTCCAACCCGTGATGCTCCATCAAAATATAATTGCCAGATATCATTCTTCAAAGTCATGTTGCAATCCACGACTTCATCTGGAATATCCTCATATAGCTTTGATATTTCAGGTATAGGATGAGCAGCTAAGATATCAGCTAATGCTTGACCCATCACTGATTTTTGAGGTATATAAACCATGTCATAAGGAGAGAGCAACATCGTCCAGGTAGCTAACCAAGAGTTAAGAATGCTCGGTTTTCTCATCAATATTTGAATGGAATTTATTCTGGAGATGACATGAATAGTCTGTCCTGTCACATAATGTCTTATCTTTTGGACAGCAAAAACCAAGGCCAGACATTCCTTTTCTACAGGAGTATACCTGTGTTCTGCTCCGACCATCATTCGGCTAAGATAATAAATTGCTTGTTCATGCCCCATATTACTTTTTTGTGCAAGAAGAGCACCAAGTGAATGATCCAAGGCTTGAACATATAGCAAAAATGGTCTTTCTACCACTGGAGGTACCAGAACAGTTGGATTTGTAAGGTATTGCTTGATGTCATTGAAGGCTTTCTGACACACTTTATCCCGAACAAATGATACACCCTTCTTTAATAGACGAGAGAAAGGTTGACATCTTCCAGAGAGATTAGATATAAACCTTCTAATATAAGAAATGCGACCCTGAAAGCCACGGAGTTCTTTAAAATTACGAGGAGGACGTATTTCAAGAATTGCTTTAACCTTATCAGGATCAATATGGATACCCTGAAAAGTAATGACAAATCCTAAAAACTTGCCACTGGAAACCCCTAAGAAAGACTTAGTAGGGTTCATTTTCAATTGATGTTGACGCATCAATTCAAATACTGTCTTCAAGTCTTGAATGTGATCATCTTTTGATCGACTCTTAACAACAATATCATCTACATAATATTCTACTGTCTTCCGTAGATGTTCTTGAAAGATGTTGCTCATAGACCGTTGATACGTGGCACCGGCGTTTTTAAGACCAAACGGCATAACCGTATAGCAGTAAACCCCAAGGGGTGTATGAAAAGCAGTATGCTTCTCATCTTCTGGATGCATCTTAATTTGATTGTATCCTAAGAATCCATCCATGAAAGACATGCGTTCAAAACCGCATGTATTATCTATCATAACATCGTTAATCGGAAGTAAAAATTCATCCTTTGGACAAGCTGCATTAAGATCTCAAAAATCTATACAAACTCGAACTTTTTCGTTCTTCTTCATAACAGAAACAATATTAGCAACCCAGTCCGGGTGTTGTTCTTCACGAACGAAGCCACATGTGATCAGCTTTTTGACTTCCACCTCAATTGCATCCATCATATCTGGTCGAAAACGCCATTGCTGTTGTTTTACAGGCTTGGCATTAGGAAGAATATTGAGTTTATGAGTAGCAACTTTAGGATCTAGACCAGACATATCCTCATAACTCCATGCAAAAATATCAATATATTCTTTGATCAGTTTTATCAACCCTTCCTTTTCATCTTCAGAAAAATTTCTACTGATGAATATTGGTTTGGGTATAGTGCCATCTCCAACATCGATCTGGACAACCTCATCCTCTGTAGGTGGTTGTCGCTGTTCAAAACGAAGTTCCCATTGAGTGTCCATCTGTTGAGCCCAAGGATCATTCTCAAATGGTTCAAATTCACCATCGGTTTGAACCATGTTGACTGAGAATATTTGCTCAGATTCATCATAATAATCTCCTCTAACATATGAGGAGTAAGATGTATCAGATTCGATGAATTGGATTTCTTCCGAATCTGATGATTGTGAAGAGCTAGAAGAGAATTCTTTTTGTATATCGTCATTAAACATGTGGGACGGATCATATCCCAACCCATGACGAGTTTTCTGATAAAATGGATTACCACTTAATGGTAATCGTCTACCCTTGCCTTGATTGAGACCTTGCATAGTCTTCAAATCATATCCCATATTCTGGATAATCTTGAGAGATTGTTGACTATATCTGTCAATTCGAATTCTTCCTTTATCTTTATCTCTCAGATCATCTGTCTGAGCAACAGGGATATTTCTAGCCGTGCCAAACATAATTTGGTGTTTGTTTTTCTTATCAGACGGAATCACGAAATAAGATTTTTCATGACGTCTATAGGTTACACAAGCTTGCGATGAAGCAACTACATGAAGAAGATAGGAAGAAGATGTTAGGAACCTTTGAGCATAAGGTCCAACATCGACATGAGAAGGAAAGGAATTTTCCTTATGGTCAATGTATAAAGTTTCCTCTGTGTCTATGTCGTCTTTATACTGATAATTTTGATCATCAGAAGATAAAGTCATTCTTTCAACATATTTGACAGCCATATACTCAAAAAGGAAATCTTCATTGATATTAGAAAGTACAGAATGATCAATATTTACATCATTTACAACTTGACTGCTACGCTTCGGATTAATCACTAATGGACCATCATCCGTCTTCTGCGTAGACTTGCCAAGATTGACAATCAATGGTGGTTCTGGATCATTCGTACGAGAAGTACGCCCTTTGACCTTGATCCTAAGAGGTTGAACTTGGCTTTTAGTAGGAACAGTCACTGATTCCTGAGATGATGCTTGAGTTCTCCCTTTGACCTTGATCATCAGAGGTTGATTGTTGACAGGTTGGGGTTGGATTCGCCCTTTGACTTTGATCTTCAAAGGTTGCTCTTCTGGCAGATCTTCATTAATAGACTGATCTTCGACAAATGATCGATCTTCAGCTATGTCTGATATCTCTTTCACATGCTCTTGTTTGTAGAGCATTGAATCAAAAAAATAGGCTTCGACACCCTTGAAAGGATTGATATCAGCAAACTCAGTTTTCACAACTCCTTGGGAATCCACATACTTGAAGCATTGGTGGAGAGTTGAAGGCACGATATTATGCTCATGTAACCACGGTCTTCCAAGAAGGATGTTGTAGGATACGTCTAAATTAATAACATAGAATGTTGCCATAGTTCGAAGATCACCAATTTGAATCTTCAGACGAATCTTCCCCAGTGGTTTACTCTTTCCAGAGTTGAAACCAACTATTGTGGTACTAGTGTAAGTCAAGTCACTAGTAGGAATCCTCAACGGTCTTAGCATGCTTTGAAGAATTATGCCAATGTAAGACCCAGGATCAATATAAATCCTGTCAACTTCAGTGGATTCAATATACCCAGTGTAGCACAAAGGCCTGTCATGCTTGTTATGCTTCAACAGCATATCTTCTTGTGTAAAGGTGATGTTGGGAATTGCTTCCATCACACTTTGACATTGTGGGCATGACACTGGTATATTATCAGGAGTCTTGAGTTGAGCTAAACAGGAATCAGCTTGCAGCAAAGCTTCACTCAAGGTTTCACGACTTTCTTTAGAAAGGCGAAGCAACTCGAAGATAGATAGTCTAGCCGAAGTATTAGCTAACTGGGCTAGAATATCAAATTTATAGGGTTTCATCACTACCCCCTGACTGGAAGCAGACTTCAACGGGACGTCAAAGCGTACTGCTTTCTGTTTCCCCTTTTCAACCACAGCAGAAAGAAGAGATGGTTGAGTTAGTAGTGTTTCAACATTCTCTGCTTCTTTGGAGGATCCCTCATAATCTTTATGGTACTCTTTTTCAGATCTTGTACCAGCAAAGGTTTCTTCTTCAGACTCAGAAGAAAGAAGTACCATATTGCAGGATTTAGTCTTCCTTCCCTTAGCCTTCTTCTTACGAGGATTGTTATGAAGAACCTCAGAACCCAATCCAACAGTGGATTTTTGACTTTGAATTTGTAAAGGAAGTCGTATTCCTTTATCATAATTCAAACCTTCTGCCTTTTGAAAATTATAACCCATCTTCTTCATGAGAAGGACAGATTGTTGACTGTACAAGTGAGTAGGCAGCGGACTTTTAACAGGTGGTTCAACAGAGGAAGAAGAAGAGATCTCTGTAACTACAGGAGAATGAGGAATAGAATTCTCTATAGCTACGGGAGGAGAAGGATTCGGGATATGAGAAAAAATCCCTATAGGGGCTTTTTCATAAGCAGCGAAGACTTGTTGTGCCCTGTATAAGGGAACACTATTCATGGCTAGCCACTGCTGATGAGTAAGCTTGAGATTGGTAGGAGGAGCCAGACTTGGAGGACATATGTTCAATCCTCTCAATCTATCTTCTAAAAGAATGCCATCCCAAAAATGATCCAAATCATCAGGATCTGAAATAACATGAGAAATCATGTTGTAGGTTTTGACTTTCTTATCTTTCTTGGATTTTGAAGTTTTACCTTCATCTTCCATTTCAGGTACTAGTCAGGATGTATCCACATAATTTTACCGTTCTTTCATGTAAGAGGCAACAATCCTTCATTTTCCTCCCTGGCAGGCGGGATATTCACAATCTTCATCATCGCCTTCGGGATTGGGACAATTCCATCTGGTATTTGTTGAGAAGGAAAATCTCCAAATTGAAGAGAAACCATATTGGTTGTGACCGTATGCTCATCATTAGTTAGAGAGATGGCATTGGCATTAATCAATTCTTGGATTTTCTTCTTTAGGACATAACAAGCCCTGGTGTGATGATTTATGTATCTATGATAGATACAATATTTGGGATTGTCAGTCAGATTCACCTCATTAGGCCTCTTTGGCTCCGGGATCTGGAGTTTGCCACTCTTTACCAGACATTGAAATATACCTGGGATATCACTCTCGTCAAAAGAATATTCTTCTTTTGGCTTAGAAGACTCCTGATTATTCGACGTCGTTTTGCTTTTGGAAAGATTAACCATAAGAGTGTCTTTTCCTTTTGCATTATGATTACCAGAATTATTACCAGGATTACCTTTCTTTTCTTTATCCTCTGAGGCAAAAATCATCCCATGTTCACGAGCCAACCTACCATTGGTCTCGGCAGAAACTGCTGCTATGATAAACGAAGCCCAATCTGTGAATTGGGAACCCGTGAAGACAGCAATTGACGGTCACAGATTCATCTTACATGTATCAATTAACGCTGAATCTGGCATAATAGGAGGCATCTTTAGAGTCGCCTGTCGGAAACGTTCAATGAACGTTCGAGTATCTTCTTTCTCCTTTTGCTTGATTTCTATTAAGGAGGACATGTTCATGTCCATACCTCCTTCATAGAAGCGGGAGAGAAACATTGCCTTAAATTCGTCAAAAGACGAAATGCAATTGTCGGGTAAACTACGATACCAGTCGTAAGCTGAACCTGTCAAGCACCCAATAAATACTCGAGTGAGAAGAGCATCATTTTTTTGCAAATATACAGTCATAATATCAAAGTAATTGATATACTGACTAGGAGAAGCCTTTCCATTAAACAATACCATTGATTGTGGCTTGAATTTTGGTAGAAAGGGTACATCATTCCAATGAGAAGGATAAGGTTGCTTAATCCCTAACCTCTGGAGTTGATCCTTTTGCTTCAAAACTTCAAACTGTGCTTTGAGCTCACGCACTGCTTGAATGGCTTCACTGGTTTGCGGAAGCACATTTGATTGAATAGTTGTTGGTTGTACCATAACCCCCACCGGAGATGGTACATCTTCTGGAATGATGGGATCTGAAGATGCATAATTTTGGTTAACAGCAGGCTCTTGGATATTCAAAGGTATATCAACCCCTT
Organism: Iris pallida; assembly: GCA_029216955.1. Classification (NCBI taxonomy): domain Eukaryota; kingdom Viridiplantae; phylum Streptophyta; class Magnoliopsida; order Asparagales; family Iridaceae; genus Iris; species Iris pallida. The sequence goes on from JANAVB010031619.1 coordinate 14,107,216, forward strand.
GGCTATCTTGAGTTTGTGCTGCTACCTGTACCGGTGTTACTATTGCTGGTTGAGCAATTTGCTAAGCCGTTATTATCTGGTGCATGCTTTGCATCATGTTAAGCATGTCTTTCAATGATTGCTCAACGACAGTGAGACGTTGTTCTGTATTAGCAGATGACGTCTCTGGTTCATCTCCAATAGCGTAGGATTCAACCTCTCTTGAAGATACAGAGGGATTAGTATAGAAGTATGAATCAACACTATCAGTTTCTGACTCAAGAGATTGAGTACCCCCAGCTTCTGAATCAGAAGTCTGCAATTGTCTTTGTCTTCTTGATCGAGTACTCTGATATACTCCTTCAAAAGAATCAAGAAGTCTGTTGAATTGTTGTTGACCGGGAGTTTGGGACGTGTTCCGTCTAGGACGTCGTCCTCTGTTGGTATGAGATGCCATGTTGACTGATGCATATGACAACTCATCAGCTTGTTGTTAGGACGCATTAAAACTTAACCGATCAAAAACTGACCATTTGGAAGCCGAACAACAACATTTAATTACAATCTGGTGACACTCACAGTGATGATTTTCTTGGGAGAGTGTCACGGAAGATTGTCTATTTTTACGCTTTTGCATTAGCAATTCACGTAAATCAGAAGGAGTAGAAGGAGTAGTCTTCTTTATTACATTTGGGGTAGCAAAACGTTTAGTCCCTTGTGTATAAAGAAGATTACTGGCTGCATTCGCAGAACCAAACTGTACATTTTTACGTGCTTGGAGTTGCGTGCGTAAATCGTAAGATTTTTGAGCACGAAAGACTCCATTTTCATTGCGTGTAATTTGTAAGTTTGGTACCTTGCGTACAGCAGTATAAGAAGGTTGTTGGTTGAAAACAGAAGTTTTACCAACTATGTTTTTATGCTTCATACGTGCAGGTACATTCACTTTAGATACAAAAGCATCTTTGTGAATTTTATCTACACTGTCACAGACAGGAGATTTACCTTTACGCATAGAGCGCAAAACATGAGTATCTGCCACGTCACAGACGGGAGATTTTCCTTTACGCGAAGAGCGTAACTTTTGTGTGTCTACCACGTCACAGACGGAAGACTTATTCTTACACTCAGAAGCACATGCATTAGAGTCTACCTTACCAGAGATAGGAGACTTATTCTTATGCATAGAGCATAAATTTTGATTTTTACCCACTGGGTGTAAAACCTCATTTTTACGCACTGGACGTAAAACTTGGCTTTTACGTGATGGGCGTAAAACCTCATTATCTTCACCGTCACAAACGGAAGATTGATTGTCACACTTAGAGTGCAACGCTGAAGTAAGGACTGCCTCGTTACGAACGGGAGCCTCTACCACAGGAGTGGGAAGAATTCACTTGCCATCAGAAGTAACAGAGAGATCAGAAGCTGTTTTGGATTTAGGAATCCAAAATTTTCGTGCTTTGCGAGATTTTTGAACATTGGAGCGGCAAAAACCACCCCCAATTCGGAGCATCTCTTCATAAGCAGTCTGGTCGAAGTGTACAACCAGAGTCTTCTTTGTCGATCCAATCGACACATCATCGTATTGAGCAATTGCCTCCTCGTCAGAGGAGAAGGTCGTCCCCAGCAGAGTCACCATTTTGTTTCACTTAACAAAAGGCCTTGAAAATTGGCTTTTAAAAATAAAACTTGAAAAAGTACAAATAGTACAAATTTTTCTGGGAAGTATTGCTATGGAAGTCTGATCTGAAGTCGATCACTTTGTTCCTTGGACCATACGATGATGATGAAGATCACTGCTAGAAGATGAACAACCGGAAGAACTAAGTCACCAGAAAGGTATCGACGCACTTGGGCACTGATGGCGAGGCCGAATGCTTTCCTGCTTTGCTTCACTCTGTTCTAGAAGAAAGGTTGAAGAAGAATGCTCTGGAGAATCAAAATCTCTGGGTTCTGATCTCTATGTATTCTTTCCTGTCTCTCTCTCTCTGTATGTTCCTGCTATATGAGAAAAATCAGTCTATTTATAGACTTGGCTTTTTGTGCGTAAAACCCAGCAAAAGTTCTGTCTTTACGCTAATAACTGCCACCCATGACTGAAGTCATCCTCTGCATACGTTGACACGTGTCCCATTACTTCAATAAGAATAGGATGCACGTACACACGTTCTTCGAGATGTGTGGTATGAAAGCCATGTAAGCAAACCACGTTCCAAAGTAGTCAGGAAGGATAGGGCGTAAACAACAACCCAAATATACTCTGAGCGTAAAGTAGTAGACTAGGCGTAAAATAGCCCTGACATGGACTTCCCGCGTAAAGTGGCTAAAAATAGCCTTGAACGTAAAACGTAGCCCAAATAAACTTTATGCACACGTCAACTTTTGAGCGTAAAAACTCATCTTGTCTCCATGCGTAAAAGAAGCCATATTGTGAGAGTAAAATAGCTCAGTCCACATACTAAACGACAACATTGGTCTCTGTGTAAAATAAATCCCTTCAAATTCTGTGTTGTACGCTGTCAGTAAATCTTTATGTCAGACTTTGCATTAAATGCATGACTTGACAGCTTTGTCCAGCGTAAAGTGGTTAGCTTATCTTTGGCGTAAAACCACTGGCTTGACCCTGGCGTAAAGTGATTAGTCTGTCCTTGGCGTAAAATAGATCATTTGAGTGGAATGCTCTATCTCTTTGACTCATTCTATGAAGCACTTTTTACGCTCCTATAACAGCATGTGTCACGACCCGCACCCGCTTTTCGGACGCGAGCTCGTGAGCAAGCCAGCTACGTATCGAGCGGACTCCTGCCCGATTCGAATATGTAAACGCTGTCAAGGCTATGGTATACTGTCAAATCATGGCAATGCAATCTATATCTCAATCCACAATAAGAATATGAAACATGAATGAACAATTATGGGTCATGCTCTGCAGTCCATTAGCATATTGTCCAATTAGACTCAAAGAATGATATGAGTCTATAAAATAAGCAGAATATATCATGGTATGGAATATAAAGCACGAGAGGATAATAAAGAAATATCACAAGCAAATACATGTATCCCTGCAGGTGTAATCACTACCATCATGAGCCGCTAACTAACTCCGTGCAATCAGCTACCTGAAGAGATCATCAGGTCCTCAGGGGACATAGAAAGATACATAAAAACATGCCTATCTAGTAGTTTATCATGCAATAATGAAATACAGATATAAACGGGCAAGACCCAACAACACGAAACTATGACCAATCAACAAACCATGACCATATACGACTGGAAGAACCACTACGCATAAACGAACTGCTGGAGGAGAAACAAGAGAATACAACGTCACGATGTCAACGGATAACCAATTGAATACTCAAACCCTCGCCCCTAGTGTGGACTCGCAGGTTTGAACAACTACTAACCCTCACCCCAAGTGTGGACTCGCAGCTTAGCTTCAAGAAATCACCCTCGCCCTAGTGTGGACTCGCAGGTGCGGACAGATATCTACTAACCCTCGTCCCTAGTGTGGACTCGCAAGTTAGCTTCAGAAATTAAGGTACAGATAACTACTAACTCTCTCCCCTAGTGTGGACTCGCAGGTTAGCTTCAAGAATTCAAGGTACAGTAATTCCGTTATGACTTATTCATCCTATGACACGATGCGACTCAGTCCAAGTACATGTGATTTCACGACACGACCCAATCAAGATACACGAGAGAACCAATCCAATATGAACTACAAAATTAACTATGAATAAGAACTATATATATATATAACCAATATGAACTACAAAGCTAACTATAAACAAGGACTATATATACTGGCATGCACGATGTACAAATCACATGTCAATAATCAACTAGTAAAACTATATAATAATAGAAATATGCATATAAATAAACTGTAGAGGGAGGCAAGGTATACTTGCCTGGTGGTTGCACGTAGAACTGACAATATACCGTCAACTGGTAAGCCAATGAGTCCAAATCTCACAACTGTCTCCGAAAGCTGAAACAGACACTGCCAACATTATCAAAATAACCAAATTAGCTAGGATTGTTTGTCCTTAAGTCCAATTCTGAACATAGAGGCAAAACGGTAATTTCGGATCAAAATGGTGTCCACCGTTGGAACCGCTTTGCACCGAAAAATATGCCAGGATCAATGGTCTCTAAAGTCGTCAAACTATATGTCTACAAATTCGTTTTGATGATACGAACCCAACGGTATGTCCAATTGTGGTTTCCGGTGGGCCATGCACAAAATTGTCCATTGAATCGGATCGTGGGGCTCGCAAAACGGCAATCCGATCAACTGTCTCGGAATCAAACCAAACTTGGCATACAGGACCAAAAAAATGATATGGCCCTGTTGGCGCAGTTTCGTCTCAATCTGACGAGCATGCACAAAGTAATTAGAAAATTTGCACAGAGGCCGATACGGTGAATTTTGACGAATACGCATCAAATTCGTCGCGCACACGCAACCAATTTGAATTCCGTCAAAGCCCACACGTCCGTGAAGCCATTACGCACCTTTTAATGCTTTCGGTTTGTGCCTACGTCGCCCTCATTGGCGGGACGCACGTCGTATCGGACAACTTTTCTAAATTTTCTAAACTGTTTTTCATGGTTTTTCTTGATTTTTGAATTCGAATAACTTTGTACATACTTGATAAAACCTGGATCTACAAAATAGGTTTTAATCTCGTATATATTATCTAAAACTGTTTCAAATAGGTTTTCAAAATCTTTTAATATCTGGCTCGAAAATACCCTTCTAAAATAGGGTGTTTGTCTGTCACGCCCCAGAACCAGAATACTGGAGAGCGGGGGAATGACTCAGCCAGCTACGTATTACGGGTAGATGAATACCATATAATACGATCAATGCTGTTTAAAAAGACAAGGGGATGCATACTACATGAAAGTCTCACAATGGTCACTTCACATCTATTGTCTCAATCATTCAAACAAGAAACAGAAATAGAGAACATGTAAGATAAAGCAGTAAGGCGTCCCAAACGCTCAGTCAAAATGTTCTTGATATTTGGCTTTACAAAATATAGCCAGATGATGTAGCAAGGTATACACAATTGTTATCAGCTGCAGCCTGATTTTGTTACAATTATGTAAAAGTAAGTACAAGACAATCCGACTAACATGTCGGTGCCAAACGGCAAAGTATAAATTAAGTAACAAAACGAGCGGGGAAGTAAGGAACCCACTCGAGTCATCCTGCGATCATTCCTCTAGTATTGACCATCTTGGAGGTGGAAGTAAGATGAGTCCTCGGGAACCGGCTCTAAATCTGGCCATGCAAAACCAGAGAGGTTAGACCTCTAATAGCAAGTACCGCAAGGGAGCACGATATGAGGAATTATAACCAGTAATAAGAAATATGATAAATAGATCTCTGGTCGGTACTGGAATTTACATAACATCACGACACTTTGAACCAACTTTCCAACCAAACAAGGACATAAGTTGGCCCGTCATGTCCTGACATTCTGATAATCTCAGTTAGTTAACAGAGTAGGTACAGTACACAAACAAAACAATTTAAACAGCCATTCAACTACTACGGCTTGCTACTGTGAGTCCCAAGTTACCCTGGAATTATGCAATAAGGATTCATCAGTTCTTACTATGTGCAAGCAAGGCTAGTCTATCCAATCAATCAATTACGCCAATCATGAATTAGACAAGTCCCAGCAGGACGCCCGTCATCAATATACAATAAATAATATAAGCAGATACCGCTCCCTGCCCGTGTAGCAGATTTGTAGTATATGTAGGAACAAGCCGGCCTGTCGGGTACTAATAGTCCCAAAGAGGGCTACCATGTAAGAACTCGGGAATCCATTCTCTCCATGCAATCATTATTTTATTTAACTTGGTAGCCTCTATGTTAAGTGAAATCCCATGCCGTAGATCATGGTCATTCAGAATGAGTACTTTCGTACAAAGTACGATATGTCCAACTCCACAACGATACCGTACGGTTATGTTGTAGGTCTTACATAGCGTAATGCATCAATCAAAATTAACTACGGAATAATCATGCCTTGACTATAAAGTACACATGCTCCTTTTGTAGAAAAATAAATAAATTGAAGTCGGCATGTGCCTGTATGCCAATATTCGGGATCGGCCAATCGATTGCAATAGTTCATATTTAAATATGAACGTGTCTCATTCATTCAATTCAATAAGACGACTAGCCAGTCTCTTAGTTCCAACTAGGAACGCATGATCAATTATTAGTCAAGGTCACAATCAATGTCAATCAATGCTAATTCGGGACAGAATCAGCAAAAAGACATTATGGGCTAGCGTTCATGCGCCCGGGAGAACAGGGTCTCATGCGGCTGAGAAACTAAGTCCATGCGGCTCAAGAAATCGAGTCTATGTCGCTCAAGAAATCAAGTCTATGTGGATAGCGGATCTGGGCCCTATGCGGCTCGGGTTTCATGCGGCCAGGGTCTGAACCTTATGCGGCTCAGAAATATCAAATCACATGCGGCTGGAAGTGACAGATCTCATGCGGTCGAAATGACAAAGCCTATGCGGCTGGAAATGACAGATCACATGCGGCCGAAATGACAAAGCCTATGCGGCTCTGCTAATAGAAGTACATGCGGCTGGAAATGACAAGTTCATGCGACTGCGGCCAATAGAAGTACATGCGGCTGGAAATGATAAGTTCATGCGGCTGCGGCCAATAGAAGTACATGCGGCTGGGAATGATAAGTTCATGCGGCTGTGGCCAATAGAAGTACATGCGGCTGGGAATGCATATGCGGCCAGGAAGTGCCATGCGGCCAGGGGACTTGCCGCATGAAAACTTATGCGGTCAAGCACTGTTCTTCTTCTCCATTTTCGAGAACAGAACCATGGAAGCCATTGTTTCCAAGCTCTCTAAATCCTTCATTCCAAGCCCAAATCTGGACTTTCGTAGGTCAAAATGGGGTAGAACAAAATTCTCTACAACATAAAACCATCAAAACCCAAAAATATACAAAAATACAACAAGTTTAGATCTACACAAAATGAGCCATGGAAATTGAAAATGCTAAGTACTAAAGTAACTAAGAATCTTGTGAGGAAGACAATGGAACAACGAGAGTGGAGATCCATCAAGAAGCAAGTTGTACTTGCCTATGCGGCTGGATAGGTGGGGAGAGTTATGGAGGATGAAGAAGAAGAGTAATGGAGAAGGAGAAGTAATGAAGAGAGAGAAAGGGTTTGGGGCTTTAAATGAAGAGGGGGTAGGTGGGGAATTGTTGAACCACTCAATGGCCGAAAAATAAACCGACTCAGGCCGAACCCAAAAGCAAAGTAAAAGCAGAAAGTAAAATTGCAGGAAAATTAATTAGCGTAAAATTAACGGAATTTAAATACAGAACAATACATGATAAATATTAAATAAATACATTAAAGCGGTACATTTATTAAAATACGTATTCTGGAAACGGAAAGTGACATCTCTACCACCTTAGAAAAAATTCCGTCCTCGGAATTTCAAATCCAAGAAGGATAGAAACATCGAAGCTAAACTAATCTAAGTACAAGCAATTTGAACAAGCAATCATTTTACAATGTCAATAGCAAGTAACATATCTATATTTAACAATCTACGATATCAAGTAGTTCTATCCATAGGGTGACAAGCATGAGGAGTTAAGTCAATCAAGGTATACGGAAAGAGATATACCTTGTGAGTCAAACAGGTGCGGATACCGTGATCGGATATCATCCTCACGTTTCCACATTGACTCCCCTAAAGAGTGATGGCCCCAAGCAACCCGGACAAGGCTAATTGTTCGGTTCTTGAGTATCTTCTTACTTCGGTCCAAAATAGACACAGGCTGTTCCTCGTAAGACAGGTTGGTACCAACAACCAGCTCAGAATGATCAAGGATATGGCTTGGGTTCGATACATACCTTCGTAACTAAGATACATGAAACACGTCATGTACCTCTCGTAACGAAGGTGGAAGGGATAAACGATAAGCAACATCGCCTATCCTATCAAGGATAACTGTAACGCCCAGTCCCAAAATACGTAGGACCAAGTACGTAAACATGCCAGCTGTATTCATACGAAGTACGTAGGCCTCGTATAAATACATAAGCTATAAAATATAGTAATCCAAGACAAACTAAATCTCATCCACAATGAAAAGAATAATAATATAAATATCAACTCGAATATTTATGATACAATCGTTGGGCGGAGATAAAGTCCACTACCAACTATCCCAATGAAAGAAATGTACAATAAATCGAGCGATAAAAATGGCAAGACGAACCAAGCGCAATTGTCTTCGATGGAATGGAGAAGACCACGACCTTGGCTAGAATACCTGCGGAAGACATGAACACACACCTGGGAAAAAACTAGGTCCTCAGACGGATGTAGCAAGATACAGGAAGAACAAGCTAATATAAATTGTCAGAATAATAAAATAATATATAAAAGGCTATCCTAGACATAAATATGCAAAGGAGATTCTAACCGCCTAATGTGCAATTTAGAGGACAACTTTCATGCGCATGGGTGGAATTTTAGGCTATGTGTACGTAACTGGCATCTAGTCATATGTATCCGACCGTAACGTCCAAAACGTCAGAGGGTGTCACGACCCGATCCCAATAATCTGGGTCTAGTCGGATCATGCCCAGCCTGCACCGTTGTTAAGACGGCGGCAGTAAGCTGTTCAGTAGCAGATAACCATACAACAACACTATATTTGTCACAACTCAACTTTGGAAATAAACTTTATTGAACTGAAATTTAAATACAAAATGAAACTGTTCTGAAAGGAAATACAGATTTTGAAATGAAAGAACAATACAGAAATAAAATCTATCTAGTAGCCGGGTCATCGGCCTCAGTCCCATCGTCCTCCTGCGGGGACTCTGGCAGTACAACTGGGTACAACACAGGATCATAATAGCTGTTGTAACACAGCTCAGCATCCTCAACATCCCCTAAAAATATATCTCCAGTCAGGAGGGAGCAAAGTACAATTCATGCTAATTTTTAAACAGTTAAATAAGTAATAGAATCATGCAGTTCTAAACAGTTTTAAAACAGGAACAGTTTGTTACAGTATAAAACAGTAATTTGAACAGGTAATGACATATGACCGGCTTGGGTTTGTTACAGGAGGGAGAATGGGTTTTGTTACAGTAGTGGTCATAATCATTACGCTATTCCCCAGTCCCCAGTAGTTACAGTACAGTACTCTCGGAGAGAGTTTCGTGTTTGCATCGTGGTTTAAAATTGCATTAAAGCGATTAAGTAAATAACTGTAAACTAACATAAACTATACTTGCCTCAATGGAAATGACTGGAGGGGTAGAAGACTTCGAGACGGGAAGTTAGAGTTGTCCTCGAATTCCTACATTCGAGAGATTGACTCAGCATTCAGGTTAACCAATCTAGCTATGCTAGTTGAAATCTCTATTTGCGTCCTAGTCAAATTTTTAATTCTTTAATTAACCAACACAGAAAACACGGTTATTAAGTGCGTTGATTTAATACGAGGGAAAAATGATCATTTTTAACTTTGAATTCAGGAAATATCGTAGATGCCAGATTGTTAGGAAAACTTGGTCATTTTATAAATATAAATATAAAGCTAATTTTTCTTATTTTAGTGAGAAATACGTGACTTTTTTAACTATTAATAAACTTGTCAATTTTAAGTGAGAAAATATTAATTAATTTTATACAAAAATACTTTTTAATCATTTTAATCGTTAAATAACAAAAACTCGAAAAATCAGAAAAGACAGAAAATCTAAGCTATTACAGTCACAAACCAGCCAGCTGGGCTTATGCCCATTACAATTTATTTACATAAATTGAAATAAGATAAACTACCGTTAGTCCTAAACTGAAATATTAAATAAAATTAAACAGAAATTAAATATAAAAAATAAAGGTAAATAGTAGAGTCTCAGATATGGTCCAATCCTCATTTTGGCTAATTGTCTCAACGTCCAGGCGGGGCTAGTTTCGTTTGCACTTAGCCGGGTCCATTGACCGATACGATCGTCACCCAAAAATCAAATATCGAATAAATTCTGAAAATTATTTTAAATTCATTTTTAAATTAATTCAGGATTTACGGAAAAATCGGGCAGCATCTCCTCTGTTTTTGGTCAACCCAAAAACTGGAAAATGGCGCCGATAATTTCCTGCAAGTCCCAAACCGGGGAAAAACCTGCATTTTATATATATAAAACATCCACAGCCAATCCACAGTATAATCGGGACGACCCAAAATAATTTCGGAAGTCCGATTCCAATTCCAATTCTACAAATCACAGAACGTTCCCGAAAAATTTCGGAGAACTAAAACACACAAAAAACCATTCCCGAAATATTTTGGGAATCCAAAATAACTCACAGGACTTTTCCGAAAGTCCCAGAAATTACGACGTCGCTAAAACCGAATTCCCAAAGGGAATCGGGGACCATTTCATCATCGACAAATAATAATAAAATAGCGGGACAGGAGAATTATACCTCGGATTGCTCGGCTAGAGCTCTCAGATGTAAAATAGAAAGAAAATGATGAGATTCAGATCAGCGAACGTTCCCAAAATAGTGCTGGAACCAGCGTCGTCGAAGCAACGCCGAGAAATTCAGAGTCTAGGGCACGATAGGGGCGCCAACAGGAGAAAGCTCGCCAAAAAGGGAACTAACCAGGGGCGGATCCGCGGGTTCTGACCCGGAGGAGGCGTGCTCGCCGAAGGGACAGCGGCCAGGACGGTTGCCGAGGGGATCGGCGGGGTGGTCGGCCGCCGAAGGGGCGACGGGGCGGTGCTGTCGGCGTCGGGGTGGTGCTGACAGGGAGACGGGCGGCGCTGGGCTGGAGTGGGTCGTCGGAGTCGGCCGCGAAGGGGGCGCGGGGGTACGCGAGGGGGAGCTCGGGCGGCCGCGAAGTGGTCGCGTGCGCCGGAGAGGCGGTCGGCCGGGGCGCTCGGGTAGCTCCGGCGACTAAGGGGTTTGGGCTTGGGGTTAGGTGAGGAGAGAATGAGAGAACAGAAAGGGAGAGAGGTGAGAATTTGTTCTCTGTGAGTGAGAGTATATGTGAGGAAGAGAGTAGGTTTTGTTCTTCTTCTGATGGGTTCGTGAAAAGATGAGTGGGAAAGTTGTGAGGATTAAATGGGAGAGTGGGGTGAATTAAAGGGAGGAGTGATGGGGAACGTGTGTGGACAGGAGTGAGTTGGGGGAGAGAGAATAGGAGATGGGAGAGGGGGTCAAGCCAAATGTCACCCCCAGTTTTCATAAACAGGAGTATTTTTGTCATTTTACATTTTTCAATATTTTTAAAAATTTATTTTATTATTTATGATATTATTTTGGGGTTGAAATTTATTTTATTATTTATGATATTGTTTTGGGGTTATTTGAGTCGGGTTCGAATTTCAACTCAATCCGACTTGAAACGGGGACCCGGGGGTAGTTTAACTCTAGTGGGACCCACACACTAGTTAGGCATGGCCCACATGATATTAATTTTAGTCCACATGATAGAAATATTTTAGTTAGAGGTTAGACTAATTATTATGGATAAGGTTAGTGTGATTAGAGACTTTAGAATGACTAATTTAGCCCCAACCAATTAGCCCTTTCATAATACTCATAGAATAGGTTAGTGGAGGCAGTTTGGACCTTACCATAATAGGACAAATAGCCCCATATGGCCAGCCACTTTGGGAGAGGATAGGCTCAAGTTCATTTTATTATTCTCATCCACAGTCTCTCTCTTGTTCTTCTCCAAATTCCTAGAGAGCAATCCCTAGCAATTTCTTCACCAAATCCTTCCATTTTGCCACCAAATCTTCTTCTTTCCTTCTCCATTCTAGCCAAGAAGGAAGCTACCCAAGTTTGGGAGCATTCGGAGCTCGTTCGTGTCCTTTTGGAATCTCTACGTGTCGGTGTCGCTCCGGGAAGGCTTTTCTTCGATTCGATCTACCGGGAGGTATAAATCTCTTCTCTTTTTCATTTCCTCATGCATATAGGTCTATTTGGAACCCATAGAAATGAACCATATGGTTGTATCTCCATTTGTGTCCATTTTATGTCCATTTAGAGGTCATAGGAGTGTCCTTTGTGTTGTGGTTGTGTCCATGTGGGAAAATCCCAAATTTGAACACACTATGTGTTGTTGTTATGTATGAATGAATTATTGCATGCTTAATCTCATATTTTTGTATTGGAGATGTGTTCTATAGTGTCTCATATATATATATTAGTGTAGAGAGTGAGTTCTTGATATATTATGTTATATACTTGTGTTCTTTTGTCTCAAACTACCCAAATCCGTCATGATTTTTATCTACGTTTTTAATTTCAGCCCTAACTTAGAAATGTCATAACTTCTAGCTCAAAGCTCAGTTTAATCTCTCATTTTTTTAAAAGAAGCGTATTGAAGTTAGCTTTCCAAAAACATGTATTAATAGGCCTAATTCTTTCTGTAACTTTCTGGAGAATTATTTGAGTGTCAGCTGTACGAAAGACAAACGCGTTCTCGGTGTTTTCGCGATTCTGGGAGTTTTCGGAAACGAAAACGTGATCCGTTTGAAGTTTCGGAAAGCTAACACATAGATCTATAACATACTTTAATCCTAGATTTTAATTCATGCTGAGATGGTACAGTATTGATTATTAGTAGGAGTTATTATTCGACATATGTATTTTGTGCACCCTTGTGTATAATATAATGTTCTATTTGATTTTAACCCATGTTAATGTATATACATTATGTAATTAAATAGAGAATACAAGCATGAGTAAATGTTTAAATAAATGATGTATGAGGTATAAGTATCCTATCTAATGTAAGCATGTATAAATATGGCTTGTAATGAATATGTAGGTTCTATAGTATGTAATGTATGGTGTATATAGTGGTACAAGAGAATAAATGAATGATGAATGAATGCAAGCATGAATGTAATATAATAATAGATGTAATGTATGCAATATATAAGTTAATGAGATGTAATATTCTATGTTAACATAAATCCTATATTACCTCATGTACCCCCTTACACTATGTTGACACTATCACACTTGACACATTGTTCACTTACACTTTGATACTCTTTGATATATATATACTATGTATACCTATTTAACCCTCACTTGTCCCTTTGCCATGTTCACATACACACACATAGCCTCTTAAATAAGTATTTATGAATATAGTTAACTTAGCTATGTATGTATATTATATATATGTTAGCATATTGTGTTGTAATATATAAGTTTATATAACCATTTGAAATGTCATGATTATAGACCTAATGTTGAATACCAATATATGCATGTGTATATATGTGTAGACATATATAGCTTAAAGTAATAGATTACCTAGTGTATATCCAATGTGAATTCTTGCCTATTTGAGTATTGAATAATTGCATGCTATATAGAGTTGGGTGTATGTTGGCTTGTATAGCCTTGTATTGATGTGTGCTTGCTAGGATAGTCTTGGTTAGGCCTAGTAAGACTTGCTGGGTTAGGACATGACCTAGTTTGACTAGTGTAGTTGACCAGAGTTGACCAAGGGTTGACTTTGGCCTAGTTTGACCTAGATTCATGTAGAATGCATTGTAGTGCTTTATATTACCCTTCTGGACATATTGTGACTTGTGTTGTTCTAATTAGGAGCTAGACACCTCTCATCGGACAGTATCTTTACCTTGGACATTCAGATATCAGGCGAGTACATTCTCTGATCTTTTTATACTTGTCTGGACTATACTCTTGCTCTAGATTACTTTACTTGATGCTGACACGTATCTTCACGGATTAGTACTATATGTATCCTTTTCTAAGATGTTATCCCTCTACGGGTGCATCGGGTATTTCATGTTCATGTACTTTATTATGTGCATCAGGTACTCCTTGTACTCGTACTAGTTCATGTTTTTACATGTTCTCATGTGCTTTCATGTGCTTCATGTGCTTTCATGTGCTTTATCATGTGCCTCATGTACTACTCATTACATGAGTTCACGTATCTTAGCTGTATTCATGTGCTTATAACGTAACTTGAATGGATCCTTATGTATTGATTGGGGCAGGGTGAGTAGAATTGGTTATGTGAACACTATCCCCAGTAGCTGTATTCATGTGCCTCCTTATTTGTATTCATGTGCCCCTAAGCCGTTTACATAACCATATTGTGCTCTAAATCACGTAGCCACTTACAGTCTCTACTATCATGTATTTACTTTCAGTTACAAAATATCTTCTGTTTACTCGTACTTCCATTCAGCACTTCCTGTATTTTACTCTATTGCATGATTTATACTCCTAACCTGCTATGAACTGTTTGAGAGATATGTGCTCGCTCCTGTCCTGACTGGACATGTTGATAAATTTTACAGATAGCCTGGAGGTTGCCTGCTAGCCTAGAGGAGACAGTAGATGTTGCATAGATAGCTAGGGTTTTTGCTTATAGTTTATTTTCAGTCATCTTGAGTTGTATTTATGGATTACTGTATTTGGGTTTTGAGATGTATTCTGAGTTTGTATCTTAGACACTTAGACTTCTATCTGTTGTATCTCTTTTCGATTTCATGTTTTATCTATCTTCCTTTATGCTCTACCTTAGATGTGATTGAGTTTACATTCTGCTATGTCACCCCCATTCGGGGAGTATAAACTGTTTAGTCTTATACTGTTAGATGCATTGAGACCTAGGACAGCGTTCTACTGCCGACACTACGGCGTAGGCTGGGCGTTGTTACGTTCTCGTGCCCTAACTCTAGGGTACGGGTCGTGACACGTTTTTAGTGGTGGCCTATGCAGGTCGAGTTTATGTAGTGGTATTCGAACTAGAGTACCACTACAGCCTACAGTAGGAATAGGATATATTTTGAAGGTACTCAATCACGGTTAGGATTCCTTGAGAGATTCCTGGGACGACCCTTGAGAATCTTATTTTAACTTCGATTTGAAATCTGTTTTTCCCTGATTTGATTTACCATTACTTCCTGTTATTGAACTTGATTTTGATGGATTATTGTTGAATTTTGAATCTTGATGATATTGGTTGAATTTGAGTCTGTATTTTTATGATTTTTGATGGATTATTGTTGAATTTTGAATCTTGATGTTAGCTGTTGAATTTGAGTTTGTATTTATATGTATATGTATACTTTTTGGAATTAAGGTATAACCTGATAACATACTTGATAATGACAGTGAGAAAGGTAAAAGTCTACTTTATTTTGGAATTTATAATTTATTGCAGTCATATTTGCTAGCATGACAATGACGTAGAGTCTGATATAGCTATACTTATCTTAGTTATGAAATCTAAATTTTCTTGCAGCCATACCGGGTGGCGTGGTAAGAATTCTAGATAACATGATTATAGGGTGTATACCTTATTATGGACTCTATCGTTTATTGCAGCTATGCTTATTGGCGTGGCAGAATTCTGACAACATAATTTCAAGAAGACGCATATAATTATCAGATTGTACCTTAAATATTTTTGAACATGTTTTCTCTACTTTTGTTTCAGTCCTTCAAAAAAAAGAAAGAGAGAATTATTATTTGTTTGTTTTGTTTCTCATTTATTTAACTTAGGAGTAGCTTTAGCTGTTTTTATAAACTTTGTGTAACTTCTTACTATGAAATTCTTCTTAATACAATGAATCGATGATTTTGCTAGACTTTATCTTGGATTTGAATATTTAGCTCTGGGTTTCAAAATGGATTTTTCTTTTAAACAGATAAGCAAAAACAGATTTTATCGTTATTTCTTTCTTGCTATTATTCTTGTATTAAATAATAATAATAATACTGTCTTGATTACTTCAATCACCTGCTTGCATCCTTGGTAGGAATCTAATTGTTGGTCTTAACATAGAATTAAAATTTTATATTGGGACATGAGAATATATATGAATATATATAGTTGACACTTTCCTGACACTTATGCATGCTACACTTGATTTCTACTTATCTGAATACATATTAATATGTCGTTAATGTTTAAATTTTCAAAACCCCAATATTTCTGATTCTCTGCTTTTCCTAGCTTAACTCATAATTTAAATATAAAATTTTATGATAATAGTTTTATTTATATCACTGCACATGTATGTTATACGTAGGGTTTCAATTCAAAAAAAAAATTTGGTTGAGTTTTGTGTTTAAATTTGTCAAATCTGAGACTGTGTGCATATTAACCCTTAATACGGGATTTTAAATGTTAGTTCAAATTGATTGTTTTAAATGTAATATTTAGAGCTGTGTACATTGTTGTTGTAGGGATATAAATTTAGGTTCCATATTCTTACATGTTAGGTTGTGATAAACATTGAGTTAGTTTTGATGTACAAATTCTCCAAAATCCTGACAACTGAATACATGTTAACATTTTTACATTGATTTCCATGTTTAGTTCAATTTCAGATTTAACATGTAATATTGAACTGTATGCGTAGATAAATGTATTGATAGTATATTAGGGTTTTATTTCTATCATGTTAGGATGTATTGGGAGCATTGAGATTAGTTGTGATGTTTCAAACTCCTAAATTTTGAAATTGTATTATGTTAATATTACACTGGTTTAAATGTTAGCTTATTTTCAGATTTTGTATGTAAATGCTGAACTAAAACTGGGTTTAACCTTTCAATACTAAGCTATAACCCTGTACAAGGACACACACACACCCTAACTTAGTATACCCTGTCATGTAACCAAACTCTTCCTCTCTATGTCATGATTATATATCTATATATATATATATAGAGCTTAGGTATACATGTTGTAATGTATATACATACATAACTAAATCTCTACCTCTTTATATATACATATATACATGGTTAGCCATGCATGTTATGAGCAAATGAGTTGTGTATTGTAGATTGTTAAACCAATATGCCATGATTAGTGTTACTTGGTAGTTATTGTTTGAAACCCCAAATCCTCCTATACACTTTCATGTATATTTCACGTACACACACGCCTATTATCTAACCATATGAACATGTCCACATACACCCATACACACACGAACTACATAACTTGTACATAATGCTAGCTTTTCTCTCTCTAACGCTATATATAAATATATTGTGATTGGATTTCCATGCAATTGGCTTTCATTCTTTAACTTTTGATTTTGATTTTCTTGAATAGTACCCCTTATTAGATAAATGGTAGTTAACTTTATTTTATTTTGATAAGTACCAGTTTTCATATAGGATGGTAGACTGCCTTACAGTCTTGATAATTGTTATTTCTGTATCTTTTCTAGTTTAGCACCCTAAATTGCTTGTGTATTTTGATACCATATGACCGTTTTGGTTTAGCATGACTAGTATACCTAGATGAGACTTTCATTACCACCGTATGCCATGACCCTGTATGTCATCCTTTTAAATCGTATGATTGTTTAAGTTATGAGACTTTGATTGTGGGGGGTTTGACCTAGAAGGAGTATGAATATTTTAATTTTGAGGATGAAATTTTTCTAAGGTGGGTAGACTTGTAACACCCAGTTCTCTAAAATGAGGGTAATTTTGAAATTTTGTAATTTTAATCATTTATTGATTGGACATTTAAATCATGATACGATTTTTGGTAATTTTTAAATTATTTTAAAACTATTTAAAATCGTGACTTGTGATTTTGATGTTTTGCTAGTGAAACCCTAGAGACTGTTTGACCTAGAGCCTAACCATGTGATTAGGATATTTTAATGTCATTTCTGGCCTAAGGATATTTTGCATTTGACCTCTTTGAATTATTTTGATATTTATTGCGTTGGTGATTGTTGATTTTGACCTTTGATAGGTATAATTTTGTGATGGTTTTGTGTCCGTATCGGACACGTATCAGTTTTTGTTTACAAATGTTTGATGTGCCCCAAAGAGATTTTTTTTTATTGTTGATTTTTTTGAAAAGTATTTGAATGAGATTGTTTTCTGCATGTGTTTCCTGTGATTGCTTTGTTTTAATTTCGAGGACAAAATTTTTTTAAGGTGGATAGATTTGTCACCCCCAGTTTTCAGAAACAGGGGTATTTTTGTCATTTTACATTTTTCAATATTTTTAAAAATTTATTTTATTATTTATGATATTATTTTGGGGTTGAAATTTATTTTATTATTTATGATATTGTTTTGGGGTTATTTGAGTCGGGTTCGAATTTCAACTCAATCCGACTTGAAACGGGGACCCGGGGATAGTTTGACTCTAGTGAGACCCACATACTAGTTAGACATGGCCCATATGATATTAATTTTAGTCCACATGATAGAAATATTTTAGTTAGAGGTTAGACTAATTATTATGGATAAGGTTAGTGTGATTAGAGACTTTAGAATGACTAATTTAGCCCCAACCAATTAGCCCTTTCCTAATACTCATAGAATAGGTTAGTAGAGGCATTTTGGACCTTACCATAATAGGACAAATAGCCCCATATGGCCAGCCACTTTGGGAGAGGATAGGCTCAAGTTCATTTCATTATTCTCATCCACACTCTCTCTCTTGTTCTTCCCCAAATTCCTAGAGAGCAATCCCTAGCAATTTCTTTACCAAATCCTTCCATTTCGTCACCAAATCTTCTTCTTTCTTTCTCCATTCTAGCTAAGGAGGAAGCTACCCAAGTTTGGGAGGATTCGGAGCTCGTTCGTGTCCTTTTGGAATCTCTACGTGTCGGTGTCGCTCCGGAAAGGCTTTTCTTCGATTCGATCTACCGGGAGGTATAAATCCCTTCTATTTTTCATTTTCTCATGCATATAGGTCTATTTTGAACCCATAGAAATGAACCCCATGGTTGTATCTCCATTTGTGTCCATTTCATGTCCATTTAGAGGTCATAGGAGTGTCCTTTGTGTTGTGGTTGTGTCCATGTGGAAAAATCCCAAATTTGGACACACTATGTGTTGTTGTTATGTATGAATGAATTATTGCATATTTAATCTCATATTTTTGTATTGGAGATGTGTTCTATAGTGTCTCATATATATATATATATTAGTGTAGAGAGTGATTTCTTGATATATTATGTTATATACTTGTGTTCTTTTGTCTCAAACTACCCAAATCCGTCATGATTTTTATCCACGTTTTTAATTTCAGCCCTAACTTAGAAATGTCATAACTTCTAGCTCAAAGCTCAGCTTAATCTCCCGTTTTTTTAAAAGAAGCGTATTGAAGTTAGCTTTCCAAAAACATGTATTAATAGGCCTAATTCTTCCTGTAACTTTCTGGAGAATTATTTGAGTGTCAGCTGTACGAAAGACAAACGCGTTCTCGGTATTTTTGCGATTCCGGGAGTTTTCGGAAACGAAAATGCGATCCGTTTGAAGTTTCGGAAAGCTAACACATAGATCTATAACATACTTTAATCCTAGATTTTAATTCATGCTGAGATGGTACAGTATTGATTATTAGTAGGAGTTACTATTCGGCATATGCATTTTGTGCACCCTTTTGTATAATATAATGTTCTATTTGATTTTAACCCATGTTAATATATATACATTATGTAATTAAATAGAGAATGCAAGCATGAGTAAATGTTTAAATAAATAATGTATGAGGTGTAAGTATCCTATCTAATGTAAGCATGTATAAGTATGGCTTGTAATGAATATGTAGGTTCCATAGTATGTAATGTATGGTGCATATAGTGGTGCAAGAGAATAAATGAATGATGAATGAATGCAAGCATGAATGTAATGTAATAATAGATGTAATGTATGCAATATACAAGTTAATGAGATGTAATGTTCTATGTTAACACAAATCCTATATTACCTCATGTACCCCCTTACACTATGTTGACACTATCACACTTGACACATTGTTCACTTACACTTTGACACTCTTTGATATATATACACTATGTATGCCCATTTAACCCTCACTTGTCCCTTTGCCATGTTCACATACACACACATAGCCTCTTAAATAAGTATTTATGAATATAGTTAACTTAGCTATGTATATATATTATATATATGTTAGCATATTGTGTTGTAATATATAAGTTTATATAACCATTTGAAATGCCATGATTATAGACCTAATGTTGAATACCAATATATGCATGTGTATATATGTGTAGACATATATAGCTTAAAGTAATAGATTACCTAGTGTATATCCAATGTGAATTCTTGCCTAATTGAGTATTGAATAATTGCATGCTATATAGAGTTGGGTGTATGTTGGCTTGTATAGCCTTGTATTGATGTGTGCTTGCTAGGATAGTCTTGGTTAGGCCTAGTAAGACTTGCTGGGTTAGGACATGACCTAGTTTGACTAGTGCAGTTGACCAGAGTTGACCAAGGGTTGACTTTGGCCTAGTTTGACCTAGATTCATGTAGAATGTATTGTAGTGCTTTATATTACCCATCTGGACATGTTGTGACTTGTGTTGTTCTAATTAGGAGCCAGACACCTCTCCTCGGACAGTATCTTTACCTTAGACATTCAGATATCAGGCGAGTACATTCTCTGATCTTTTCATACTTGTCCGGACTATACTCTTGCTCTAGATTACTTTACTTCATGCTGACACGTATCTTCACGGATTAGTACTATATGGATCCTTTCCTGAGATGTTATCCCTCTACGAGTGCATCGGGTATTTCATGTTCATGTACTTTATCATGTACATCAGGTACTCCTTGTACTCGTACTAGTTCATGTTTTTACATGTTCTCATGTGCTTTAATGTGCTTCATGTGCTTTATCATGTGCCTCATGTACTACTCATTACATGAGTTCACGTATCTTAGCTGTATTCATGTGCTTATAACGTAACTTGAATGGATCCTTGTGTATTGGGGGCGGGGTGAGTAGAATTGGTTATGCGAACACTATCCCCAGTAGCTGTATTCATGTGCCTCCTTATTTGTATTCATGTGCCCCTAAGCCGTTTACATAACCATATTGTGCTCTAAATCACGTAGCCACTTACAGTCTCTACTATCATGTATTTACTTTCAGTTACAAAATATCTCCTGTTTACTCGTACTTCCATTCAGCACTTCCTGTATTTTACTCTATTGCATGATTTATACTCCTAACCTGCTATGAACTGTTTGAGAGATATGTGCTCGCTCCTGTCCTGACTGGACCTGTTGATAAATTTTACAGATAGCCTGGAGGTTGCCTGCTAGCCTAGAGGAGACAGTAGATGTTGCATAGATAGCTAGGTTTTTTGCTTATAGTTTATTTTTAGTCATCTTGAGTTGTATTTATGGATTACTGTATTTGGGTTTTGAGATGTATTCTGAGTTTGTATCTTAGATACTTAGACTTCTATCTGTTGTATCTCTTTTCGATTTCATGTTTTATCTATCTTCCTTTATGCTTTACCTTAGATGTGATTGAGTTTACATTCTGCTATGTCACCCCCATTCGGGGAGTATAAACTGTTTAGTCTTATACTGTTAGATGCATTGTGACCTAGGACAGCGTTCTACCGCCGACACTACGGCGTAGGCTGGGCGTTGTTATGTTCTCGTGCCCTAACTCTAGGGTGCGGGTCGTGACACCAAACATGCTGGTCTTACGGGACCAGCCAATACATTAAATTTTTTTTAAATAAAAACTAAGTCAAAAAATCTGGTTTTAAGAAAATAAAATTGGGCTCAGGCCTGGGTCTGGGTTCGGACTCGGGTCTGGATCTGGAATCCAAAAGCCATGTTAATATTATTTTTTGAAATCCTTTTTCACTCAAAAATATTTTATAGTAATATTAATAATAATTTTACTAATAATAATAAAACACTACTAAAACATTATTTAATAATTAATTTACAAACATGGGTTTCACAATCTTTTCTCCTTAGAAAATTTCATCCTCGAAATTTAAAAGTAAGGTTAGGGATTACCTCAAGTCTCAAACAGGTACGGGTACTGCTCCTGTATCTGGTCTTCTCGCTCCCAGGTCGACTCGCCTGGTGAGTTGTGCCGCCACATCACTCTGACTATTGGCGTCCCGGTGTTCCTGGTCCTCTTCTCGCCTCGGTCCAAAATTGCCACTGGTTTCTCCGGCACTGTGAGGCTGGGTCCAATCTCCAGCTCTGAATGGTCCAAGATATGGCTCGGGTCCGGGATGTAGCGTCTCAGCTGCGAGACGTGGAAGACGTTGTGGACGCCTTCGAGACTTGGGGGTAGAGCCACTCGATAAGCCACTTCTCCAATCCTGCTAAGTACTTCAAATGGACCAATGTACCTGGGGCTTAACTTTCCTGCTCTGCCGAAACGAATTGTTCCTCTGGTAGGCGAGATCTTCACAAATACACTGTCGCCTTCTTCAAACTCCAAAGGCCGTCTGCTGCAATCGGCCCAATGCTTTTGTCTGTCTTGGGCAATCCGGAGCTTGTCTCTAATCATTCTCACCTTCTCTGCTGCTTCGGTCACCATCTCAGGTCCAAGCAACACTCATTCTCCAACGTCGTCCCAGGCAAGTGGGGTGCGGCAACGACGTCCATAGAGTGCCTCGAACGGTGTCATCCCGATGCTAGCTTGGTAGCTGTTGTTGTAGGAGAACTCTACCAAGTACAAATGGTCTTCCCAAGACCCTCCAAATTCCAGGACGCAGGATCTCAGCATATCTTCTAGTGTCTGGATGGTTCTCTCCGATTGCCCGTCAGTCTGAGGGTGGTAGGCGGTGCTGAACTTTAGTTGGGTTCCCAAGCTGTCATGCAAACTCTTCCAAAAGTGAGATGTAAACCTGGTATCTCTGTCAGATACAATACTTACCGGAATTCCATGAATCCGGTAGATGTGCCGCATGTACAGTACTGCCAACTTCTCGGTGGATAAACCAACCTTGAAGGGGATGAAGTGAGCTGACTTCGTCAGTCGGTCCACTATAACCCAGATGGCATCCTTCCCTCCTTGGGATCGAGGCAGTCCCGATACAAAATCTATCGTGATGTGCTCCCATTTTCACTCCGGAATGTCAAGCGGCTGCAATAATCCTGCTGGTCTCTGCCTGCTAGCTTTAACTTGCTGACAAATTAAACATCTAGCCACATACCTGGATACGTCCTTCTTCATTCCGTACCACCATACTATAGTCCGCATATCCCGGTACATCTTGTTGGCTCCAGGGTGTATGGAATACTGCGACTGGTGCGCTTCTTGCATCAGCTCGTTCCTCAGTTCGCCAGTTGGTACGCACAGCCTCGTACCATTCTTCAATGCTCCGTCGCTGGCGATTGAGAATCCCTCCAGTGTTCCTGCTAGCACTTGGTCTCTGAGTTTGCAAAGCGTCTCGTCTTGGAATTGTGTCTCCTTGATCCTGTCCATAAGACTCGAACGCACTTGCAACTGCATCAATGATGATTCAGCTCCTGGTACGATGGCTTCTCTTCCAAGTTTCTTCATCTCCTCCTCGGGCAGTACAAATTCCAATCTAAGCTTCTCCATGTCCTTCAGCAAATGGCGCTCCTTGGTCAAGAACATCGCTATTGGGTATCGACTAAGTGCATCTGCAACAACATTAGCCTTCCCCGGATGGTACTGCAGGTTGATATCAAAATCCTTCATTAACTCCAGCCATCGTCTTTGTCTCATGTTCAGCTCCTTCTGAGTGAAAACATATTTTAGACTTTTACGGTCCGTAAATATCTCCACTCTCTCTCCATACAGGTAGTGCTTCCATAGCTTCAAAGCAAATATCACCGCTGCAAACTCCAAGTCATGTGTGGGGTAGTTCTTCTCATGAGTCCGCAATTGTCAAGATGCATAGGCAATCACTTTTCCGTGTTGTTGAAGAACGCAGCCCAGTCCTTTTCAGGAAGCATCACTATAGATTGAGAAACCACCGGTACCTGCGGGTAGCGCAAGTATCGGCGCAGTTGTGAGCCTCTTCTTCAGTTCCTCAAAAGCTGACTGGCACGCTTCAGACCATATAAACTCTTCGTTCTTCCTGGTAAGCTTCGGCATTGGCTCCGCAATCTTGGAGAAATCCTTCACGAACTTCCGGTAGTAGCCAGCAAGTCCCAAAAAGCTCCTGATCTCTGCAACCGAGCTTGGTGCAGTCCACTTCTCAATAGCAGCTATCTTCTTTGGATCCACCAAAATTCTTTTTCCTGTGACAACATGGCCAAAAAATTCTACCTTGTCTAAAAAGAATTCACATTTGGATAGCTTACCATAGAGCTTCTGCTTCCTCAAGGTACTCAGCACTTTTCTCAAGTGCTCTTCATGCTCTTCCTCCGTCTTCGAGTAGATCAGTATGTCATCGATAAAGACAACAACAAACTGATCCAGATATTTATGGAAAATCTTGTTCATGAGGTTCATGAATACCGCAGGAGCATTCGTCAGTCCAAACGGCATGACCAAGAATTCAAATTGTCCATACTTGGTGTTGAACGCCATCTTGGGAATATCCTCCTTCCTGACCTTGATTTGATGGTAGCCTGATCTGAGATCTATCTTTGAAAATACCTTGGCTCCGCTCAGTTGATCAAACAGGTCGTCAATCCGGGGCAGGGGGTACTTGTTCTTGATGGTGATGTTGTTCAGCGCCCGGTAGTCGATGCACATCCGCACGGTTCTATCCTTCTTGGGCACGAACAAAACTGGTGCTCCCCAGGGTGAAGCTCCGTCTCTGATAAATCCTTGCGACTTCAGCTCGTTGATCTGATCCTTTATCTCCTTAGCCTCCTTGGGGTTGACTCTGTAGCATCCCCGAGAAATAGGGGAAGAGCCGGGTACTAGATCGATAGTGAATTCCACACCTCGATCCGGCGGCAATCCTGGAAGACTATCTGGAAAGACATCCATAAATTCCGCAATGATAGGGTGAGGAGGCCCGGGTTCTTCGGTGATAGAGGAGTAGGAAATACTCTTCATATCTTCCGGAGCCCGAGAGATTACAAACTCCGGTTCTCCTGGTGGATTAAAGATTACACATCCTCGGTGATAATCTATCAGCGCATGCTGTTCACTTTACCAGTCCATCCCTAGGACTACATCATAGTTGGACAGGGGCATCACTAGTAAAGGTGTTGAGAACTAATGGCCAGAGATGGTTATGGGACAATTACAAGCCTCAGTGATGGGTATAGGTCCACCTCCGGTCATAACCCTACTAATCACTTTGCTAAGTCCCGAATCTATGTGGTGTGCAGATATAAACTTGGATAATATGAAACTATGTGATGCACCCGAATCAAATAATGCTAGAACAGGATGTGAAAACACATAAATGGAACCTGTAATGACATCTGCGGTGGGTTCCTGCTCCGGCTCCTGCTCATCAGCTGCTAGGGCAAAAGCTCGCCCAGTCTTCTGCTGGTGCTGTTGTTGCTGAGTAGGTAGGGGAGCTCTCTGCTGGTTGGTTCCTTGTCGGTGGCCTGACATGGGGCAGTCCTTCACTTGGTGGGTGGCAGACCCACAGACTAGGCAGTGTCCCAGCCTCTTCCTGCAGATATTCGACTGGTGCCCTGGCCTCTTACAATAGTCGCAGACAGGGATCTGCTTCTGGTGTGCCCTATCATTGGTCCTCTCCTGATGATGATGCTGCTGGTGGTGCGAGGGCCTATTGCTGTTGTTGTTGTTGGGCCTCTTCTGACTACCCTGGAAGTTGCTAGTTCCAGGGTACTCTCTCTTGGATCGAGAAGGCTGGCTCTTCTCCACGTCCTGAGCTCGGATCAGGATCCTCTCATAGGTCTTAGCGCCACCTGCGATCACAGGGGTGTGAATCTCTTCTCTTAAGCCATACCTGAATCGCTCAGCACGATCCTTGGGGTCAGCCACCAGGTTCTGGGCAAAGCGGCTTAGTCGGCCGAACTCTGTCGCATACTCGCTGACCGTCATGTTTCCCTGCTTCAAGTTCTGGAATTGCCTCTCCATCTCCCGCATCTCCGATGTCGGGAAGAACTTCCTGCGGAACAGCCTCTTGAAGGTGTCCCAGTCGAGCTGCTTATCCTGGAGTCGTGGTTCATTCCGATACCAGGTGCTCGCTATATCTTATAGTTGGAGTCCTACAGCTTTCGTCTTGAGGTCCTCCGGGAGTCGAGCGACGCTCAGGAGACGCTCCATATGGTCTAGCCATTCATCGGCGTAGATGATACCCTCGGTTCCTTTGAAAGGTCGAGGGTCTTGCTTCTTAAAGCTCTCTATATCTCCAACCTTCATGCAATAATACGCCTCTAATCAAAAGAATGGCCTTAAAGAAATATAATTAACTCCTGAATCATGCTTACCTTGGCAGGTCGTGGCCCTGATGAAGTGGTTCCTCCTCTCTCGAGGGCAGCCATAGCCACGTTGTGGGCATTCTCCATGCCTTCTCTCATAATCGCGGTCTGCTCGCGATGGGCTTCAACTTGGGCAGCAGTCTGCTCTCTGTGGGCTTCTGCTTGAGCTCTCTGTGCTTCAAGTACTCCTCGTAGCATTCCCACTAGGTCAGTGGGATCCACGGGCACTGGTGGAGCAGCTGGTGCGGGCACTACCGCAGGGGTCTGCGGCTCAACCCGAGAATGTGCCGGTTCTGCCGCTTGCGCTGTGGAAACGTAAACGAGCTGAGGAGCTGGTGCAGCATGAGGACGGTCTGTCAGCTGCAAGGGAGGTGGGTCCCGGCGTGCTTGAGAAGGGGTGTGATCGGTTGACGACACCTCATCGTCAGCAGGGCCGGACCGGGTAGTCTTTTCTTTGGCCATGATCTGGAAGGTTTAGGGTACATACATAAGCAAGGTATCCTACCAGTCTATAATCAAACAAAAATATTTATTTATATAATTCGGTCCTATGTCGTGACAAATCAATGTTCTAGTGTTCTAATTGTTTCTAGGTATGTTTTCCTAAGTTGTTGTACGACCTGCATGGGCCACCACTGAAAACATGTCACGACCCGATCCCAATAATCTGGGTCTAGTCGGATCATGCCCAGCCTGCACCGTTGTTAAGACGGCGGCAGTAAGCTGTTCAGTAGCAGGTAACCATACAACAACACTATATTTGTCACAACTCAATTTCGGAAATAAACATTATTGAACTGAAATTTAAATACAAAATGAAACTGTTCTGAAAGGAAATACAGATTTTAAAATGAAAGAACAATGCAAAAATAAAATCTATCTAGCAGCCGGGTCATCGGCCTCAGTCCATCGTCCTCCTGCGGGGACTCTGGCAGTACAACTGGGTACAACACAAGATCATAATAGTTGTTGTAACACAGCTCAGCATCCTCAACATCCCCTAAAAATATATCTCCAGTCAGGAGGGAGCAAAGTACAATTCATGCTAATTTTTAAACAGTTAAATAAGTAATAGAATCATGCAGTTCTAAACAGTTTTAAAACAGGAACAGTTTATTACAGTATAAAACAATGATTTGAACAGGTAATGACATATGACCGGTTTGGGTTTGTTACAGGAGGGAGAATGGGTTTTGTTACAGTAGTGGTCATAATCATTACGCTATTTCCCAGTCCCTAGTAGTTACAGTACAGTACTCTCGGAGAGAGTTTCGTGTTTGCATCGTGGTTTAAAATTGCATTAAAGCGATTAAGTAAATAACTGTAAACTAACATAAACTATACTTGCCTCAATGGAAATGACTGGAGGGGTAGAAGACTTCGAGACGGGGAGTTAGAGTTGTCCTCGAATTCCTACATTCGAGAGATTGACTCAGCATTCAGGTAACCAATCTAGCTATGCTAGTTGAAATCTCTATTTGCGTCCTAGTCAAATTTTTAATTCTTTAATTAACCAACACAGAAAACACGGTTATTAAGTGCGTTGATTTAATACGAGGGAAAAATGATCATTTTTAACTTTGAATTCGGGAAATATCGTAGATGCCAGATTGTTAGGAAAACTTGGTAATTTTATAAATATAAATATAAAGCTAATTTTTCTTATTTTAGTGAGAAATACGTGACTTTTTTTAACTATTAATAAACTTGTCAATTTTCAGTGAGAAAATATTAATTAATTTTATACAAAAATACTTTTTAATCATTTTAATCGTTAAATAACAAAAACTCGAAAAACCAAAAAAGACAGGAAATCTAAGCTATTACAGTCACAGACCAGCCAGTTGGGCTTATGCCCATTACAATTTATTTACATAAATTGAAATAAGATAAACTGCCGTTAGTCCTAAACTGAAATATTAAATAAAATTAAATAGAAATTAAATATAAAAAATAAAGGTAAATAGTAGAGTCTCAGATATGGTCCAATCCTCATTTTGGCTAATTGCCTCAACGTCCGGGCGGGGCCGGTTTCGTTTGCACTTAGCCGGGTCCATTGACCGATACGGTCGTCACCCAAAAATCAAATATCGAATAAATTCCGAAAATCATTTTAAATTCATTTTTAAATTAATTCAGGATTTACGGAAAAATCGGGCAGCATCTCCTCTGTTTTTGGTCAACCCAAAAACTGGGAAATGGTGCCGATAATTTCCTACAAGTCCCAAACCGGGGAAAAACCCGTATTTTATATATATAAAACATCCACAGCCAATCCACAGTATAATCGGGATGACCCGAAATATTTTCGGAAGTCCGATTCCAATTCTACAAATCACAGAACGTTCCCGAAAAATTCCGGAGAACTAAAACATACCAAAAACCATTCCCGAATTATTTCGGAAATCCAAAATAACTCACAGGACTTTTCCGAAAGTCCCAAAAATTACGACGTCGCTAAAACCGAATTCCCAAAGGGAATCGGGGACCATTTCATCATCGACAAATAATAATAAAATAGCGGGACAGGGGAATTATACCTCGGATTGCTCGGCTAGAGCTCTCAGATGTAAAATAGAAAGAAAATGATGAGATCCAGATCAGCGAACGTTCCCGAAACAGTGCTGGAACCAGCGTCGTCGAAGCAACGCCGAGAAATTCAGAGTCTAGGGCACGATAGGGGCGCCAACAGGAGAAAGCTCGCCAAAAAGGGAACTAACCAGGGGCGGATCCGCGGGTTCTGACCCGGAGGAGGCGTGCTCGCCGAAGGGACAGCAGCCAGGACGGTTGCCGAGGGGATCGGCGGGGTGGTCGGCCGCCGAAGGGGCGACAGGGCGGTGCTGTCGGCGTCGGGGAGGTGCTGACAGGGAGACGGGCGGCGCTGGGCTGGAGTGGGTCGCCGGAGTCGGCCGCGAAGGGGGCGCGGGGGTGCGCGAGGGGGAGCTCGGGCGGCCGCGGGGTGGTCGCGTGCGCCGGAGAGGCGGTCGGCCGGGGCGCTCGGGTAGCTCCGGCGGCTAAGGGGTTTGGGCTTGGGGTTAGGTGAGGGAAGAATGAGAGAACAGAAAGGGAGAGAAGTGAGAATTTGTTCTCTGTGAGTGAGAGTATATGTGAGGAAGAGAGTAGGTTTTGTTCTTCTTCTGATGGGTTTGTGAAAAGAGGAGTGGGGAAGTTGTGAGGATTAAATGGAAGAGTGGGGTGAATTAAAGGGAGGAGTGATGGGGAACGTGTGTGGACAGGAGTGAGTTGGGGGAGAGAGAATAGGAGATGGGAGAGGGGGTCAAGCGAAACATGCTGGTCCTACGGGACCAGCCAATACATTAATTTTTTTAAAATAAAAACCAAGTCAAAAAATCTGGTTTTAAGAAAATGAAATTGGGCTCAGGCCTGGGTCTGGGTTCGGACTCGGGTCTGGGTCTGGAATCCAAAAGCCATGTTAATATTATTTTTTGAAATCCTTTTTTACTCAAAAATATTTTATAGTAATATTAATAATAATTTTACTAATAATAATAATAATAAAACACTACTAAAACATTATTTAATAATTAATTTACAAACATGGGTTTCACAGAGGGTATCTGCAAATATATCGCCACAGTTTTATCCGGAGACTGTGGGTTACCTGTTTGGTTTCCCATACGCATTAGCGACTGTCCTCCCCCAATATTTCCCACACTGTTCAAGTCATGTCCATGGGACGTCCAGTTTTGTAACTGCTTGAGTCTCTAAAACCCTAGTCATAGCAGTTACGATCATCTACCGTCACACGACAATAAAGATAGCTAGTCAATAAGTCGTGCCCCTAA
Source organism: Iris pallida (assembly GCA_029216955.1). Taxonomy (NCBI): domain Eukaryota; kingdom Viridiplantae; phylum Streptophyta; class Magnoliopsida; order Asparagales; family Iridaceae; genus Iris; species Iris pallida. The sequence continues at coordinate 14,137,234 of JANAVB010031619.1, forward strand.
TAAAATGCCTCAAACCATGTAGTGTAAGTGTCATGGCAAACGGAGATATAAAAATATCCCGCAATAGGAGGGTAGTCCGCTAACACTAAGTTAACATGCATATAGAAAAGTAAAACGACTAATAGAATCGCTTGCACCCAAGTGTGGCTTGGACGCGCAATTTATATCAAAGGTAACTAACAATATGAAATAAAGTAAATAATGCAGTAAATAAATAATTGACAGTTAATTAGCAAGGTATACTTGTCTGTTGCGACGCATGGTGAGATGCCTGGTGTGGTACAATAAAGGTGGCACAAGATCGTCTTTGGATGTTACAACTACAAAAGGGAGCCTCTGTTGACGACACGGATGGTTCCATCGAGTCTAGAACGGTCAACTTAGTTAGAGTTGACGTAAGGTAGTTTGGAATTGGCACGGAATAGAAGGATTGGGATTGGGATTGGTCATGGACAAGAGAAAATTCAAAGGATATTGGATAAATAATATATACGATTTTTTTTTTGAAAGATATTTATAATACTTGGTAGATAGAGTTTTATTAAAAAAAAATTTTTTGCTAAGCACTTGAAAATATGGAAAATTGACTTAGGCTAAAATTCTAAGCTTGTACAAATAAAGTTTTTAGATAATTACTGCAAAAAACGTTCTAAGGCAAACTGTTTGTCAAAATACACTTTTTAAGTCACAAGCTATATATATATATATATATATATATATATATATATATATATATATATATATATATATATATATATATATATATATATATATATATATATATATATAGTTAGAAATAACACTATAAATATTTAGGGTGAATTCCCAAAAATACTCATAATAATTTGAAGTTATAAAAGTGGTCAAGTAAAATACAATATTTAGTTATAAGTACAATTTTGAGAAACATAATCATTTAATTATTACTAATAATAATAATAATAATAATAATAATAATAATAATAATAACAAAACAAAGTTAATAATATTAATAATATTAATAATAATAATAAAACAAAGCAATAATATTATTATTAAAATAGTAAAGGAATAAAAGAATCCAACAGAAAAATAAAATCAAAGCAAATCAAATAAAATCAAATAAAAATCAAATTAACCCAATTGAAAGTTAAACTTACTGTTGTCTTCTCGTTTGAGGAGAAACCTCAAAAAAAAAGCTTCTATTAAGAAAGGGGAAAGGAGAGAGAGTGAGAATAGAGAGGGAGAGGGACACGAAGAGAGAGGGAAAAAGAGAATGGGCTTGAGAGCGGCGGAGTGCAGAGGGGTACGGGAGCGGCTCTCGGCCGGGGTTCATCGGCGAACGGTGGGCGGAAGAACGGGTGCGCGCGGCGGTGGGTCTCTGGCTACGACAGACGCTGCGGGGGTTTGTGCGAATGCGGCGGAGGGCAGCGGTGCCACGGCGAGGAGATGGAAGTAAGGGAAACGGAGGGGAGCGGCGTTCGAGAGGGGATCGGCCTCGACGTGCGGAGGCGGTGGGTCCAGTGGAGGGAGGCAGAGAGAGAGAGGTGTAGGGAAGAAGGAGGTGAGCGGAGGATGTCGGCAGCGGCTGAGGCGTCGGCGAGCTCTGCTCACCGGAGGGGGCGCGATCGGCGACCGGCGCCGGTGGCTGGGTCGGCTCGCGGAGGTAAGTCGGCAGAGAGTTTTATTTGTGGTTTTTTTTTATTTGCTACATGGTTTTGGGGGTCTTGGGCTGAGGTTGGTGGTGGTGACGATGGGTTTGTTGTGGCCGGGGTATGGTGACGGCGGTGATGGGAGCGATTTTGGTGGTGGCAGCGGTGGTGGTGTTGGTGAGCCGGAGTTGGCGCTGGTGGTGGTGGTCGGGATGGTTGGTGCCGGCGATGGCGATAGTGGTGACTGGGTTCGATCGGCTTGGTCGGGTCGGCCGTGAAGGAGCCGGATGGGTGGCAGTGGCTGGACGTGGAGATGGACGGAGTCGAAGGTATCGTGGACGGCTTGGGATGACGTTGGAGGTGGCAGTTGGTGCCGAAAGACGGTCAGGGAGGAAGAAGGGGTGGTTAGGAAATCGGCCTGGGCTGGCCGCGGTGGCGACGAGGCTTGGCCGGGCTGTTGGTGGTCGGGTTAGGTTTAGGATTAGTTTAGGGTTTGGATTAGAGGATGGGGTTTTCTGTGTCGAAATTGTGTCCGGCATGTGGACACGAGGAAGAATTTGTTGATGTACAAAAGAAAAATAGTGGAAGGGAAAACGGATGGTCACGGACACGATGCACTTGATTGGCTATAGAATTTATTTGTGGAAAAATTTTATGGATGGTTGGGTTTTTATGGAGGAGTACCTGCCTATTTATAGGATGTGAAAATTTCCATTTGGATAGGATTAGAATTGATTTAAAACCCAAATAGATAATTTATTATTTATTTTAATTACATTCATATCTAAATTCAAATCCAATACAAATTTTAGATGAATCTAATCTAAATTAATATAGATAAATTACATTTCCAAATAAAAGCTATATTAAAATCTTTTCAAATGTAAGCCAATAAAAATAATCTTTTCAATATATACTTCATCATTTTTAATTCGATTTAAACCAAAACAATATTTTCAAATACTTTTTCGAATAATAAAATATTAATATTAAATAAATTTCAAAAATCACAATAAATATTAATATGAATAATTTTAAACTACATTTAATAATTTGGATAAAATAATTACGAAATTAAACATAAATAATCAAATCTCTAAAATACCTCTTTACTAAATAAATTATTATAAGTAATAAAAATAAATTTTGAAAATATACATGAAATAATTTTCTAGTTTTCTAAATTACCACTAATCAATAAGATAGCATTTTATAAATAAGTAAATAATAGACTTTGCCTTTAATAAAAATAATTATTATATATATTATTTTGAAACCATTACCGATAATAAAATCAAAAATCATTTTTCTAAAAATATGTACCTCGCACATATTCGCACTCGACGAGTAATACGAAAAACGTAAATTTTCGTACGACGTACAATACGACTATGCGACGTATAAATACAAAAAAAAATTAGTACTAAAAATATAGTAGAAATTTAGGGGTTTTACATCCTACCCAACTTACAAGAATTTCGTCCTCGAAATTAAGAATAGGTAGGAGGTAAGAAGGCACAATGGTATATTGATAAGGAAATATGATCAAGTCATTAGGCGGGGTAAGGAGACTACGTTTAACACAAACGTGCAGTTTGGAAGTTTGTGATTTCGATATCTATGAAAATAAATCATGGATATGGAATCGAATGAGGGTCACTAGTTAAGGCGATAAGATCATGATAACATGAATTTAGGAAATAGGATGGGATCGAGTAGATCAAAAAAGAATAATCTATGGACTTGGGAGAGATGGTTCGACGGGGAAGGGTGCATGGTAATTATCTAGGTTGAGGGCACGAATGAAAGGATGGTTGGAATCATTTTCAAATTTCATGGAAGGTCGCGATAATAGATATGGTATCGGTGAGTAGTTCAAAGCGAGGATTTAGTCACTTTGGTTGGTTCATGGCTAACTATTTTTGTCAATAGATGGTAGGGCAACTAAGGGTGATACTTTGGGTCTATCTATCAAGTACGAGTCTTCGTCTAATTAGGTGAAAGACGAAAACCAATATGAGTCCAAAGAAGTTGCTTTCGAATACCAATATGTGGTTCAAAGGCGAGCGAGTAATTCAAAAAGAATTGCCAAGTCTGTCACGGAGGGGGCCCTAGAGGACAAGTTTAGCTATGTCCCCATCCACGTAGAATGATAGATAAAAGCGAACCAAAGTGCATTAGGTTGATCAGACCATCATGCACCGGTTCTGAGTAGACAATATGTTAGTGGGTGCGCAACCAATAAAATATGTCATGATCAAGCTCGATAAGAGAATAAGCTTGCAAAACTTAGGCTAAAACTAGCAGCATAGGATAGTCAAAAATAGTAACAAAAACATAGGCACGAATAATATTGAAAGAAGAGGAATTAGTTCAAACTTCTTAAGAATCTAGTCATGTCTTATGTTGGTGCCTATACAGTCGTTCTATTGTCTACTTGTCTAAGACTTGGTTAAGGTCACAAGGATGATTAGGTCATAAGGTATTCTACCCAACTTACTAGAGTGAAACTAAGGGTGTTAGGACAATGGGCCAAGTCTACCTAGTATGGATTACCTTCCTAACCAATATCAAGCACGAAAGAAGGATAAGAATTAACGGTAGAGGGAATTAAGCAAGATGCAAAACAAGGGATTCAAAATAGAATCGAGGAGGTCAAGTATGTGGATGAGATCCTAGACTCTAATCCTATCCGCAGGCTTGCTTGGTACGATAAAGTAACCAAACAATTTATCTGACCTGCATGGGCCACCATAAAAACATGTAACGCTCCAGTCCCAAAATACGTAGGACCAACTACGTAAACATGCCAGTTGTATTCATACGAAGTACGTAGGCCTCGTATAAATACATAAGCTGTAAAATGTAGTAATCTAAGACAAACTAAATCTCATCCACAATGAAAAGAATAATAAAATAAATATCAACTCGAATATTTATGATACAATCGTTGGGCAGAGACAAAGTCCACTACCAACTATCCCAATAAAAGAAATGTACAATAAATCGAGCGATAAAAATGGCAAGACGAACCAAGCGTAATTGTCTTCGAAGGAATGGAGTAGACCACGACCTTGGCTAGAATACCTGCGGAAGACATGAACACACACCTGGAGAAAAACCAGGTCCTCAGACGGACATAGCAAGATACAGGAAGAACAAGCCAATATGAACTGTCAGAATAATAAAATAATATATAAAAGACTATCCTAGACATAAATATGCAAAGAAGATTCTAACCGCCTAATGTGCAATTTAGAGGACAACTTTCATGCGCATGGGTGGGATTTTAGGCTATGTGTACGTAACTGGCATCCAGTCATCTGTATCCGGCCGTAACGTCCAAAACGTCAGAGGATATCTGCAAATATATCGCCACAGTTCCATCCGGAGACTGTGGGTTACCTGTTTGGCTTCCCATATGCACTAGCGACTGTCCTCCCCCAATATTTTCCACACTGTTCAAGTCATGTCCATGGCTCGTCCAGTTTTGTAACTGCTTGAGTCTCTAAAACCCTAGTCATAGCAGTTACGATCATCTACCGTCACACGACAATAAAGATAGCTAGTCAATAAGTCGTGCCCCTAATAAAATGCCTCAAACCATGTAGTGTAAGTGTCATGGCAAACGGAGATATAAAAATATCCCGCAATAGGAGGGTAGTCCGCTAACACTAAGTTAACATGCATAAAACGACTAATAGAATCGCTTGCACCCAAGTGTGGCTTGGATGCGCAATTTATATCAAAGGTAACTAACAATATGAAATAAAGTAAATAATGCAGAAAATAAATAATTGACAGTTAATTAGCAAGGTATACTTGTCTGTTGCGACGCCTGGTGAGCTGCCTGGTGTGGTACAATAAAGGTGGCACAATATCGTCTTTGGATGTTACAACTACACAAGGGTGCCTCTGTTGACGACACGGACGGTTCCATCGAGTCCAGAACGGTCAACTTAGTTAGAGTTGACGTAAGGTAGTTTGGAATTGGCACGGAATAGAAGGATTGGGATTGGTCATGGACAAGAGGAAATTCAAAGGATATTGGATAAATAATATATACGATTTTTTTTTTTGAAAGATATTTATAATACTTGGTAGATAGAGTTTTATTAAAAATAAATTTTTTGCTAAGCACTTGAAAATATGGAAAATTGACTTAGGCTAAAATTCTAAGCTTGTACAAATATAGTTTTTAGATAATTACTGTGAAAAACGTTCTAAGGCAAACTTTTTGTCAAAATACACTTTTTAAGTCGGAAGCTATATATATATATATATATATATATATATATATATATATATATATATATATATATATATATATATATATATATATATATATATATTTATTTATTTATTTATTTATTTAAATAGTTAGAAATAACACTATAATATATTTAGGGTGAATTCCCAAAAATACTCATAATAATTTGAAGTTATAAAAGTGGTCAAGTAAAATACAATATTTAGTTATAAGTACAATTTTGAGAAACATAATCATTTAATTATTACTAATAATAATAATAATAATAATAATAAACAAAGTTAATAATATTAATAATAATAATAATAATAATAAAACAAAGCAATAATATTATTATTAAAATAGTAAAGGAATAAAAGAATCCAACAGAAAAATAAAATCAAATCAAATCAAATAAAATCAAATAAAAATCAAATTAACCCAATTGAAAGTTAAACTTACTGTTGTCTCCTCGTTTGAGGAGAAACCTCAAAAAAAAGCTTCTATTAAGAAAGGGGAAAATGAGAGAGAGTGAGAATAGAGAGGGAGAGGGACACGAAGAGAGAGGGAGAGAGAGAATGGGCTTGAGAGCGAAGGAGTGCAGAGGGGTTCGGGAGCGGCTCTCGGCCGGGGTTCATCAGCGGACGGTGGGCGGAAGAAACGGGTGCGCGCGGCGGTGGGTCTCTGGCTACGGCGGACGCGGCGGGGGTTTGTGCGCATGCGGCGGAGGACAGCGGAGCCACGGCGAGGAGGTGGAAGTAAGGGAAACGGAGGGGAGCGACGTTCGAGAGGGGGTCGGCCTCGGCGTGCGGAGGCGGTGGGTCCAGCGGAGGGAGGCAGAGAGAGAGGTGCGGGGAAGAAGGAGGTGAGCGGAGGATGTCGGCAGCGGCTGAGGCGTCGGGCAGCTCTGCTCACCGGAGGGGGCGCGATCGGCGACCGGCGCCGGTGGCTGGGTCGGCTCGCGGAGGTAAGTCGACGGAGAGTTTTATTTGTGGTTTTTTTTATTTTTTATTTGCTTCATGGTTTTGGGGGTCTTGGGCTGAGGTTGGTGGTGGTGACGATGGGTTTGTTGTGGCCGGGGTATGGTGACGGCGGTGATGGGAGCAATTCTGGTGGTGGCAGCGGTGGTGGTGGTGGTGAGCCGGAGTTGGCGCTGGTGGTGGTGGTCGGGATGGTTGGTGGCGGCGATGGCGATAGTGGTGACTGGGTTCGATCGGCTTGGTCGGGTCGGCCGTGAAGGAGCCGGATGGGTGGCAGTGGCTGGACGTGGAGATGGGCGGAGTCGAAGGTGTCGTGGACGGCTTGGGATGACGCTGGAGGTGGCAGTTGGTGCCGGAAGACGGTCAAGGAGGAAGAATGGGTGGTCAGGAAATCGGCCTGGGCTGGCCGCGGTGGCGACGAGGCTTGGCCGGGCTGTTGGTGGTCAGGTTAGGTTTTGGATTAGTTTAGGGTTTGGATTAGAGGATGGGGTTTTCTGTGTCAAAATTGTGTCCGACATGTGGACACGAGGAAGAATTTGTTGATGTACAAAAGAAAAATAGTGGAAGGGAAAACGGATGGTCACAGACACGATGCACTTGATTGGCTATAGAATTTATTTGTGGAGAAATTTTGTGGATGGTTGGGTTTTTATGGAGGAGTACCTGCCTATTTATAGGATGTGAAAATTCCCATTTGGATAGGATTAGAATTAATTTAAAACCCAAATAGATAATTTATTATTTATTTTAATTACATTCATATCTAAATTCAAATCCAATACAAATTTTAGATGAATCTAATCTAAATTAATATAGATAAATTACATTTCCAAATAAAAGCTATATTAAAATCTTTTCAAATGTAAGCTAATAAAAATAATCTTTTCAATATATACTTCATCATTTTTAATTCGATTTAAACCAAAACAATATTTTCAAATACTTTTTCGAATAATAAAATATTAATATTAAATAAATTTTGAAAATCACAATAAATATTAATATGAATAATTTTAAACTACATTTAATAATCTGGATAAAACAATTATGAAATTAAACGTAAATAATCAAATCTTTAAAATACCTCTTTACTAAATAAATTATTATAAGTAATAAAAATAAATTTTGAAAATATACATGAAATAATCTTCTAGTTTTCTAAATTACCACTAACCAATAAGATAGAATTTTATAAATAAATAAATAATAGACTTTGCCTTTAATAAAATAATTATTATATATATTATTTTGAAACCATTACCGATAATAAAATCAAAAATCATTTTTCTAAAAATATGTACCTCGCACATATTCGCACTCGACGAGTAATACGAAAAACGTAAATTTTCGTACGACGTACAATACGACTATGCGACGTATAAATACAAAAAAAATTCAGTACTTGTGATACCCAGTTTTGTTATGTGAATTAATATTAATATTATAATATTGTTATTATTATTATCAGTATTATTTATGAGTTTTTAAAAATTAATTTCGAAATATTAAAGTTGGATTTTGGTTGTTGACCAGACCCGAGCCCGGACCCGATTCCCGAACCCAGACCCGGACCTAACCCTTTTCTTTTGAAATCTGATTCTTAATAAAAAATATATATATTTTTAACTCACTTTGGAACTGGTCCAAATTGGACCAGATCCTCGACTTTTCCCCTCACCCACGTACACAACTCCTCTCTTTTCTCTCCCCTTCTTTCACTCACAGCCTTCTCCTCAACTCCTACTCCTTCTTTAAACTCTCATTCACCAGTCCCACCACCACAAAACCCATCTCTCACTCTCCAGAGAACAAACCCATCTCTCACTCTCCAGAGAACAAACCCATCTCTCACTCTCCAGAGAACAAACCCATCTCCTCCACTTCACCTCCCCCTTCGCCGCGCCCCGGACCCCCGGCTCCCCGGCGCCCTTCCCGAGACGCTGCGGCGCCTCCGCGCCTGACCCCAGCGGCGCCACCCGCGCCCGACGTCGACGCCCCGACCCCCAGCGCCCCTCGCGGCCGACCCCGGACCCCGATCCAGCCGACCCCGGCTGCCCCACGCGCTGTCCTCCCCGGCGCCGTATTCGGCCAGCACCCCCGGCGCACCCCGAGACTGTGTCCGCTGTTCTGGACAGCTTCTGTCCAGCGCTCTTCGCTGGATTTTGAGTCCGATCTGTGGATTTGTGCGTCCGGAGTCCGAGGCAACCCTTCGGATTCCGTCGTTTTGGGTAATCCCTGGTTAATCACAGTAGTTCGTCCCTCCCCGTGTCAATGATGAATTGGTCCACGAATTTTCCTTCGAAAAATTCGATTTTTGGGTTAACGTCGTTTCCGGGATTTCCGAGAAACCTTCGGAAAGGTTCTGTTGGTTGTTTTGCTTTTCCGAAACTTTTCGAAAAATGGATTTCTAGATATTTTGGGTTTTCGGATATTTCCGATATTGTACTGTGATATTTTTGGTTGGATTCGGACTCCCGAATTCGTTTCGGGTCGTTCCAAATTAATTTGGAAATGGTTGTGGTTATTTTGATATATATATTTTGGGATTCCCTGGTTTAGGATTTTGTAGGAAAATATTGGCACACTTTCCCAGTTTTTGGGTTGACCAAAAATAGAGAAAATGCTGCCAGATTTTCCATAAAATTTAATTGTATTTTTAAATGATTTTAAATTGGATTTCGGAAAATATTAATATTTTGGATTTTGGGCGACGACCGTATCGGTCAATGGGCCCCGGCTAAGTACAAACGAAATCGGCTTCGCCCGGACGTTGAGGCATTAGCCTATATGACGATTGGACCATATCTGAGACTCATTAAATATTTAAACTATTTTTATTATCTAATTTATTCATACTTAAATTGTATGAAGACTTTGGAACTAACAACCGTTTCGACTTATTTAATTTATGTAAATAAATTGTAATGGGCATAAGCTCAGCTGGTTGTGGCTCTGTGACCTGTGATTTGGTAGCGTAGGATTTTTCTGTTGATTTTCTGGTTTTGCGAGTTCTTTTAGCGTACGCGTAAATCAAATAGATAATTATTTTGATATAAAAATTAATAAAGTTTTCTCACATAAAAATTTACAAGTTTTAATATTTAACAACGATCATGTATTTCTCATTAAAATAAGAAATTTAGTTTTATATGTATAATTATGAAACTATAAGTTTTAATCAAATTAATTTGGTAACGACGAGTTTTTCCAAGATACAAGGTTAAATGATCTTTCCCTCATTATTAATTTTAACGCACCAATAATCGTATTTTTGTTCGTGTTTAATAACAAAGATTAAAATTGATTAGGACGCAATTAGTGATTTCAACTAGCATAGTTAGCTTGGTAACCCTGGATTCTGAATCAATTTCTCGAATGTAGGAATTGAGGACGATCCTAATTCCCATCTCGAAGTCTTCAATCTTTTCAGTCCAGTCCAAATTGAGGCAAGTACAGTTTGTGTTAGTTTACAGTTATTTTAATAATCGCTTTACTACAAGTTTAAACCATGATGCAACACGAACTCTCTCTGAGAGCACTGACTGATTGACTGTTGGGTACTGGGGAATAGAGTAATGTTTATGACAACATCTACTGTTAACATAGAACTGTATTAGCTTACCCCTCTCTCGCACGGGGATAAGCCATATCGTATCAATAGGATACTACTGTAATAACCCAAGCCGGTCATATTCATTGCCTATTCAAATCACACTATTTTACTGCTAGAAAACTGCTTATTTCAAACTGGTTAAAAGTGCATGATTCTATTATTTATTTTAACTGTTCAAATTAGCATGAATTTTACTTTGCTCCCTCCTGACTGGAGATATCATTTTTAGGGGATATTGAGGCGCTGAGCTGTTAATCAGCAGCTACTACGACCCTGTTCTGTACCTCATAGTGCTGCCAGAGTCCCCTTTGGAGGACGCAGGGACTGAGGTCGATGAGCCGAATGCTTAGATAGATTATCTTTTCAGTTTTGTTGTTTCATTTGAAAAATTCTGTTTATTTGAATTCAGTTTTATTTTAGTACTTTTAAATTCCAGTTGTATTTATTTCAAATGATTAATAAAGTTTCAATTCCCGAATATTGAGTTGTGACAAATATAGATGTTGTTGTTGTGGTTACCTGCTAATGGAACAGCTTACTGCCGCCGTCTCAACAACGGTGCAGGCTGGGCATGATCCGGTTCGACCCAATTATTTGGGATCGGGTCGTGACATGTTTTTAGTGGTGGCCTATGCAGGTCCAAACAACAACTTAGGAAAATACCTAGAACAATTAGAACACTAGAACATTAATTTGTCACAATATAGGTCCGAATTATATATACATAAATATTTTGTGTTTGATTATAGACTGGTAGGATACCTTGCTTATGTTTGTACCCTAAACCTTCCAGATTATGGCCAAAGGGAAGACTACCCGATCCGGCCCTGCTGATGATGAGTGTATCTTGATCACACCCTATCTCTTCAGGCACGTCGGGACCCACCTCCGTTGCAGCTGACTGACCGTCCACATGCTGCACCAGCACCCCGTCCCGTTTACGCTACTACAGCACAAACGGCGAAACCTGCACTTTCCCGGGCTGAGCCGCAGACCCCTACTAGTGCCCGCACCAGCTGCCCCACCAGTTCCTGTGGATCCCACTGATCTAGTGGACTTGCTACGAGGAGTGCTTGAAGCACAGAGAGCTCAAGCAGAAGCTCACCGAGAACAGACTGCAGCCCAAGCTGAAGCCCATCGTAAGCAGACCGCGATTATGAGAGAAGGCATGGAGAATGCCCACAATGTGGCTATGGCTACCCTCGAGAGGAGGAACCACTTCATCGGAGCCACGACCTGCCAAGGTAAGCATAATTCAGGAGTTAAGTTGTATGTCTTTAAGGCCATTCTTTTGATTAGAGGCGTATTATTACATGAAGGTCGGAGATATAAAGAGCTTTAAGAAGCAAGGCCCTCGACCTTTCAAAGGAACCGAGAGTATCATCTACGTCGAATGGGCTAGACAGCATGGAGCGCCTCTTGAGCGTCGCTCGACTCCCAGAGGACCTCAAGACCGAAGCAGTAGGACTCCAGCTACAGGATGTGGCGAGCACCTAGTATCGGAATGAACCCCGACTCCAGGACAAACAGCTCGACTGGAACATCTTCAAGAGGCTGTTCCGCAGGAAGTTCTTTCCAACATCTGAGATACGGGAGATGGAAAGACAATTCCAGGACCTAAAGCAAGGGAACATGACGATCAACGAATATGCGACAGAGTTCGACCGACTTAGCCGCTTTGCTAGAACCTGGTTGCTGACCCCAAGGATCGTGCTGAACATTCAGGTATGGATTAAGAGAAGAGATTCGCACCCCTGTGATCGCAGGTGGCGCCAAGACATACGAAGGATCCTGATACGAGCTCAGGACGTGGAGAAGAGCCAGCCTTCTCGATCCAAGAGGGAGTATCCTGGAACTAGCAACTTCCAGGGTAACCAGAAGAGGCCCAACACACAACAACAGGCCTTCGCACCACCAGCAGCAGCACCATCAGGCAAGGACTAATGACAAGTCACCTTAGAGGCAGATCCCTGTCTGTGATTATTGTAAGAGACCATAATCAGTCGAACATATGCAGGAAGAGACTAGAACACTGCCTAGTCTGTGGGTTTGCCACCCACCAAGTGAAGGACTGCCCCTCGTCAGTTCACCGAACTGGAGCAACTCAGTAAAGAGCTCCCCTATCCACTCAGCAGCAACGGTTCGGACAACACCAACAGAAGATCAGGCAAGCTTTCGCCCGAGCAGCAATGAGCAGAAACCAGAGCAGGAACCCACCGCTGATGTCATCACAGGTTCCATTTATGTGTTTTCACATCCTGCTCTAGCATTATTTGATTCGGGTGCTTCATATAGTTTCATATCATCAGAATTTATTTCTGCACACCACATAGATACGGGACTTAGCAAGGTGATTAGTAGAGTTATGACTGGTGGTGGTCCCATACCCATCACTGAGGCTTGTAACTATCCCATAACTATCTCAGGCCATCAATTTTTAACACCCTTGCTAGTGATGCCCCTGTCCAACTATGATGTAGTCCTAGGGATGGACTGGTTAAGTGAACAGCATGCGCTGATAGATTGTCACCAGGATGTGTAATCTTCAGCCCACCAGGAGAATCGGAATTTGAAATCTCTCGAGCTCCGGAGAACATGAAGAGTGTGTTACCTACTCCTCAATCACTGAAGAACCCAGGCCTCCTCACCCTATCATAGCGGAATTCATGGACGTCTTTCCAGATAGTCTTCCAGGATTGTCGCCAGATCGAGATGTGGAATTCACCATCGATCTAGTACCTGGCTCTTCCCCTATCTCTCGAAGATGCTACAGAGTCAACCCAAGGAGGCAAAGGAGATGAAGGATCAGATTGACGAGCTGAAGGCATAAGGATTTATCAGAGACGGGGCTTCACCCTGGGGAGCACCAGTTTTGTTCGTGTCCAAGAAGGATGGAACCATGCGGATGTGCATTGACTACCGAGCGCTGAACAACATCACTATCAAGAACAAGTACCCTCTGCCCCGGATCGACGACCTATTTGATCAACTGAGTAGAGCCAAGGTATTTTTGAAGATATATCTCAGATCAGGCTACCACCAAATTAAGGTCAGGAAGGAGGATATTCCCAAGACGGCGTTCAACACCAAGTATGGGCAATTTGAATTCTTGGTCATGTCGTTTGGACTGACAAATGCTCCCGCGGTATTCATGAACCTCATGAACATGGTTTTCCATGAATACCTGGATCAGTTTGTTGTTGTCTTCATCGATGACATATTGATCTACTCGAAGACTAAGGAAGAGCATGAAGAGCACCTGAGAAAGTACTGAGTACCTTGAGGAATGAGAAGCTCTATGGTAAGCTATCCAAATGTGAATTCTTTTAGACAAAGTGGAATTTTTGGGCCATGTTGTCACAGGAAAAGGAATTTGGTAGATCCAAAGAAGATAGATTCTATTGAGAAGTGGACTTCACCAAGTTCGGTTGCAGAGATCAGAAGCTTTTTGGGTTTGGCTGGCTACTACCGGAAGTTTGTGAAGGATTTCTCCAAGATTGCTGAACCAATGACGAAGCTTACCAGGAAGAACGAGGAATTCATTTGGTCTGAAGCTTGCCAGTCAGCTTTTGAGGAACTGAAGAAGAGGCTTACAACGGTACCGATACTTGCGCTACCCGCAGGTACCGGCGCTTTCTCAATTTAGTGATGCTTCCGGTAAGGGATTGGGCTGCGTTCTTCAACAACACGGGAAAGTAATTGCTTACACATCTAGGCAATTACGGACTCATGAGAAGAACTATCCCACACATGATTTGGAGCTTACAGCGGTGATATTTGCATTGAAGCTATGGAAGCACTACCTTTATGGAGAGAGAGTGGAAATATTTATAGACCACAAAAGTCTGAAATATGTTTTCACTCAGAAGGAGCTGAACATGAGACAGAGACGATGGCTGGAGCTGATGAAGGATTTTGACATCAACCTGCAGTATCATCCGGGTAAGGCTAATGTTGTTGCAGATGCACTTAGTCGATACCCGATGGCAAGTTCTTGACCAAGGAGTCATTTGCTGGAGGACATGGAGAAGCTTGGATTGGAGATTGTACTGCCTGGAGAAAATAAGAAACTGGGAAGAGAAGCCATCGTACCAGGAGCTGAATCATCATTGATGCAGTTGCAAGTGCGTTCAGGTCTTATGGACAGAGTCAAGGAGGCACAATTCCAAGATGAGACGCTTTACAAACTCAGAGATCAGGTGCTGGCAGAAACACTTGAAGGATTCTCAATCGCCAGCGACGGAGCACTGAAGAATGGTACGAGGCTTTGCGTACCAACTGGCAAACTGAGGAACGAGCTGATGCAAGAAACGTACCAGTCGTAGTATTCATACATCCTGGAGCCAACAAAATGTACCGGGATATGCGTACAATAGTGTGGTGGTACGGAATGAAGAAGGACGTATCCAGGTATGTGGCAAGATGTTTAATTTGTCAGCAAGTAAAAGCTAGTAGACAGAGACCAGCAGGACTATTGCAGCCGCTTGACATCCCGGAATGGAAATAGGAGCACATAACAATGGATTTCGTGTCGGGACTGCCTCGATCCCAAGGAGGGAAGGATGCCATTTAGGTTATCGTAGACCGACTGACAAAGTCAGCTCACTTTATCCCCTTCAAGGTTGGTCTATCCACCGAGAAGTTGGCAGCACTATACATGCGACACATCTACCGGATTCATGGAGTTCCGGTAAGTATTGTGTCTGACAGAGATACTAGATTTACCTCTCACTTTTGGAAGAGTTTGCATGACAGCTTGGGAACACAACTGAAGTTCAGCACTGCCTACCATCCCCAGACTGACGGGCAATCAAGAGAACAATCCAGACGCTAGAAGACATGCTGAGATCCTGCGTCTTAGAATTTGGAGGGTCTTGGGAAGACCATTTGCACTTGGTAGAGTTCTCTTACAACAACAGCTACCAAGCTAGCATCGGTATGACACCATTCGAGGCACTCTATGGACGTCGTTGCCGCACTCCACTTGCTTGGGATGACGTCGGAGAACGAGTATTGCTTGGACCTGAGATGGTAACCGATGCAGCAGAGAAGGTGAAATAATCAGAGACAAGCTCAGGATTGCCCAGGACAGACAGAAGCATTGGGCCGATAGCAGCCGACGGCCTTTGGAGTTTGAAGAAGGCGACAGTGTATTTGTGAAGATCTCTCCTACCAGAGGAATAATCCATTTCGGCAGAGCAGGAAAGTTAAGCCCCAGGTATATTGGTCCTTTTGAAGTACTCAGCAGGATTGGAGAAGTGGCTTATCGGGTGGCTCTACCCCCAAGTCTCGAAGGCGTCCATAATGTCTTCCACGTTTCGCAGCTGAGAAGCTACATCCCGGACCCGAGCCACATCTTGGACCATTCGGAGCTGGAGATTGGATCCAGCCTTACAGTGCCGGAGAAGCCAGTGGCAATATTGGACAGAGGTGAGAAGAGAACCAGAAACTCTGTGACGTCGATAGTCAGAGTTATGTAGCGGCACAACTCACCAGGCGAGTCGACCTGGAAGCGAGAAGACCAGATGCGGGAGCAGTACCCGTACCTGTTTGAGACTTAAGGTAACCCCTAACCCTGCCTTTAATTTCGAGGACAAAATTTTCTAAGGAGGGAAGATTGTGAAACCCAGTTTTGTTATGTGAATTAATATTAATATTATAGTTTATTATTATTAGTATTATTATGAGTTTTTAAAAATTAATTTCGAAAATATTAAAGTTGGATTTTGGTTGTTGACCAGACCCGAGCCCGGACCCGATTCCCGAACCCAGACCCGGACCTAACCCTTTTCTTTTGAAATCTGATTCTTAATATAAAAAATATATTTTTAACTCACTTTAGAGCTGGTCCAAATAGGACCAGATCCTCGACTTTCTCCCTCACCCACGTACACAACTCCCCTCTTTTCTCTCCCCTTCTTTCACTCACAGCCTTCCCCTCAAGTCCCACTCCTTCTTTAAACTCTCACTCACCAATCCCACCACCACAAAACCCATCTCTCATTCTCCAGAGAACAAACACATCTCTCACTCTCCAGAGAACAATCCATCTCTCACTCTCCAGAGAACAAACCCATCTCCTCCACTTCAACCCCCATCGCGCGCCCCGGACCCCCGGCTCCCCGACGCCCTTCCCGAGCCGTCGCGGCGCCTCCGCGCCCGACCCCAGCGGCGCCACCCGCGCCCAACGTCGGCGCCCCGACCCCCAGCGCCCTTCGCTGCCGTCCCCGGACCCCGATCCAGCCGACCCCGGCCGCCCCGCGATGTCCTCCCCGGCGCCGTATCCGGCCAGCACCCCCGGCGCACCTCGAGACTGTGTCCGCTGTTCTGGACAGCTCCTGTCCAGCGCTCTTCGCTGCATTTCGAGTTCGATCTGTGGATTTGTGCGTCCCGAGTCCGAGGCAACCCTTCGGATTCCGTCGTTTTGGGTAATCCCTGGTTAATCACAGTAGTTCGTCCCTCCCCGTGTCAATGATGAATTGGTTCACGAATTTTTCTTCGGAAAATTCAATTTTTGGGTTAACGTCGTTTTGGGATTTCCGAGAAACCTTCGGAAAGGTTCTGTTGGTTGTTTTGATTTTTCGAAACTTTTCGTAAAATGGATTTCTAGATATTTTGGGTTTTCGGATATTTTCGATATTGTGCGTGATGTTTTTGGTTGGATTCGGACTCCCGAATTCGTTTCGGGTCGTTCCGAATTAATTTTGGAAATGGTTGGGTTATTTGATATATATTTTGGGATTCCCTGGTTTGGGATTTGCAGGAAAATATTGGCATACTTTTCCAGTTTTTGGGTTGACCAAAAATAGAGGAAATGCTGCCGGATTTTCCATAAAGTTTAATTGTATTTTTAAAATGATTTAAAATGGATTTCGGAAAATATTAATATTTTGGATTTTGGGCGACGAGCGTATCAGTCAATGGGCCCCGGCTAAGTGCAAACGAAACCGGCTTCGCCCGGACGTTGAGGCATTAGCCTATATAACGATTGGACCATATCTGTGACTCATTAAATATTTAAACTATTTTTATTATCTAATTTATTCATACTTAAATTGTAGGAAGACTTTGGAACTAACAACCGTTTCGTCTTATTTCAATTTATGTAAATAAATTGTAATGGGCATAAGCTCAGCTGGTTGTTGGCTCTGTGACCTGTAATTTGGTAGCGTAGGATTTTTCTGTTGATTTCTGGTTTTGCGAGTTCTTTTAGCGTACGCGTAAATCAAATAGATAATTATTTTGATATAAAAATTAATAAAGTTTTCTCACATAAAAATTTACAAGTTTTAATATTTAACAACGATCATGTATTTCTCATTAAAATAAGAAATTTAGTTTTATATGTATAATTATGAAACTACAAAGTTTTAATCAAATTAATTTGGTAACGACGAGTTTTTCCAAGATACAAGGTTAAATGATCTTTCCCTCGTTATTAATTTTAACGCACCAATAATCGTGTTTTTCTTCGTGTTTAATAACAAAGATTAAAATTGATTAGGACGCAATTAGATATTTCAACTAGCATAGTTAGCTTGGTAACCCTGGATTCTGAATCAATTTCTCGAATGTAGGAATTCGAGGACGATCCTAATTCCCATCTCGAAGTCTTCAATCTTTCCAGTCCAGTCCAAATTGAGGCAAGTACAGTTTGTGTTAGTTTACAGTTTTTAATAATCGTATTACTGCAAGTTTAAACCACGATGCAACACGAAACTCTCTCTGAGAGCACTGACTGATTGACTGTTGGGTACTGGGGGAATAGAGTAATGTTTATGACCACATCCACTGTAAACTTAGAACTGTATTAGCTTACCCCTCTCTCACACAGGGATAAGCCATATCGTATCAATAGGATACTACTGTAACAACCCAAGCCGGTCATATTCATTGCCTATTCAAATCATACTGTTTTACTGCTAGAAAACTGCTTATTTCAAACTATTTAAAAGTGCATGATTCTATTATTTATTTTAACTGTTCAAATTAGCATGAATTTTACTTTGCTCCCTCCTGACTGGAGATACATTTTTAGGGGATATTGAGGATGCTGAGCTGTTTCAGCAGCTACTACGATCCTGTTCTGTACCCCGTAGTGCTGCCAGAGTCCCCTTTGGAGGACGCAGGGACTGAGGCCGATGAGCCGAATGCTTAGATAGATTATCTTTTCAGTTTTGTTGTTTCATTTAAAAAATTCTATTTATTTGAATTCAATTTTATTTCAGTACTTTTAAATTCCAGTTGTATTTATTTTAAATGATTAATAAAGTTTCAATTCCCGAATATTGAGTTATGACAAATATAGATGTTGTTGTTGTGGTTACCTGCTAATGGAACAGCTTGCTGCCGCCGTCTCGACAACGGTGCAGGCTGGGCATGATCCGGTTCGACCCAATTATTTGGGATCGAGTCGTGAAAGTACTAAAAATATAGTAGCAATTTAGGGGTTTTACAATAACAAATGGGCCCACGTACCGTGGACTCAACTTCCCGAACGCTAAACCTAATGACCCCACGGGTAGGTGAGATCCGCAAGAACACGTGGTCTCCAATAGAAAACTCTAGCGGCCTACGATGCTGGTCCGCCCAATGACGATGTCGATCCTGCGCAACTCGAAGTCGCTCTCTAATTCCTTGACCACTTCAACTGTCTGGACAATTATTTCTGGGCCTAGCATCTTCCTTTCCTCGATATCATCCCATGCTAGTGGCGACCTACACCTCTTACCATATTGTGCTTCAAATGGCGCCATCTGGATACTGGCTTGATAACTGTTGTTGTACGAGAACTCGACAAAGTGCAGGTGGCTTTCCCAAGATCCTCTAAAATCCAGAGTGCAAGCTCGTAACATATCTTCTAAAGTCTGAATTGTTCTTTCTGATTGCCCGTCCGTCTGTGGATGGTAAGTCGTGCTAAATCTTAACTTGGTACCCAGACTGTGATGTAAGCTCTTCCAAAATGTGATATAAAGTGGGTATCTCTGTCTGACACAATACTGACAGGGACTCCATGCTGCCTGACTATCTATTGCATATACAACTCTGCCAACTTTTCTGTATATTGCCCTACTCTGAAAGGAAAAAAATGTGCCACCTTTGTAAGCCAATCTACTATCACACAAATAGTATTTTTACCACTTGGTGATCTCGGTAAACCGGTCACAAAGTCCATGGTAATATGCTCCCACTTCCATTTCAGGATAGGAAGCGGTTGCAATAATCCAGCTGGCCTCTGCTGTTCTGCCTTCATTTGCTGACATATCAAGCAACGGGAAATAAATCTAGCTATCTCCCTCTTCATTCCGTTCCACCATAAGTGCTGCTTGATATCTTGGTACATCTTGGTCCCTCTAGGGTATAGAATACTGAGAACTGTGAGCTTCTGTCATAATCTCCTGTCTGATATCTCCACTAGGCACACATAGATGTGATCCAAACCTAAGTGTACCATCTTCATGGATTTGCATCTCCTTTCTGAGTCCTGACTCACATTCTGTCCTAAGCATCTGAATCCTTGGGTCCTGTGCCTGAGCTATCTTGATCATGTCTACTAAGTCAGATTGAACTCGTAGACTTGCCAGAAGTCCTACATCACTGGGAAGTACAACTTCGATGCCATCTCCTGAAGGTCTTCTAAAATATGTTTCTGTGTTGTCAACATAAATGCGCTGCTCTCCTGCTAAGAGCGTCTGCTACCACATTAGCCTTGCTTGGATGATACTGAAGCTCCACGTCGTAATCCTTGATCAATTCTAACCATCTTCTCTGTCACATGTTCAGTTCTTTCTGAGTAAAGATGTACTTCAGACTTTTGTGGTCTGTGTACATGTCCACTCGATCACCATATAAGTAATGCCTCCATAGCTTCAAAGCAAATACTACTGCCACCAACTCCAAATCATGAGTTGGATAATTTTTCGTGGTCTCGAAGTTGCCTAGATGCATACGCTATCACCTTCCCATGCTGCATGAGGACACATCCAAGTCCTTTACCTGACGCATCACAATATACAGTAAACCTCCGGGTCCAACTGGCAATGTAAGAATAGGCGCTGATATCAACTTCTGCTTCAGATTCCCAAATGATGCCTGGCATTCTGTCGACCAGACGAATGGCACATCCTTCCGTGTCAAGCGGGTCATGGGTGCTGAAAGTTTCGTAAAGTCTGATACGAACCTTCTGTAATATCCTGCCAATCCCAAGAAACTCTGCACATCTGCTACGGTCTTGGGTACTGGCCAACTCTCTACTGCTTCTACCTTCTTGGGATCTACTGCTACTCCAGCTCCTGATATGATGTGCCCCAAAAATAAAATGTGATCCGTCCAGAACTCACACTTGCTGAGCTTGGCATACAACTGGTTCTCTCTAAGAACATGTAACACTTTTCGGAGGTGGTCTTCATGCTCTTCCTCACTAGCAGAGTATACGAGAATGTCGTCAAGAAACACAACGACAAACTGATCTAAGTATGGCATAAAGATGCAGTTCATCAAATCCATAAATATTGCTGGAACATTGGTCAAACCAAATGGCATTACTAAGAATTCATAATGCCCATACTTCGACCTGAATGCTGTCTTGGGAATTTCCTCCTTCCGAACCCTCACTTGATGATACCCTGAACGAAGATCTATCTTGGAGAAAACTCTAGCTCTGCTCAACTGATCAAACAAGTCGTCGATCCTAGGTAGTGGGTACTTGTTCTTTACTGTTGCCGCGTTGAGCTTTCTGTAGTCAATGCACAATCTGGATGACCCATCCTTCTTCCCCACAAGTACCACTGGTGCTGCCTATGGTGATATACTAGCTTGGATGAACTTTTTCTCCTTCAGTTCCTCTATGTGCTGATATACCTTGGCCTGCTCTGAATCCACCATTCTGTAAACTCGATCTGATATCGGTTTAGTTCCAGGTGCCAACTCTATACTGAACTCAATCTCTAACCGGTGGTAGACCTGGAAGTTCTTCGAAAAATACGTCTAGAAACTCTTCAACTACCTTCGGAACCTGGACTTCTTCCATTGTCGTTACTACTCCCTGCTCTTGTTGAGTTGCCTCTGATCTGACTAAGGTGAACCTCTTCATGCCTGGAATGTCAAAAGATCACTCCCTCTACGACAATCTATTGTCGCATAACTGTCCTTCAGCCAGTCCATGCCTAAGATAATATCGAAATTTCCACAAAAAATTCTATCAACCTGGCGGGCAGGGAATGCCCCAAACTACAACGCTATACGCTAGAATAATTCTACTAACTCCTACGAGCCTATTACCAGTGAGTATATTCAATCTCCCTGGCAATGCCTCGAACTCCATTCCTTGCCGTGTCGCAAATTGTGCAGATATAAATGAGTGTGATGCTCCCGAATCAAACAATGCTACTGCAGGATATGAGGCGACGAGAATGTTACCTGCCACAACATCTTCCGATGCCTATGCCTCTTCCAAGGACAGAGTGAATGCCTGCCCTCGACCTCCTTATTGGTTCCTATGCTGCGGCCTAGCCTGGTGCTGCTGCTGGCCCCTGCCTTGGTGATGCTGGGGTGGTATGTGTTGTTGCTGCATCGGTGGTCCCTGCTGCCGAAATATCTGAGCTTGCGACATGAACGGACGTTGTGCCAACGGTCTCACTACAACCGCTGATCCTCGATACTGGCCTGCCCCTGGTGCTGGCAGAGTAGAAAATTGTTACACTGGTCCTCCTGACCTCGAATTCATAGGACTGGTGGTAACCCGATGATCTGGGCTTCCACATATCAAACACTGCCCGTTCAATATTCGACACACATCCTTGTGTGCCCTACCTTCCCACAATAAGTGCAGCCCGCTGGGGGTTGCTGGTTCTTCTTCTGTTGTTGTTGTTCTGCCTTGGTGGTGGTGCTGGCCCTCACATTGCCACATCGTGAATGAGAATGCCAAGGGACGGTGCTGTTGTCCGGGGCGCTACTCTCCCTCCTCCTTCAATCTGACTGTGATATCTCTTCTGACCTCCAGTCCCTGCCGTGATCCTCTGAATGGTGATCTCATGCCTCCGGGTCACCATTAATACTTTATCGAAAGTCTGGTAGTTGTACCCCTCTATCAATTGCAAGATCTCAAGATGAAACCCTTGCTGGAACCTCATAGCCCTCTGGCTCCATTGCTACCATCTCTGGGGCGAATCTGCTCAATCTGCAGAACTCGGCTGCATAAGCATCTACCGTCTTGTCGGCCTGCTTGAGGTTTATAAACTTCTGTTGTAGCTCAAACTGCGCCACAACTCCATAATACTTCGTCTTGAATCTTGCGGTAAAATCGTCCCAAGCAACAGGACGTCTGATGCCTACTTCCTATGATTCCCACCAATCTGCGAGATCCTGAAGTAACAACTTTATTTGATCTACACGTTCTTCTGCTGGTACCTTGGCCGCTGTCAGAATAGCCTCAATATCCTTAAGCCACGCATCTGCTGCGATGGCATCTTTCGTGCCCTCGAAACGGCAGGGGTTGTACTTGCAAAACCTGGTTGATGCTCCTGAGTCTGTCCTTGCCCCTCTTTCCAAAGCCGTCTGCAATCCTTGGTTGAGTAGTATATTCTGCTCTTGCAACTGAGCGTGCATGCGCTGCTGGACTAACATCTGATGTTGCTGAGTAGCCATCATCCCCCCCTCATGATCTCCAGAAGGGCCGGTGTGTCCACTTCTACAGGGGTAGGTTGAACTATGGGTGGCGTTGGAACCTCCGGATACTACGGTCCAGCTGCTGGTTCTACTATCACTTCTTCTTGAATATCCTCTTGAGGTTAGTACTGGCCCTTGTTGCTGATCAACATGGTCAAGTTATCCATGCTGCCCTTTTGTTGCTGTCCAGTCCTGACAGATGCAGACGAGGTGCCCCTAAGGAAAGGGACAAGAGAACAATCAAACGATCGGACAAGAAAGATCAATGAAGTCAAGGGATACTGAAATGTCAAGCTAGAGTTGAGAATCAACGAATCATGAGATCAAGAGGGAACATGTGTGATTGAGACATCCTATAAATTAAAAATAATAGCCCATAAATCTGAAATAGACCTGCATGGGCCACCACTAAAACCATGTCACGCCCCAGAACCAGAATACTGGAGAGCGGGGGAATGACTCAGCCAGCTACGTATTACGGGTAGATGAATATCGTATAATACGATCAATACTGTTAAAAAGACAAGGGGGTGCATACTACATGAAAGTCTCACTATGGTCACTTCACATCTATTGTCTCAATTATTCAAACAAGAAACAGAAATAGAGAACATGTAAGATAAAGCAGTAAGGCATCCCAAACGCTCAGTCAAAATGTTCTTGATATCTGGCTTTATAAAATATAGCCAGATGATGTAGCAAGGTATACACAATTGTTATCAGCTGCAGCCTGATTTAGTTACAATTATGTAAAAGTAAATACAAGACGATCCGACTAACATGTCGGTGCCAAACGGTAAAGTATAAATTAAGTAACAAAACGAGCGGGGAAGTAAGGAACCTACTCGAGTCCTCCTGCGATCATTCATCTAGTATTGACCATCTTGGAGGTGGAAGTAAGCTGAGTCCTCGGAAACCGGCTCTAAATCTAGCCATGCAAAACCAGAGTGGTTAGACCTCTAATAGCAAGTACCGCAAGGGAGCACGATATGAGGAATTATAACCAGTAATAAGAAATATGATAAATAGATCTCTAGTCGCTATTGGGATTTACATAACATCACGACACTTCGAACCAACTTTCCAACCAAACAAGGACAGAAGTTGGCCCGTCATGTCCTGACATTCTGATCATCTCAGTTAGTTAACAGAGTAGGTACAGTACACAAACAAATTAATTTAAACGGCCATTCAACTACTACGGCTTGATACTATGAGTCCCAAGTTACCCTGGAATTATGCAATAAGGATTCCTCAATTCTTAATATGTGCAAGTAAGGCTAGTCTATCCAATCAATCAATTGCGCCAATCATGAATTAGAAGAGTCCCAGCGGGACGTCCGTCATCAATATACAATAAATAATATAAGCAGATACCGCTTCCTGCCCGTGTGGTAGATTTGCAGTATCTGTGGGAACCAGCCGGCCTGTCGGGTACTAATAGTCCCAAAGAGGGCTGCCATGTAAGAACTCGGAAATCCATTCTCTCCATGCAATCATTATTTTATTTAACTTAGTAGCCTCTATGTTAGTGAAATCCCATGCCGTGGATCTTGGTCATTCAGAATGAGTACTTCCGTACAAAGTACGATATGCCCAACTCCACAACGATACCCGTGCGGTTATGTTGTAGGTCTTACATAGCGTAATGCATCAATCAAAATTAACTACGAAATAATCATGCCTTGCCATAAAGTACACATGCTGCTTTTGTAGAAAAATAAATAAATTGAAGCCGGCATGTGCATGTATGCTAATATTCGGGATCGGCCAATCGATTGCAATAGTTCATAGTTAAATATGAACGTGTCTCATTCATTCAATTCAATAAGACGACTAGCCAGTCTCTTAGTTTCAACTAGGAACGCATGATCAATTATTAGTCAAGGTCACAATCAATGTCAATCAATGCTAATTCGGGACAGAATCAGCCAAAAGACATTATGGGCTAGCGTTCATGCGCCCGGGAGAACAGGGTCTCATGCGGCTGAGAAACTAAGTCCATGCGGCTCAAGAAATCGAGTCTATGTGGCTCAAGAAATCAAGTCTATGCGGATAGGGGATCTGGGCCCTATGCGGCTCGGGTTTCATGCGGCCAGGGTCTGATCCTTATACGGCTCAGAAATATCAAATCACATGCGGCTGGAAGTGACAGATCTCATGCGGTCGAAATGACAGATCACATGCGGCCGAAATGACAAAGCCTATGCGATTGGAAATGACAGATCACATGCGGTCGAAATGACAAAGCCTATGCGCTCGGCCAATAGAAGTACATGCGACTGGAAATAATAAGTTCATGCGGCTGCGGCCAATAGAAGTACATGCGGCTGAAAATGATAAGTTCATGCGGTTGCGGCCAATAGAAGTACATGCGGCTGGAAATGATAAGTTCGTGCGGCTGCGGCCAATAGAAGTACATGCGGTTGGAAATGATAATTCATGCGGCTGCGGCCAATAGAAGTACATGCGGCTAGGAATGAAAAGTTCATGCAGCTGCGACCAATAAAAGTACATGCGGTTGGGAATGCATATGCGGCCAGGGGACTTGCCGCATGAAAACTCATGCGGTCAAGCACTGTTCTTCTCTCCATTTTCGAGAACAGAACCATGGAAGCCATTGTTTCAAAGCCCTCTAAATCCTTCATTCCAAGCCCAAATCTGGACTTCCATAGGTCAAAATGGGGTTTAGAACGAAATTCTCTACAACATGGAACCATAAAACTTGAAAATAACAAGGTTAGCTAGATCAAAACCCAAAAATATACGAAAATACAATAAGTTTAGATCTACACAAAATGAGCCATGGAAATTAAAAATGCTATGTACTAAAGTAACTAAGAATCTTGTGAGGAAGACAGGAACAACGAAAGTGGAGATCCATCAAGAAGCAAGTTGTACTTGCCTATGCGGCTGGGTAGGTGGGGAGAGTTGTGGAGGATGAAGAAGAGTAATGGAGAAGGAGAAGTAATGAAGAGGGAGAAAGGGTTTGGGGCTTTAAATGAAGAAGGGGTAGGTGGGGAATTGTTGAACCACCCAATGGCCGAAAATAAACCGATCATGCCGAACCCAAAAGCAATAAAAGCAGAAAGTAAAATTACAGGAAAATTAATTAGCGTGAAATTAACGGAATTTAAATACAGAACATACATGATAAATATTAAATAAATACATTAAAGCAGTACATTTATTAAAATACGTATTCTGGAATGGGAAGTGACATTGCCGCTTCTATATCCTATTTTTGGACATTTGTTCGTCAGGTTTTCGAATCTATTTTGTGAATCGATGGCTCGACCACATCAGATTCTACTTGTTAGGATCTCTAGAGGGTCATATAAGGTTCATACCAGAATTGACGAATCGTAAAACGATCGATCGATCCAGCAGAAAGTTCATCGCGAAGTCGGCCGTCACTGCCATTGCTGCTGCCTTGCTCTGTACTGCACGCGAGGACGTCCGGCCAGTGGCCCATGGCTACGCACGGCTGTGGCATGCACGGGGTTGGGTGGTCACCCAACTAGCGGGGGTGGCGGGGCGTGGGTCGTGGGGGGTGTTGGTGTTAGGAATTAGGGTTTTTCTCCTTACAATCCCGCGGTTTGTTATATGTTCATCGAGTTCAATAGGCTTCGGCTGCTGTTGAGTCCTTATGGGGGCTCGGGCCTTCTGATGGGCTTTTGGGTCTTGGATGGGCTGGGCTGGGGTGCTTTGGTCTATTCTTATATATATTTATCTATATACATTCACACACCCATATTTTTTTTATACATTCACACACCATATATATATCCAATCTATACTATACATGTATATGTGTATATACATTAATAAATACTAAATATATTTATGCCTATATAATTAAATATATAGCCTATAAGTATATCTACTTTTCCATATATACCATATATATGTATATATATATATATATATATATATATATATATATATATATATATATAGATATATATATATAATATATATATAATATATAGACCAGATAGATAGATATATATCATATCTATATATATATATATATAGATAGATATATATATTATATAGATATATTTTATATATATATATATGACCATATAGATATATATATATATAGATATATATATATATATATATATATATATATATATATATATATATATATAGATATATATATATTATGGAGAGTATTATATTATATATATATATATATATATATATAGATAGTATATATATCTATATAGTATATATATATATATATATATATATATATATATATATATATATATATATATATATATATATATTATGGAGTATATATAATATAAAAAAAAAAAAAAAATATATATATAATATATACTTATATATATATATATATATATATATATATATATATATATATATATATATATATATATATAATATATTTTTTTTATATATATATATATATATATATATATATACATATATATATATATATATAATATATATATATATATATATATATATAGATATTATATATATATATAATATATAATATATATTATATAGATATATATATATATATATATATCTATAATATATATATATATATTATATATATATATATATAGATATATATTAATTATATATATATGGTCATATATATATAAAAATATAATAAAAAAAATATATATATATCTATATCTATATATACTATCATAATATATATATATATATATATATATCTAATATATATAGATATATATATATATATATATATATATATATATATCTATATATATATATCTATATATATATATATATATATATATATATATATATATCTATAATGTATCTAAATATATGTACATATACGTAAATTCAATTGACAATAAAGGACAACCAATAATAATAATATCTAATAGTAATAAATATATTTATTTAATCACCACAGATTAATAAAATAATAATAAAATAATTAAATGGTGGTTTGGTGAATCCATACTACTCACCTTTATTCGGGTCCAGAAAATTATACAAATATTATAAAACAATATTTAATAATAAGAATACCAATTTTTTGTACAAATATTCAAATAGTTAAAAATGTACATCAATACCTAAAATAATTTAGAAAATATTTGTACACACATAAAATATGCCTACATGGTCGTCTTTGGTCTCACTACATACCTACAAAGGCTTAGATTCGGTTCGGGTCCAGTTCGGGCTAAGTTGGTACAATCGGGTCATCTAAAATCAATATATCTAATTAATAAATAATTAATTCATCGGTGGGAGTTAAGTCACAACTTGGCTTGGTTTCCTAGTTAGGACACACTTATGGCTGGGTCTTCCTTGGCATGGCTAATACACTAGTCAAGGCACGCCACTGCACTATCCGTGCCATGATTCCTAGTCGTCTAATACTTCAAAACTCAACCATGGCTAAAGTCATCTACCGTAATAATTAACTAAATAATTATTTATAAAATTCTGAAATTCACCATTCAAATAAAATAATTAATAATAAAAAATATTTTAAAAAATTTCGGAAATGGGAGCTACAAATCTACCCACCTTAAAATAATTTCGTCCTCGAAATTCTAATTTATAGTTATTCCTTAAAATTCAAAAAGAAAGTCTGCCTTAACCTTAATCTCCTCAAATTTAATTTCTCTAAAAATATTTTATGACCTTCTCTAGTCGTTTTATAACTCCGAATACTTGAGGACTTCTACCCACCTTTGGTCACACTACTCCTCAAATTACGGTCGCTAAAACCTTATAATCTTCTAACTAGTTGCTAACTATTATACCAACAGATGTCTAGGGTGTTTGGCATCTATAATCCCTCCTATCTATAAACAACCAAATATTCTATAGTCAAGCAATATTATACTATAATTTAAGAATTTCTGATAAATTCTAGACAGCACGATCATTCGTCACCCCGGAATAGGAAGGGACGAGAATCAAGGGTACGGGAAGGCAAGGAAGAATAATCGAGAACAAATATAAAATTTCAAGGACGTAGAGAAATTTTCTAGCAGAATTTTCAAGGCAGAGTGAATTGAGATTTCTAAGGGTTTAGTCATAGTCGCAGGCTCGTACCAGTACAGTTAAGTAACCGGTACGATATGCTCTGACCTGCATGGGCCACCAAAAAAATTTGTCACGACCCGCACCCACTTTTCGGACGCGAGCTCGTGAGCAAGCCAGCTACGTATCGAGCAGACTCCAGCCCGACTCGAATACGTAAACGCTGTCAAGGCTATGGTATACTGCCAAATCATGGCAATGCAATCTATATCCCAATCCACAATAAGAATATGAAACATGAATGAACAATTATGGGTCATGGTCTGCAGCCTATTAGCATATTGTCCGATTAGACTCAAAGAATGATATGAGTCTATAAAATAAACAGAATATATCATGGTATAGAATATAATGCACGTGAGGATAATAAAGAAATATCACAAGCAAATACCTGTATCCCTGCAGGTGTAATCACTACCATCATGAGCCACTAACTAACTCCGTGCAATCAGCTACCTGAAGAGATCATCAGGTCCTCAGGAGACATAGAAAGTTACATAAAAATATGCCTATCTAGCAGTTTATCATGCAATAATGAAATACAGATATAAATAGGCAAGACCCAACAAAACGAAACCATGACCAATCAATACGAAACCATGACCATACACGACTGGGAGAACCACTACGCATAAACGAACTGCTGGAGGAGAAACAAGAGAATACAACGTCACGATGTCAACGGATAACCAATTGAATACTCAAACCGTCGCCCCTAGTGTGGACTCGCAGGTTTGAACAACTACTAACTCTCGCCCCTAGTGTGGACTCGCAGGTTAGCTTCAAGAAATCACCCTCGTCCCTAGTGTGGACTCGCAAGTGCGGACAGATATCAACTAACCCTCGCTCCTAGTGTGGACTCGCAGGTTAGCTTCAGGAATCAAGGTACAGATAACTACTAACCCTCGTCCCTAGTGTGGACTCGCAGGTTAGCTTCAAGAATTCAAGGTACTGCAGTTCCATTATGACTTATTCATCCTATGACACGATGTGACTCTGTCCAAGTACATGTGATGACACGACACGACCCAATCAAGATACACGAGAGAAACAATCCAATATGAACTACAAAATTAACTATGAACAAGAACTATATATATATATATATATATATATATATATGTATATATATATATATATGTATATATATATATATATATGTATATATATATATATATATATATATATATATATATATATATATATATATATATACGATGTACAAATTATATGTCAATAATCAACTAGTAAAACTATATAATAATAGAAATAGGCATGTAAATAAACTGTAGAGAGAGGCAAGGTATACTTGCCTGGTGGTTGCACGTAGAACTGACAATATACTGCCAACTGGTAAGCCAATGAGTCCAAATCTCACAACTGTCTCCGAAAGCTGAAACAGACATTGCCAACATTCTCAGAATAATTAATTTAGCTAGCATTGCTCGTCCTTAAGTCCAATTCTGACACAGAGACAAAACGATAATTTTGGGTCAAAACGGTGTCCGCCGTTGGACCCACTTTGCATCGAAAAATATGTCAGGATCAATGGTCTCTAAAGTCGTTAAACTATATGTCTACGGATTCGTTATGATGACAAGAACCCAACGATATGTCCAATTATGGATTCCGGTGGGTCGTGCACAAAATCGTCCGTTGAATCGGATCGTGGGGCCCGCAAAACGGTGATCCGATCAACTGTTTCAGAATCGGACCAAACTTGGCATACAGGACCAAAAAAATGATATGGTCCTGTTGGCGCAAGTTTTGTCTCGATCTGACGAACGTGCACAAAGTAATTGAAAATTTTGCATAGAGGCCGATACGGTGAATTTTGACGGATACGCGTCAAATTCGTCGCGCACACGCAACCAATTTGAATTTCGTCAAAGCCCACACGTCCGCGAAGCCATTACGCACCTTTCGATGCTTTCGGTTCGTGTCCACGTTGCCCGAATTGGCGGGACACACGTCGTATCGGACAACTTTTCTAAATTTTCTAAACTGTATTTCATGGTTTTTCTTGATTTTTGAATTCGAATAACTTTGTACATACTTGATAAAACCTAGATCTACAAAATAGGTTTTAATCTCGTATATATTATCTAAAACTGTTTCAAATAGGTTTTCGAAAACTCTTAATATCTGGCTCGGGAATACCCTTCTAAAACAGGGTGTTTGCCGCTTCCATATCCTGTTTTTGGACATTTGTTCGTCAGGTTTTCGAATCGATTTTGTGAATCGATGGCTCGACCGCATTAGATTCTACTTGTTAGGATCTCTAGAGGGTCATATAAGGTTCATACCAGCGTTGACGAATCGTAAAACGATCGATCGATCCAGCGGAAAGTTCCTCGCGAAGTCGGCCCGTTGCACTGCTGCTGCTGCTGCCTTGCTCTGTACTGCACGCGGAAGGACGTCCGGCCAGTGGCCCACGGCGGCGCACGGGGTCGGGTGGTCGCCCAACCAGCGGGGGTGGCGTGGCGTGGGCCGTGGGGGTGTTGGTGTTAGGAATTAGGGTTTTTCTCGTTACAATCCCGCGGTCTGTTATATGTACATCGAGTTCAATAGGCTTCAGCTGCTGTTGAGTTCTTATGGGGGCTCTGGCCTGCTGATGGGCTTTTGGGTCTTGTATGGGCTGGGCTGGGGTGCTTTGGTTTATTCTTATATATACATTATTTATATATACATTCACACACCCATATATATATATATATATATATATATATATATATATATATATATATATATATATATATATATATATATATATATATATATATATATATAGCATGTATATGTGTATATACATTAGTAAATACTAAATATTTTTTTGCCTATATAATTAAATATATATATGCCTATAATTTATATCTGCTTTTCCATATATTACCATATATATGGTCATATATTTTTTTTTTGGTCATATATATATATATATATATATATATGGTCATATATATATGGTCATATATATATATATATATATATATATATATATATATATATATATATATATATATATATATATATATAAAATACTCTCCATAAAAATCTAACTAAAATCTTACCTTTATCTGTCTATATATATATATATATATATATATATATATATATATATATATATATATATATATATATATATATATATATATATGTACATATACGTAAATTCAATTGATAATAAAGGACAACCAATAATAATATCTAATTGTAATAAAGATATTTATTTAATCACCAGAGAATAATAAAATAATAATATAATAATTAAATGGTGGTTTGGTGAATCCATACTACTCACCTTTATCCGTGTCCAGAAAATTATACAAATATTGTAAAACAATATTTAATAATAAGAATACCAATTTATAAAATTCTGAAATTCACCATTCAAATAAAATAATTAATAATAAAAAATATTTCAAAAATTTCGGGAAGGGGAGCTACAGCATGTGTAGCTTTGAACTGCTCAACTATCTGGCAGTCCAGTCTGTATGTTCGACTCCCAGAAGAATGGACAGTCCAACTCACAGCATGTGTAGCTTGGAACTGTCCAACTATCTGGCAGTCCAGTCTGTATGTTGGACTGCCAAAAGAATGGGCAGTCCAACTCACAACATGTGTAACTTTTGACTTCCTATTTTTATGGCAGTCCCCCATACAGATTGGACTGCCAGATGGTCGGGCAGTCCATGTCGACACAGATATTCTCAATTCGTGAGTGCTAGGTTTTGATTTAAAAGACTTTAATTTTCATCAAAATACTTGCAGTTAAAACAAAGAATGAAACGTAATGCACACGAGATCATTAAAACAAACAATTCTAGGATTTCGGATGGGAAAAAATTTAGAAATAATGGGTACCTTGTTTGCGAGGAAGCTTTCGGTGCCATCGGTCTTCTTCGAAAGAGGAGGAGGGCGGAGGAGAAGATGAAGACTGCCGGCGGAGGAGATAGCTTTAGGGTTTTGTAGTTTCTACTTCAAAACTCAAGAAAAGAGGGGTGAGGGTTTTGGAATAGAGAGAAGGGATTTTGCAAATGAAGGAGAAATAATGAATTTTTTTTTGGGGTGGGGATGTGAGACAGCCAAGATCAAAAAATTGGACTAGTCTTGTGAAAAACAAAAAAATTTGGACTAGCCACAATCCGGACTAGCCATGATCAAAATGTGATGTGCCCATATAACTTCTCAAGAAATATTGGTAAGTCCTCATATGTAAGTTGACAGTGCGTACAGGTTTGAGTTGTAACTCTGTGTACAAAATGTTGAGTTGATACGTACATGAGCATGTAAAGCTGACTACAATGTATGTACTTTTGTAGATCGTTCAATCAACATGGCTTAGTTGCTAAAAAAAAAACAAAGAAGAAAGGGTTATGTAGCAGCTGGAGTTTTTTTTTTCAAAGCTCTCGAGAGTCGAGACCTTCCATGAGATGAGAGCTTGGGATGTGAAACCCGATGCCTTCACTTTTGCAAGTGCGTTATCTTGTTTCTTGTTAGCAATTCGGCAAACAAAAAAAATTCAAAACAACAAAAGTACGAGTATAAATCGGCTGAGTACAAATAAATACGTTTAAAAATTTGGTCAAATATTCGAAAAAATAAAAATATTGAGGTTAAAAACTTCACGTTCTTAAATATATCGTCAATTTGGTTCATTAAACAGGTTCCCAGCACATTTTTTTGTGTCAAATGTTTCAATAATTTGTACGAAAATTTTTTAAAACTTTACATGCTTAAAATTTATGTACTGATTTGGATCTGTCAAAAAATACGCAAGTATTATATGTTTACGAAAGATACGAAAAAATTCGCGTATAATACGAGTATTATTAAGGTGATTGCTAACAAGGATCTTGTTACACCCAACTAGCAGCTCTAGAGCAGGGAAAAGAAATCCATAAGCACACCAGTGAGAATGGTTTGGACACTAATGAGATTGTGATATCCGCTCTTCTTGATATGTACGCAAAGTGCGGTACGGTCAAAGAGGCAAGGTTTGTTCTTGATGGACTAGGGGTTAGGGATACCATTTCGTGGACTTCCATGATTGTCGCCTATGGATCCCCATTGACAAGCTACGGAAGGATTGGCTCTGTTTAATAAACTGGAGAGTCCAAAAAGGTTCAAAGTATCGGTATCGGAACCGGTATCAGATCATTCCTATGAGTATCGGGATCGACGACAGTACTGCACTTTGCGTTAGAAGCACAGGCATTCTGTTGTCGTTGCTAGTGTGAGACATGAGCTTTTAAGTTTTCAAATGGATCAACTGTTGTACTTCATGTAGCTCGATTATTATGTCATCTTCTGTATTTAAGCACAACCTCGAAAGATCTTGACAACATTCCAACCCTTAGTGCAGTTAGAAGCTATTGTGTCTCTGCTGGACATGCCGTCAACATCTTAGGAAAGAGAAGATAATGAAAGAGAAGACAAAGTAGGCACACTTGTAATTTTTTTTCAGAAATTTTCATATAGGATAAAAAAGTTTTATCTAAATTTTAAAAAAAGAAATCCTCTCTCCTCTCTCTCTCTCTCTTGTTAGATCAATCCCGAGAAATGTCCCTTCTTCACCCCCTCCCTTACCATCCCATCCACCACATCCACTATCTCGCTCAGCTCCATGACTCTCAAATATTTGGCCGCAAGCTTAGGGAGCACCACCCCGAGTACATTTCCGAAATAAGTAGCTATGTCATCACTTAATCTGGACCGCCCGAATCGAATTGACCCATAACTGAATCAAACCGAACCGAATTGAATCTGTTTGGTTTTCGGTTTATTCGGTTTATTTAATTTTTTGGTTTATTTGCATTTTTTTGTTAATACATATAGTAACTAAATATACCTATGTTTCAAAAAAGAAAAAAAAACTAAATATACCTAAATTTATTTAGTATATACCTACAGTGTATATAAACAAAATTTTCTTATTCGGTCTTCGGTTTTGGACCGAAACCCAAGCTAAACCGAAACCGAAGAAGAAAATTTAGTATTTTCGAAACCGAAAATGAACCGAATTTTTTTTAAACCGACTGAATCTCTTATTCGGTTCGGTTCGACTTTCGGTCCAAAACCGAATAATGCTCACCCCTAGAGGGATGATGTGGGGATGTATAGGTGGGGTATGGAACAATCGTAGTGCCTCGGGTGGGAAGTGTTGAGGAGGGAACGCCGGAAGGATGGGACAAGAGAGATGGGTTCACGACGTGCATGCTCCGACCAACTCAGGAGGAACACGTTGGTGGAGTAGGCATCAGCAATGCGGTGGTCGATGGTGCAGGCCACCACCAGCCCGCCCCACTCGAGTTCTGTAACCTGCAATATAAGGATGGTTAGTTTTACACGCCTGAATCTAATAGACCGTGATTTCAGAATACTGCATATGGTATGTGATTATTATTTTATTTTTTTAGGAGTTAGCTCACATCTAGTCCACCATAAGCCAGTTTACTCCACCCCAATTTATATTTCTGGATCCGTCCCTATGTATGCATTATGTACATATGGAAGAGAATGCAAAACCATCTAGGTAAATGCGAAGACGACTGAATCCTAATACGAAAGAAGTAGTTAAAAAAGAAATAATCAAACTTTTAGATGCTAGAATTATTTATCCAATTTCAGATAGTAAATGGATAAGTCCAACGCAGGTAGTACCAAAGAAATCAGGTATTACATCGGTAGAAAATGATAAAGGAGAATCGATGCCCAC
Organism: Iris pallida; assembly: GCA_029216955.1. Taxonomy (NCBI): domain Eukaryota; kingdom Viridiplantae; phylum Streptophyta; class Magnoliopsida; order Asparagales; family Iridaceae; genus Iris; species Iris pallida. Next base: position 14,173,166 of record JANAVB010031619.1, read on the forward strand.
GCGCACCACCACTGGATGGAGGGTGTATATGGACTATCGAAAATTAAATGCTAACACTAGAAAAGATCATTTTCCTTTACCTTTTATTGACCAAATTTTAGAAAGACTCTCTGGTCAAAATTAGTATTGTTTCTTAGATGGTTATTCAGGTTACAATCAAATATTTGTATATCCCGATGATAAGGAGAAAACCACTTTGACTTGTCCATTTGGAACTTCTGCATATAGAAGAATGTCTTTTGGTCTGTGCAATGCTCTAGCCACTTTTCAGAGGTGTATGATGGCAATTTTTTCAGATATGATAGATAAATTTTTAGAAGTTTCATGGATGATTTTTTTCGTTTTTGGCTCCACTTATGAGAAATGCCTTGCAAATCTCGAGTTGATACTCCAAAGTTTTGAAGACACCCATTTAGTATTAAGTTGGAAGAAAAGTCAATTTATGGTGACTGAAGGCATTATCTTAGGTCACATAATATCTAATAAGGGTATAGAAGTTGATAAAGCTAAAGTAGATTTAATTTCAACTTTACCACCGCCTACCAAAACAAATTAGAGCTTTCCTGGTCATGCAGGTTTTTATAGACGATTTATTAAAGATTTTAGTTAAATTTCTAGAACATTGTGTCATTTGCTTACCAAAGAAGCACAATTTGATTTTACTCCAGAATATTCCAAGCATTTCATATATTAAAAAATGCACATTCCATTGCACCGATCATAAGAGCACCAAATTGGGAATTGCCTTTTGAAATTATGTGTGATGCTTCTGATTATGCCATTGGGGCTGTTTTAGGTCAGAAAATTGAAAAGACACCATATGTTATTTACTATGCTAGTAAAAATCTTTTTGATGCTGAGAAAAATTATACCACAACAAAAAAAGAGTTGCTTGCAGCTGTTTTGCACTGGAAAAGTTTAGGTCTTATCTGCTTGGATCTAAAATTATTATTTTTACAGACCATTCAGCATTAAAATACCTTATTTCTAAAAAAAAAGTTTCAAAACAAAGGTTAATTTATGGGTACTTTTATTACAAGAATTTAATTATGAAATTCGGAATAATAAGGGTTCAGAAAATTTGGTTGCTGATCATCTTTCCCGTATTCCTAAACCCTTGAATTCAGAACATATTAATGATTCTTTTTCTGATGAACAACTTTTTGGACTTACAACTAACAATAAGCCACCATGGTATGCTCATATAGCAAATTATTTAGTAGTACAACAGATTCCTCATGATTGGTCAAGACAGGATAATGATCGATTCTTTTCTCAAATAAAGTATTATTTTTGGGAAGATCCCGAGCTTTTTAAAATTTGTCCAAATCAAATTATTTGTCATTGTATTCCTAAAAATGAATTTCATAGTATTCTAACATTTTGTCATAGTCATGCTTGTGGAGGATATTTTGCTGGAAAAAAGACAGCAGCTAGCAAAAGTACTTCAATCAGATTTTTATTGGCCTACTCTTTTTAAAGATGCATATAAATTTGTTAAATCTTGTCATAGGTGTTTGCCATTAAAATCTTTTGATTGCAATTTCAATTACAAACAGAACAGTGTTACAATGTAGGACTTAGATGTAGTCCTAGGAGTACACTTTTGTTTATCTGGGTCCCTTGTGCCGATGGAGCGAGTGGTAATGCATTGACTCCGTTGACGATCTGACGACGGTTCTCGGTTCTCTAAAGGTCTGAGTTGCTCTGGGTGCTGGAGCTTGCGGAGAGGAGGGAGACGTTGAGTGTCTGTATCTGTCTCTCTGTGTGTGTGTTCATGGGTTCGTTCGTGTAGAAGAAGGAAATGATCCCTCTATTTATAGTTTGCAGGCTGGCTGCTCATGTGCGCATATGTAGGATGCTCCTGTTTGTGGGGATGCCATGTGGTGATTGCTGATGAAGGCACATGGGCGATGTGCTCTGATTGAGGAGTTGACCTCTTCCTGTTGCCTTTGTGGGCTGCGGCCGAGCTGACACGTAGCAATGGAGAGGATCTTTCAGTTGCTGAGATCTTGGATGATTAGCACCCCTTCATAGGCTGAATCGAGTCAAAGGACACGTGTCGTAGGTCCATGGCTCAAAGATCTCAGATTTGGTGGAGAGTGATCTGATAGGATGCGCCTGGGATTGGGCGCATGAGGAGACTTTAGCTTGTAACCTTTAGGAGTCATGAACCAGTCTGGGCGCACGGCTTTTGAGGCGCATGCAAGGCTTCAGTAGTGACTTGACTTCTTTCTTTAGGGATCAGAAAAAAGTCTGAGGCGCATGGCTTTTGAGGCGCATGCAGAGATTTGGGCACATGGCTGCGGAGGCGCATACGAAATGGTTGGGTGGCCACGTGGCTCGTAGCTGCCGGAGGAAAGTAATGATGATGCTGACATCGACGATGCTTCATCTTCTGAAAAAGCTGTCAACTGTTCAGTCCTCGGGGACTGGCTGCTGTCGTGTCAGACTTCAGCATTTAATGTTCTTTGACGGATGATGGGCTGTTGAGTGGGCGCATCGATCTGCATTCCACTAGGCGCATGGGGACGCATGGGCACATCCTTATGAAGCGCTTGGTGCTGAGGGGGCACGTCTGTATGATGCACGGTCTGACCGGCGCAGCCGTTTGCATGACACGTCTTTATTGGTCCGACTGTTACGTTCTTCGATTGCTTTAAATAGCCGTTTTTGACTTGGCCGAATTCAAAGCATCAGGTTCATCACCATTAATACAAATTCATTGCACGAGATTCAGAGAGCCCGCCACTTGGCGCATGGGTTTGATTTGCCCGGTCTATAAATAGTGGCAAGGAGAGAGTTTGCTTCTCGTTCTCTCACGTCCTCCCGAAATGAACTTGTTTGTTCGAGCACATTTTGTTGACGAGATGCTTCCGAGGGTGAAGATGCGACGCATTGACTTTGTTGATGCACTTGAAGGTGACTGTTACATCCAAAAGTCGGAGTCGAGGGATTCTGAGGCAGGCGAAAGGTGCCTGTTGCATCCAAAGATCGGGATGCTCGAGCCTCGTCTCCGTTATGCTAGAAGAGTCGCAGATCAGAATTGCGGTGCTCCGATCATCTTCCTTGGGCTTTGGGAGAGCTCCTCCTCCTGCTAGAGTGGGTGTTGCCCATTCTGGTTGTGTTGAAAGCCTCCTTTTGCCGCAGGTCGATTGCGGTGCTCTCTTCTTCCTTGGGCTTTGGAGAGCTCTTCCTCCAGCTACGGGGTTGATTTCCCACCCTCGTTCTTCTCAATAAATGCTTCATTAGTTGAAGCATTTGATCGGGTCCAAGTGGCGCATATGCTGAGACTGCATGATGCACATAACTGAGACTCTTGAAGAGATGTGCCTGACTGAGACGCCGAAGAGATGTGCCTGACTGAGACGCCGAAGAGATGCGCCTGATTGAGACGCCGAAGAGATGCGCTTGTTTGAGAGCGCATGGCGGTTGCTGCGCTTGGCTGTAGACTTAGGATCTTTTCTTTTTGTAGAGGTTCTCCTTTGTACAGCCTTTTTTAGACATGTAATAGACTTTTATATGAAATAAAAATATTCTTTTAATGTCTAAGCTTTTGCTGTTTTTTGTGCCAAGTACTTCATCTGAGCTTCATGGCGCATGTAATGTTAGGCGCATAGGATTTCTGTTCCTGAAATTCCATGCTTCTACAAGATCTCCTTCAAAGTTTTCAAAACTTTTTGTCAAGTTTTGGAACACTTTGAATAAGAAGCATGGTGGTGTCTTCAATGGGGGGCATGACTGTTCGGGCGCATGGATGCTCCGCGCATCAGTGATGGGGCGCATGCTCCTCTCAGTTAATGTAAATGATAACGCTTCGAAGTAACCAAAAGGATTAATGATTATCTTTTTGGATTTATTTGCAGTTATCACTTCACAGAACCCGAGGCGGCGGCTGATGTCACCCTTCATCGGTTCACGCGGGCGACCAAGCCTATAAATAGGCGTCTGATGGAGAGAGATGGTTCTTCTCCACTTTGCTTTCTTCTTCTCTAGAGTTCTTCTTTCGAAAAACCCTAGCTTCTTCTTTCACGAGATGGCCCCCAAGACTCCTCGCGGTGGTGCTGGCCGAAGACGAGGCAAAGGAAAAGAGCCTGTGGAGGCTGCTGCGGATGATGTCCCCCGGACGCCCGTCGACGTTCGGCCAGCAGTGACTGGTGGGTTTTATCATTTTTTACCATATCTTTCTGTACTCGAATAGGTCATTTTTAGAACTCACATACGCCGATACGTATGGACCTTGAGTTCTGATGATGTGCTGAAGCTTTTTCGCCGATGCGCATGGGTTAAATCATGATGATGCGCCGAAGCTTTACTGCCGACGCGCATGGGTTTAGACCCTGATGATGCGCCGATGCTTCTTTTCAGATGCGCTTGAGCCTTGGTTCAGGGTATACGATTCTGATGAGAACGTGGCTCAGATTCTTTTGATGTTTCTAACATATCTGAATCTTCGCCTTCTTTTGCTGACCACCAGTATCGATGACCGTCCCGCTCTTGAATGAAGTGCTTCTTGACGCTGTCCTCTGTCAGATGGGAGTAGATTATAACGAGGAGGTGATAAACCCTTCCCAAGCTGCCATTATGCTGGACCAGCCTCCCGAGAGAATGACCCAAATTCGGGAACAACAACATGGGTTCCTCCAACGGATGATGGAGCATGGCGTTTTGAAATCTGCCATTTCTGATAATGTGACTTTCTTGAAGCCTGAGTTCCTGTTTGGGGACCGCCTTACTTCTACTGAAGCAAAGGTGTTAAGGATCAAGAAAGATTGGTTCTTCACAGCAAGAGGGGTGCACATAACTGTTAAGCAACTTGAGCGTCAACGGCCTTTGACGGCTTTCTGTTGCCTTGCTTCCAAGAGAAGGATGTCTTGGGAGCTAACCCCGTCTCAGGGGGGAGTGGTGGCAGGCACCATCAAGATCGACGCTACCTCCAATCAGAGGGATACTTTGGCCGCCGCGCGGGCTGGGCCTTCTTTCACCTGGCGGACTCTGCGTCCTAGGAGCATTTACAGTGACGTCCCTAACAACACATTTGCTTTTGGCACTTCGACTTTTGCAAATCGTATGCTATTGTTGAAGCAGTCGTACCCTGTCATGACCCGCACCCAATATTTGGGCATGAACCGTGTGCACGCCCAGCCTACGCCGCAGAGTCGGCGGTAGAACGCTGTAACAATATGATGAACAACCACACAATAATATAATTCTCACATGGGACAACCACAACTCAAAGTCACAGCTCAATAACTAGAAAGTGAAATAAATATCCATCTCAAAGGGAATGTATGATAATAAAATAAAATGATATCTCTACTACAAGTCTCAACATCAACTCAAAATCCAATACAAGTCTCAGCTCTAACTAAAAGGAAACTAAGCAAACGCAGCAGGATCAGACGCTGCGTACTCCTCCTGATAAACAAAATTTGTCTCAACTAAATCTCCTATTGTAACGCCCCAGTCCCAAAATACGTCGGACTAGGAACGTAGACATGCCAGCTGTATTCATACGAAGTATACTCCAATATATGGAAGCCTCGTATAAATACATAAGCTGTAAAATGCAGTAGAACCATAACTAATCTCATCCACACAGAATAAATAAATAAAAAGATCATATAATGAGAATGAATTTGCCTTGGTACAATATGTTGGGCGGAGACAAATCTACTACCAACAAATAAAGAAAAGTACATAAAAAACGAAATGAGTGGCGAGCGAAGCGAAGACGATCAAAATGCAATCATCCTCGAAGAAATAGCGAAGATCACGGCTAGAGCTAGAACACCTGTGAAAGACAATGGCACACACCTGGCAAGACAACCAGGTCCTCAGAGGGACGTAACAAGACACATAATAGCATGCCATATAAACTGAATAAATATTGCTCAAATAAATAAGTAAATCGAATTATAACATGTTCCAATACGTACCTACTGAACGAGCGTACCATCCCCCCAACCAAACAAGGACAGGAGATGGTAAACTAATTCACGGTAATGTATCTTCCCATGCTATGAATCCAATATGGTATCCGGACCCCAACAAGGTTCAATACCTTCTCATCGAAGTAGTAAGTCACACCTACAACCAAACAAGGACAAGATGTGACAAACTAATCCGCGACAAGTTATTGTTCCAAGCCACGGTCAGATACAAGTACCCAAACCAAAAGTACTCGTACCTAACGGATAGGGTAGCCTACCGTTCTAAGTGAAATGTAGTTAAGAACAATCCTTCCTACGCATGGACCCTGGCTGAATAGGATCGGCATAGTCCCCTCTTGGGCACCAGAGGCCCCAGCAGGAAGAGCATGGGTCATCAACCCCGTATCTCCAGCGGAGAGTCCGGGTCACAAGGGAAGTGCATCGAAGCCCATACGCTAAGGAATTGTCCTCCCCGCCCAATGCCTATTGTGTTGTATCCACAACACAAACCACTATAACCGCTAAGTCAAACTAGCATGCAACCTCTATTAGCGGTTATTCCTATCGCACGACTTGTACGTACTGGTGGACAGCCAATCACGCACTTCCGTGTTCTACATGCGACACACAACTTCGTGTTTACAACGTGTCAAGGCCAATGAATGCAACACACAAGGTGGTCCCTTAAATCTAGGTTTAATTTGTAAGAAAAATAATACACAGCAGGAAATATAAATGAACAGTAAGTTCTAACAGTTATGCTATGTATCACAGTTTATTTTGCATAAAGAAAATAATAGACATGCATGAAATATGAGCTAAAATAAGTAAACAGCTAATGGCAACGTGTCTTGCCTGGTAGTACGCCTGGTGGTGCTGCAATGATCCAGGTGGCACGATCTGCGATTTCGGTACAACAACTACGCAAGGGGACCTCTGTTGGTGGCACGAATCGTGTCATTGAGTCCGGAAGGGTCAAATTAATTAGGGCGAACATAAGGTAGTTCAGAATTAGTGAGGGAACGGAAATAATGGAGTTGGTCATGGACGGAAGGAAATCAAAGAAATTTGATAATTAAGGAAATATATGATTTAGAAATACTTATAGTCTTTGAAAAAGAAATATATTTATTATCCAAAATTTTTATTTTTTTAGGTAGTTACTAAAATTATTTTAGGTCACGAACTATACTTCATAAAATATATTAAATAAATATTTTGGAAGTCTACAATTTATTTGGGCTAAAAATCTTACTTTTATCAAAATAAATTAGTTTGAAAAAAACCTCTTTAAAAATAGCTATAACTATTATTAAATACTTTTTGTTTGATTATAAATAATTATATAATAAAACTATTGCCAATATTTTATCTAACAGTATCAATAAATATAACAAGAAGATAATAGTACTACTATAAAAAAATATTAGTAATAATAACAATAATAAAAATTGAAATGAAACAAATGGAACAAAACCAAAACAAAATAACACCTATTAAACAAAACAATTTAAACCATGTATATCTTTTTATAATGATGATACTAATAATAATAATAATGATAATAATAATAATAATAACTGTAGCAGGGTAGTAATAATAATAAAGCTAATAATAATACTAATACAATAATAAACTAATGATATTAACATATACTAAAGAAGAGAAAAGAAAAAGAAAATAAATAAATAAATAAATAACAAAACATAAAGACAATCAAAACCACACAAGCTGCTGTTCCCATCCTTTCGAGTCACACCTCCAATAAAGGAAGTGAGGGAATGAAGGAAAAGAAAAAAACACAGAGGGAAGAGAGAAAGAGCGGGGAGAGGAGACGAACGAGAGGGGCGGCGAGCGGCGGACACGGTGGGGTGCGATGCTCGGCGAACGGAGGAGGACGCCGGCGGCTGCGAAGTAGGGCGGCGCGGATGCGCGCAGCTCCGGTCGCGGAGATGCGGTCGGTCGAGTGGTGTGGGGATATCGAGGAGGCGGCGCGAGGGTTTGCCAGCGGTGGGTTAGGGCGAAAGAGAAGAAGATGGAGAGGCGGCGGTGAGAACGGGGTCTCGCGGCGATCGCCGGGGTCCGGCGTTCAAGGAGGAGATGGGCAGTCGGGAGACGTTCGGAGAGGGCGGCGCGGGTTTCCAGTGTGCGCGGAGGAGTGCTCCGGCACGACGGGGCTTGGGTTTTGGGGGCTCGGCGGGATCTATGGCTCGGCGGAGTTCGGGAGGCGCGGTGGTTAGGGGAAGTTGGGGATCAAGGTCGGAGTGCTGGTCGGGGGTTTGGCCGCCGCGGCTGTCGTGGTGGCGGTGGCGTTGGCATGACTGGTGATGGGGGCGACCGCGCGATCTTGGCGCAGGCGGTCGGGATCTGCGGTGGCGTGCGCGCCAGGCTCGGCGAAGCCGGACGCGGCGGAAAACGTGGAGAAAAACGGAGGGTGAGAGGGTGCTTGCTGGCTCGAGGCGGAGGGTGGTCACGGACAGCGGTCGCGGCGCCGGAGCGCTGTGCGACGGATCGTCGGGGACAGGCGGATGTCGGCCGGAAAAGGTAAGGTTCTCCTTTTTCTCCTCCTCTGTGTGGTGGGTGTTGTGGTCCACGGCAGCGGCCGAAGTTGGTTTGGCGATGGTCGAGGTGGTGTTTTGGGTTGATGGTGGTGGTGCTTTGGGTTGATGGACGGTCGGGCCGAGTTTGGGTGTGGTCGGGTGGCTGTCGGTGACGGCGATGGAGTTGGGTGATCGGTGGTGGAAGGGTCGTGATGGGCTGGGCGGACGGTGGTGTCGGGTTCTGGTAGCGGCGTACGGGGATAGGGTAGTTGGTGGTGGTGATGGGCGTAGGTAGAGTTGATCGGGAAGATGAGTTTGTGGAGTTGGCGGAGACGGGGACGAGGAGTGGTATGCCGAAGTTGGCAGGGGTGCGCCGAGGGGCAGCCAGAGGCGGTGGTCGGAATAGATCGGGCTAGAGATAAGGTTAGGAATTGGTTTCGGGTTGTCGTGCGAGACATAGCCTTGGGGTCGAGTTCGTGTCCGGCGTGTGGACACGACGAAGAAGATGAATGTAAATGTAATAGAAATAAAAATATAGTGGAAGGGAAGGGGGACACCGACACGATGCACGATCTTTGGGTTATGGAAATTTTTGTGGAAGAATTTGTGGAGAGAAATAATGGAGGAGTACCTGCCTATTTATAGGATGTGTGAATTCCCATTAAGAATAGGATTAGGATAATTAAAACCCAAGTAGATAAATCTCTGCTTAATTTAAAATAATGAAATCAAATCCAAATCCAATACAAATCCAATTTTAAATTAAATTCTCTTAGTTTAAAATCAATGGAACAAATCAAATTTCAATTATTTAATTATTTAAATAAATACATAAATTTAAATCACGGTTTAAATTGTCATGAAACTTTCAAAATATGGTTTCCAAAAATACCATAATATTAATTTCGAAAATACACTATTTATTTAAAATAAACTAATAAATAATTACAAAAAATATATGTTTGTACAAATAATATTTACATAGATATACTTTTCTAATATACCATTTTATAGAAAAATTTATTTATTATTATAACTATATAAATCCAAGGCTTTTCATAATTAAAGTCATAAACTTGAAAATAATAGCGAGAAATAATTTTTGTCTATATTACTTTGAAATTATAAAAATAATAAAAATAATATTTTTCAAAAATATGTACGCTCACACATATTCGCACTCGACGAGCAACTACGAAAATAAAATTTCGTGCGCGGCGTAAAATACGATTACGCGACGTACAATACCAAAGATTTAAACCCGTACAATATTAATAATAAAAAAATATGGTAGAAATTTAGGGGTTTTACATCCTACCCAACTTAAAAGAATTTCGTCCTCGAAATTAAGAATTAGTAGGGGGTGAGAGGGTACAACGGTAGATAGAAGGATTCGAAGTTTATATGGTCGCAGTCTAGGTTGAGGATACGATTAAGAGACGATTGTAATCACTCTTAAATTCAAGTGATTAGAAAGTCAAAATTGTGGATTTAGGGTCGAGGGAAAGAACGAGTAGTTAAGATAAAGATATAGGCACATTGAGTGATAATGGTCATTAGGTGATAGGATAGCTAGAGGAATTTCTAGCACAACGCTTCTGTCCTCCTAAAATAGATGAGACGAAAGCAATATAGAGTTCGAAGGAGGCGTCTATCGAATACGAATACGTGATTCAAAGACGATCGAATAATTTCAAAAGAATTGTCAAGGCAGTCGTGGGTGGGATTGTAAGGGCAAAGTTTAATTATGTCCCCATCCACGTAGAGTAATAGACAAAAGCGAACCAAAGTGCACTCGGTTGATCAGACCATCATGCACCGGTTCTGATTAGACCATATATTAGTGGACATGCCCAATAACATATGTCTTGAAACAAGCCTGATAAAAGAATAAGCTTGCAAAAAGCTAGGCTACATTAGCATCATTAGTCAAGATAGTAAAAACATAGGCACGAGAGATTAAGATTGAAAGAAAACGGAATGATTCTAAGTCATATCTTGTGTTGGTCTCTATATAGTCGTCCTATAGTCTTATTGTCTAAGTCCTTGGTTGGCTAGACGGGTTAGGTCCTCTAGATTCTAGGATCTAAATAAGCTTGCTAATATAGGTCACTAGGTCAAAAGGGGTTGCTAGGTCATAAGGTATTCTACCCAACTTAAAGAATTAAACTAATGGTGTTTTGGGACAACTAACTAGTAGGGTCAATTTCTAGCAAGCACGAAGGGAACATAAAAATAGGGATGGAAGGAAGCAAGCAAGATGCAATTGATGAGTCAAACGGTAGATAAAATCAAGGAAAGAGGTCAAGTATGTGGATGAGATCCTAGACTTCTAATCCTATTCGCAGGCTTGTTTGGTACGGTAAAGTAACCAAACAATTTATCTTGACCTGCATGGGCCACCACAAAAACATATAACGCCCCAGTCCCAAAATACGTCGGACTAGGAACGTAGACATGCCAGCTGTATTCATACGAAGTATACTCCAATATATGGAAGCCTCGTATAAATACATAAGCTGTAAAATGCAGTAGAACCATAACTAATCTCATCCACACAGAATAAATGAATAAAAGATCATATAATGAGAATGAATTTGTCTTGGTACAATATGTTGGGCGGAGACAAATCTACTACCAACAAAATAAAAAAAGTACATAGAAAATGAAATGAGTGGCGAGCGAAGCGAAGACGATCAAAATGTAATTATCCTCGAAGAAATAGCGAAGATCACGGCTAGAGCTAGAACACCTGCGAAAGACAATGGCACACACCTGGCAAGACAACCAGGTCCTCAGAGGGATGTAACAAGACACATGATAGCATGCCATATAAACTGAATAAATATTGCTCAAATAAATAAGTAAATCGAATTATAACATGTTCCAATACGCACCTACTGAACGAGCGTACCATCCCCCCAACCAAACAAGGACAAGAGATGGTAAACTAATTCACGGTAACGTATCTTCCCATGCTATGAATCCAATATGGTATCCGGACCCCAACAAGGTTCAATACCTTCTCATCGAAGTAGTAAGTCACACCTACAACCAAACAAGGACAAGATGTGACGAACTAATCCGCGACAAGTTATTGTTCCAAGCCACGGTCAGATACAAGTACCCAAACCAAAAGTACTCGTACCTAACGGATAGGGTAGCCTACCGTTCTAAGTGAAATGTAGTTAAGAACAATCCTTCCTACGCATGGACCCTGGCTGAATAGGATCGGCATAGTCCCCTCTTGGGCACCAGAGGCCCCAGCAGGAAGAGCATGGGTCATCAACCCCGTATCTCCAGCGGAGAGTCCGGGTCACAAGGGAAGTGCATCGAAGCCCATACGCTAAGGAATTGTCCTCCCCGTCCAATGCCTATTGTGTTGTATCCACAACACAAACCACTATAACCGCTAAGTCAAACTAGCATGCAACCTCTATTAGTGGTTATTCCTATCGCACGGCTTGTACGTACTGGTGGCCAGCCAATTACGCACTTTCGTGTTCTACATACGACACACAACTTCGTGTTTACAACGTGTTAAGGCCAATGAATGCAACACACAAGGTGGTCCCTTAAATCTAGGTTTAATTTGTAAGAAAAATAATACACAACAGGAAATATAAATGAACAGTAAGTTCTAACAGTTATGCTATGTATCACAGTTTATTTTGCATAAAAAAAATAATAGACATGCATGAAATATGAGCTAAAATAAGTAAACAGCTAATGGCAAGGTGTCTTGCCTGGTAGTACGCCTGGTGGTGCTGCAATGATCCAGGTGGCACGATCTGCGATTTCGGTACAACAACTACGCAAGGGGACCTCTGTTGGTGGCACGAATCGTGTCATTGAGTCCGGAAGGGTCAAATTAATTAGGGCGGACATAAGGTAGTACAGAATTGGTGAGGGAACAAAAATAATGGAGTTGGTCATGGACGGAAGGAAATCAAAGAAATTTGATAATTAAGGAAATATATGATTTAGAAATACTTATAGTCTTTGAAAAAGAAAAATATTTATTATCCAAAATTTTTATTTTTTTAGGTAGTTAGTAAAATTATTTTAGGTCAAGCACTATACTTCATAAAATATATTAAATAAATATTTTGGAATTCTACAATTTATTTGGGCTAAAAATCTTACTTTTATCAAAATAAATTAGTTTGAAAAAAAACTCTTTGAAAATAGCTATAACTATTATTAAATACTTTTTGTTTGATTATAAATAATTATATAATAAAACTATTGCCAATATTTTATCTAACAGTATCAATAAATATAACAAGAAGATAATAGTACTACTATAAAAAATATTAGTAATAATAACAATAATAAAAATTAAAATGAAACAAATGGAACAAAACCAAAACAAAATAACACCTATTAAACAAAACAATTTAAACCATGTATATCTTTTTATAATGATGATAATAATAATAATAATAATGATAATAATAATAATAATAACTGTAGCAGGGTAGTAATAATAAAGCTAATAATAATACTAATACAATAATAAACTAATGATATTAACATATACTAAAGAAGAGAAAAGAAAAAGAAAATAAATAAATAAATAAGTAAATAAATAACAAAACATAAAGACAATCAAAACCACACAAGCTGCTGTTCCCATCCTTTCGAGTCACACCTCCAATAAAGGAAGTGAGGGAATGAAGGAAAAGAAAAAAAAACACAGAGGAAAGAGAGAGAGAGCGGGGAGAGGAGACGAACGAGAGGGGCGGCGAGCGGCGGACGCGGTGGGGCGCGGTGCTCGACGAACGGAGGAGGACGCCGGCGGCTGCGAAGTAGGGCGGCACGGATGCACGCAGCTCCGGTCGCGGAGATGCGGTCGGTCGAGTGGTGTGGGGAGATCGAGGAGGCGGCACGAGGGTTTGCCAGCGGTGGGTTAGGGCGGAAGAGAAGAAGATGGAGAGGCGGCGGTGAGAACGGGGTCTCGCGGCGATCGCCGGGGTCCGGCGTTCAAGGAGGAGATGGACGGTCGGGAGACGCTCGGAGAGGGCGGCGCGGGTTTCCAGTGTGCGCGGAGGAGGGCTCCGGCACGGCGGGGCTTGGGTTTTGGGGGCTCGGCGGGATCTATGGCTCAGCGGAGTTCGGAAGGCGCGGTGGTTAGGAGAAGTTGGGGATCAAGGTCGGAGTGCTGGTCGGGGGTTTGGCCGCCGCGGCTGTCGTGGTGGCGGTGGCGTTGGCATGACTGGTGATGGGGGCGACCGCACGATCTTGGCGCAGGCGGTCGGGATCTGCGGTGGCGTGCGCGCCAGGCTCGACGAAGTCGGACGCGGCGAAAAACGTGGAGAAGAGCGGAGGGTGAGAGGGTGCTTGCTGGCTCGAGGCGGAGGGTGGTCGCGGACAGCGGTCGCGGCGCCGGAGCGCTGTGCGACGGATCGTCGGGGACAGGCGGATGTCGGCCGGGAAAGGTAAGGGTCTCCTTTTTCTCCTCCTCTGTGTGGTGGGTGTTGTGGTCCGCGGCAGCGGCCGGAGTTGGTTTGGCGATGGTCAAGGTGGTGTTTTGGGTTGATTGTGGTGGTGCTTTGGGTTGATGGACGGTCGGGCCGAGTTTGGGTATGGTCGGGTGGCTGCCGGTGACGGCGATGGAGTTGGGTGATCGGTGGTGGAAGGGTCGTGATGGGCTATGCGGACGGTGGTGTCGGGTTCTGGTAGCGGCGTACGGGGACAGGGTAGTTGGTGGTGGTGATGGGCGTAGGTAGAGTTGATCGGGAAGATGAGTTTGTGGAGTTGGCGGAGACGGGGACGAGGAGTGGTGTGCCGAAGTTGGCAGGGGTGCGCCGAGGGGCAGCCAGAGGCGGTGGTCAGAATAGATCGGGCTAGAGATAAGGTTAGGAATTGGTTTCGGGTTGTCCTGCGAGACATAGCCTTGGGGTCGAGTTCGTGTCCGGCGTGTGGACACGACGAAGAAGATGAATGTAAATGTAATAGAAATAAAAATATAGTGGAAGGGAAGGGGGACACCGACACGATGCACGATCTTTGGGTTGTGGAAATTTTTGTGGAATTTGTGGAGAGAAATAATGGAGGAGTACCTGCCTATTTATAGGATGTGGGAATTTCCATTAAGAATAGGATTAGGATAATTAAAACACAAGTAGATAAATCTCTGTTTAATTTAAAATAATGAAATCAAATCCAAATCCAATACAAATCCAATTTTAAATTAAATTCTCTTAGTTTAAAATCAATGGAACAAATCAAATTTCAATTATTTAATTATTTAAATAAATACATAAATTTAAATTACGGTTTAAATTGTCATGAAACTTTCAAAATATGGTTTCCAAAAATACCATAATATTAATTTCGAAAATATACTATTTATTTAAAATAAACTAATAAATAATTATGAAAAATATATGTTTGTACAAATAATATTTACATAGATATACTTTTCTAATATACCATTTTATAGGAAAATTTATTTATTATTATAACTATATAAATCAAAGGCTTTTCATAATTAAAGTCATAAACTTGAAAATAATAGCGAGAAATAATTTTTGTCTATATTACTTTGAAATTATAAAAATAATAAAAATAATGTTTTTCAAAAATATGTACGCTCGCACATATTCGCACTCGACGAGCAACTACAAAAATAAAATTTCTTTCGCGGCGTAAAATACGATTACGCGACGTACAATACCAAAGATTTAAACCCGTACAATATTAATAATAAAAAAATATGGTAGAAATTTAGGGATTTTACACCCATGTATGGGCCATACTGGTCAGGGCACTCGACCTCCTCGTAATCACCTAAAATTTGTTTGGTTACCCAGTCAGGATGGAACGAGTACAATTCATCGAATGCAGTTCCAATATATGAAAGTGACTATAAACAAAGGTTAGACATCAATCATGAGTTTTGAAAATAATCGTAAAGACGAGAGTAAAGATAGTAAATCAATAGTAATTAAAGTAGACAAATACCTTCCCGACTGTTAGAAATACCTTGATATGTGATCGGTCTGGGACACTACACCGCACGGTCTACGAGATCAACTTACATGAAAGATAAACACTGTCTACGAGGTCTACTTGCAGAAATTTAACAATGTCTACGAGATCTACTGCATAAAGATAAACAATGTCTACGAGATCTACTGCATAAAGTAAACAATGTCTATGAGATCTACTGCATAAAGTAAACAATGTCTACGAGATCTACTGCATAAAATAAACAATGTCTACGAGATCTACTACATAAAATAAATGAGGTCTACAGTCGGATCACATATCTTTGGTATTCCTTGTTCCTGACTCATTATTTTATAATAAAATAAAATCCACATAATTAATGACCAATCAATGAGATATAGTAAAATTCAATATTAAAAACAGACAACAAACTGTACTCGCCTGGCGTCCCGAGCTGCTGGCACTGGTCGGAGTCCAAATCGAATCCAATAGCCCTATTAATTGAATTTAACATTAGGAAAACTGGCTTGAAAGACCAATCATATGCTTTTCTTATTCCTAAGTTGCTTCCTAGCCTAATTAGATTATGCCCATTAACCCTTATTATCCCTGTCCTGTCTTGACTCTACCCTTTATGACTTATAAGTGCTAATGCATAGTCTAAAGTTCACAATCCTACTTTATCCTAATTCCTTTTTCATTTCTAACCAATTAAACAGGTCAACTATGATTCCATTTGAATGCCCAACCCGGTGCATAGCAATCCAGACCCCATAATGTAACACTCAGCCCCCTACCTGGCTTTACACTTGAACTTGTGTTTCAGACTTCAGTAGTCTGACCCAGGGAAACTTGGTTTCCTGATAACAACTCTAATGGATACAAGACCCCAATCCCCTCCAACAGTTCCTGAGCTGATGCAGGGCTTGGTTCAACAGATCATCCACGTAATGTGGAAAGAAGACTTCCTACAGTCCCTACCTGTATGTGGTTAACTGATTTCAGAATCTGAAATCAGTCCCAGTTGGTTTCAACTTAATGTTTCAGGTCTGTTCTTCCTAAACTATATTTACCAATTCCCCTGTGTTATGTGCAAGAAACATACATATCAGGTGGTTCACAACTTTGGATAACAGGAACTATCAGATACGTGTATGAAGTAGGTTTATGAAATTAGGAACTGCAACTAGCTTATCTTGTTTTTCTGACCTTTCATTAACTGATACAGGGATGGTGTCAGGTTTCAGTCCCCACCCTTGCACAGGCTTCAACAGGACAACCATTAGCTGGTTCTTACAACCCCTTTGCCCTCATAACATGCTACCATAATGCTATCTGGTGTTAAAGGACTCCTGTACCTTAGGTTTATACCCATCTGCAACTAACCCAGGATGTCTTGATTGCCAAAATAGCCAGATACCAGCCCTGGCAGTCGAGATAATTGTCTAACATGGTTATCAGGTTACACGAGAATTGGAATACCTTGCTATGGTATTCCTGGCTGACATCATTAGAAATTTCTGAGTTGGGATCAGCCTTCCCATCTCTGAATTCCCGATCCTAAGGATTCAAAACTCCAAGTTATCAACCCTCTGAATCAGGTATCCATGTGATACCCGATTCTCAAAACTACTCAGTTCTGTGGTCATACTATTTGTATCCGGTTGCTGACATCCAAAGTTGTAAATGGTATAACGTATATTGGCTCTGATGAGTTCTTGGTGTCGATGTGGTGAGTGTCTTCAACATATAAACATGATTTCTAGGGATCATAATATAGCCAAACCCGATCTACTTGTATGCCTTTTAAGTCTTGCTAAACTAATAAACTCTGAGATTCAAACAAAGTTCTACAATTAAGGAAAAAGCTTACATTGATTTGATCTCTTCCTTTGCTCGGCAGAAATCAAAGGTCTCTAGTTAGGGTTTTCCTCTCTTTCCTTATTGCTCAAAACAGGGGTCGGCAATTCTCCAAATCAGTATGTATATGTGCGGGGGAGGGAAGGATAAGGAGGTCGGTTGATTTGAATATGTTAAGGATTAGCCTTTGCTTTTAAATCCTCATTTGAAGAGGTTTAAACTAACTGATGTGCTCAATTTGGATTTGACTAATCTAAGGGTTTGGTTTATCAGGAAGGTAGAAGGGGGATTCGAATGCTACCTGTATTCGGATTTGGCTGGAATTCTTACACATAACCCCTTGCCCATTACATGTGTATTTATTCTTGACTAACCTGGTGTTTAGGGGTAGTCAATACTGGTTTAAGGTTTAGGAGAACAGGCTCCTCCTGTATGGTATGTTTAAGGAATTTCCACTTCACTATATGAAACTAATGGTTTGCAAGAAAACCTTCCACCCACTATAGGTGTTTGTATATATGGGAATATGGTTTAATTAACCAAGTGTCATAAAACAAATAAACAGGAATTAGCTAACTAATAATAATTAATAATTAATAGACTTTTGATGGGGCTTACAACTCTACTCCCCTTAGATTAATTTCGTCCTCGAAATTCAGCTGAAAAAAATATTGTAGAACTGTACCTCAGTCCTCAAAGAGGTAGGGGTAGCGCTCGCGCATCTCGTCCTCCCTCTCCCAAGTAGACTCTCCTGGGGAGTGGTGTCTCCATGCGACACGAACCAAGGGGTTCACTTGATTCCTTAGTACCTTCTCTCTGCGGTCCAAGATCTCCACGGGCTGCTCCTGGTAACTGAGACTCGGTCCTACCTCGATCTCTGAATGGTCCAAGACATGGCTGGGGTCCGCCATGTATTGTCGCAGCTGGGATACGTGGAACACGTTGTATACTCCTTCCAGTGCAGGCGACAAGGCTAATCGGTATGCTACTGCACCGATTTTCTCGAGAACCTCAAACGGCCCAATGAAACGTGGGCTGAGTTTACCGCCTTTACCGAAACGGATAGTGCCCCGTGTCGGAGAAATTTTCAAAAACACCAAGTTACCGAGCTAGATGCACAAAACGTTAACACGAACTCATAACTACACATGCAAATAAATCTTAAGTAAATTCTATACCTCAAACTCTAACGGCCAACGGTGACTGTCAGCCCAGTGCTTCTGCCTGTCCTGAGCCACACGAAGCTGCTCTCTAATCATCTTGACTTTCTTCGCAGCATCTACTACCATCTCCGGTCCCAACAATGCACGCTCTCCCACATCGTCCCAAGACAGCGGGGTATGACATCTCCGACTGTACAACGCCTCAAAAGGGGACATCTCGATACTAGCTTGGTAGCTGTTGTTATAGGAGAACTCCACGAGATGAAGGTGGTCCTCCCATGCGCCGCTAAAATCTAGCACGCATGTCCGCAGCATATCCTCGAGCGTCTGAATGGTCCGCTCCGACTGTCCATCCGTCTACGGATGATAAGCAGTGCTGAACTTGAGCGCCGTGCCCAAGCTAGCCTGTAGGCTCTTCCAAAAATGAGAGGTGAACCTGCTGTCACGGTCTGACACGATACTCACTGGAACCCCGTGTAGTCTGACTATCTGCTTCACATAAAGTTCTGCCAGCTTCTCCGTAGACAACCCCACTTTAAATGGAATAAAGTGGGCCGATTTGGTCAACCTGTCAACGATGACCCAAATCGCATCCTTTCCGCCCGATGACCGTGGAAGACCGAAAACGAAAGCCATAGTGATGTGTTTCCACTTCCACTCGGGTATCGGTAGTGGCTGCAATAATCCTCCTGGTCTCTGCCTCTCGGCTTTGACCTGCTGACATACGAGGCACCTAGAAACGAAGCGAGCTACTTCGCGTTTCATGCCATACCACCATACGTGGTTTCTCAGGTCCTTGTACATCTTATTGGCTCCCGGGTGTAGAGAATACTGGGAACGGTGTGCCTCCTGTATAACTTCTCCTCTCAACTCGCCACTAGGTACACAGAGTCTCGTCCCATGCCGCAACGAACCATCCTCTGCAATGATAAAATCATCTAGCAATCCAGCTCGTGCTTGTGCTATGATGCTCTTCAGCTGCTCATCCTGATGTTGTGCCTCCCGAATCCTGTCCATCAATCCTGACTGAATCTGCATGCCCATCAGCTGCATCTCGGCTCCTGGAATGACGATCTCGATGCCCAAACTCTCTAAATCCGCTAACAAGTAGTCATCTCGAGTCAAGCACATTGCTACGGGATACCTGCTCAAAGCATCTGCAACAACGTTGGCTTTTCCCGGATGATACTGCAGTGATATGTCATAGTCACTCATCAGCTCAAGCCATCTGCGCTGTCTAATGTTCAACTCCTTTTGCGTGAAGACGTACTTCAAGCTTTTGTGGTCAGTGAAGATTTCTACTCGCTCTCCGTACAAATAATGTCTCCACAGCTTCAAGGCGAAGATCACGGCTGCCAACTCAAGATCGTGAGTGGGATAGTTCTTCTCGTGTGGTCTCAACTGTCGAGACGCATAGGCTATCACTCTCTTGTTCTGCTCTAGGACACAGCCTAGTCCTTTGCCCGATGCATCACTATAAATGGTAAAACCTCCCAATCCCGAAGGTAAAGCCAAGATAGGGGCTGTCGTCAATCTCTTCTTCAACTCATCGAACGCAGCCTGGCAATCCTCCATCCATACGAACTCCACATCTTTCCTTGTGAGCCTAGTAAGCGGCTCTGCAATCCGAGCGAAGTCCTGTACGAACTTCTGATAATACCCTGCTAGCCCCAAGAAACTTTGTATCTCTGCCACTGTAGTCGGCGTAGACCATGCTTCCACTGCTGTCACCTTCTTCGGATCGACGGATATACCGTCGCCAGTCACCATG
Organism: Iris pallida; assembly: GCA_029216955.1. NCBI lineage: Eukaryota > Viridiplantae > Streptophyta > Magnoliopsida > Asparagales > Iridaceae > Iris > Iris pallida. Next base: position 14,193,390 of record JANAVB010031619.1, read on the forward strand.
TGACCAAGGAACTCCACTTTATCCAAGAAAAACTCGCATTTCGAGAGTTTTCCATAGAGCTTCTCCTTCCTGAGGGTCTCTAGCACGATCCTCAGATGTTCCTCGTGCTCCTCTGGTGTTTTCGAATAAATAAGTATGTCATCGATAAACACCACTACGAACTTGTCAAGGTAGGGATGAAACACCTTGTTCATCAAGTTCATGAAGACTGCCGGTGCGTTAGTCAACCCGAACGGCACCACCATGAACTCGTATTGTCCGTACTTTGTCAGAAAGGCAGTCTTCGGTATATCTTCCTTTCTCACCTTCAACTGGTGATACCCCGACCTCAAATCTATCTTTGAGAACACCCGCGCGCCGCTCAACTGATCGAAGTGATCATCTATCCTCGACAGCGGGTACTTGTTCTTGATGGTAAGATTGTTCAAGGTTCGGTAATCGATGCACATTCGCACCGTACCATCCTTCTTCGGCACAAAAAGGACAGAGGAACCCCATGGCGACGAACTCTCTCTGATCAACCCCTTCTCTAGTAATTCGTCTATCTACTTCTTTAATTCTTCAGCTTCTTTGTTATTGATCCTGTACACCGGTTGAGCCGTCGGTTCCACGCCTGGCACTAGATCAATTGCAAACTCGATATCCCTGTCTGGCGGCAATCTTGGTAGGTCTTCGAAAAAAATGTCCATGAACTCCTTGATGATGGGATGTGGGATCTCCTCTCCCTCGATTATAGCTCCACAAATAGCTCCGTGCTGCTGCTCGACTGCTCCTCTCGCGAACTCGAATGTTGGTACCCCCGGAGGGCTGAATACAACACATCCTCGGTGGCAGTCTATGCTGGCAAAATTCTTACTCAACCAATCCATGCCGAGAACGATGTCGAAACTCGGTAGTGGCATTACGAGTAAGTTGGCGCACAACTCTCTTCCTTCCAATGTGATGTGCCGCCTCATGCAAATATCCTTGACTAGGATAATGCCTCCGCCTGTCATAATTTTGCGACTACCGCCCAAGGATACAGACGCTATACTATGCTTGAATACAAAAGCTACAGAGATAAAACTATAGGATGCACCGGAATCAAACAAAGCTATAACGGGAAAAGAATCAAGAAGTATGGAACCTGCTATCACATCTGGTGTGGGCTCGGGCTCCTCAATATCCATAGCAAAAGCTCGACCCTGCTGGGGTGCGCCTCACTGCTGGTGCTGAGCGAGATGCTGCTGCTGAGTGGGTAGTGGGGGACCTCGTGGCTGAGGTGCTGCTGGTCCTCTCTGTGCCGGTGCCATCTCGTGTCCTGTCCGATTAGGGACCCGTAAGCAGTCTTTCAGCTGATGCGATGGAGATCCATAATATAAGCATGCTTCGAGTCTCTTCCGGCAGTCATCCCAAATGTGTCCGCTCCTTCCGCAGTGAGTGCAGTGCGGAACCTGCTTTTGCTGTCTCTGCGGCTACTGAGTCTGGGCTCGGGCTGCGGTTCTGCTGGTATGCTGGGGTTTTACCAGTAGGATGGAACTGCTGCTGATGATGGTGCTGAAAGGCCTTCGACTGGAACTGGGAACGCTTCGCTGGGGCTGATTGGTTGTTGTTTCCTCCAAAAGTCTTTCGACTCCTCTTCGATCTGTAATTCAGTTCTTCCTTCACTGCTTGTGTGACCTCCAGAATCTCCTTATAGGTAGTAGCTCGACTGGTGGCGATGGCTAAGCGAATCTCGTGTGACAGTCCCTTCCTGAACTGTCGTGCCTTGTCTTCCGGGGTGCTGACCAAGTTCTTCGCAAAGCGATTGAGGCGAGAAAACTCTGCTGTATACTCATCGACGGTATGGTTGCCTTGTTCCAGATGCTCGAACTGGCTCACTAGCGCCTCCCGTGCCACATATGGGTGGAACTTCTTCTTGAACAGGCGCTTGAACTCCTCCCAAGTTACGTCTGGAGCAGAAAAGTGGGGCTCGTCTTGGTACCATATCTGCGTGATGTCGAAAAGTTGTCCACTGACTGACTCTATCTTCAGATCTTCCAGGATTCGGTCCATCTTCAGATACCTCTCCACGTTCTCCAGCCATTCGTCAGCGTAGACGATCTCCTATGTCCCATAGAACGGCATGGGCCTAAAGTCCATAAAGTGCTTGGGATTCCCCGGTTGCTGTCGGAGAGCATCTCGAATCTGAAGTGCCTCTCTCACAGTATCGCGAAACATGTTGGCCTGCTGCTGGATGATCCCGAAGAGTGTAACATTGTCCAGTACTGGGGGCGGGGGCAGTACAGGCGTCGGGTACATTGCTGGTACGGAATGCATAGTAGGTGCTGGGTACATCGCTGGAGCTGGATGCATGGCTGGTGCTGGGTATGTATAGGGAGCCTGCTGCATCATAGGTACGGAATACATGGCTGGTGCTGGGTGCATCGCTGGTGGTGGATAAGCTGCTGGTGCCGGTGGAGGAATGGGTGCTGGTGCTGGCGTCTGCGGAGGGAACTGTGGTGGAGGTGGAATGTCATCCCTGCAGAACCTCGAGTACTGTGGCTGAGCCGGTCCACCCTGGTAAGTAAGCTGGCCTTCCTGAGTCGGAGGAGTCTCGTAAGTGAAAAATCTGCCAACAGTCGGTGGTGTGTTCCATGCAGCGTTGTTCCTGTCTTGTGAATCCATTAGCTGAAAACAAGGAAACCATTAGACAAATGGAATGATTCAAACATGATGCATAAGAGTAATTGAAGGCGAGTATAGAAGTCAATAACACAAATTTTACCTCGTGGAGGTAGTCCTTAGGTCCTTATTCCTAGTCCTAATCACAGGACCGCAGTAGTACGACTAACTTAAGAGCTACCACGATTTCGCTGGTCTTGCGAAACGTAGACCTGCATGGGCCACCATAAAAACGTGTCATGACCCGCACCCAATATTTGGGCATGAACCGTGTGCACGCCCAGCCTACGCCGCAGAGTCGGCGGTAGAACGCTGTAACAATATGATGAACAACCACGCAATAATATAATTCTCACATGGGACAACCACAACTCAAAGTCACAGCTTAATAACTAGAAAGTGAAATAAATATCCATCTCAAAGGGAATGTATGATAATAAAATAAAATGATATCTCTACTACAAGTCTCAACATCAACTCAAAATCCAATACAAGTCTCAGCTCTAACTAAAAGGAAACTAAGCAAACGCAGCAGGATCAGACGCTGCGTACTCCTCCTGATAAGCAAAATTTGTCTCAACTAAATCTCCCATGTATGGGCCATACTGGTCAGGGCACTCGACCTCCTCGCAATCACCTAAAATTTGTTTGGTTACCCAGTCAGGATGGAACGAGTACAATTCATCGAATGCAGTTCCAATATATGAAAGTGACTATAAACAAAGGTTAGACATCAATCATGAGTTTTGAAAATAATAGTAAAGACGAGAGTAAAGATAGTAAATCAATAGTAATTAAAGTAGACAAATACCTTCCCGACTGTTAGAAATACCTTGATATGTGATCGGTCTGGGATACTACACCGCACAGTCTACGAGATCTACTTGCATAAAAGATAAACACTTTCTACGAGGTCTACTTGCAAAAATTTAACAATGTCTACGAGATCTACTGCATAAAGATAAACAATGTCTACAAGATCTACTGCATAAAGTAAACAATGTCTACGAGATCTACTGCATAAAATAAACAATGTCTACGAGATCTACTGCATAAAATAAACGAGGTCTACGGTCGGATCACATATCTTTGGTATTCCTTGTTCCCGACTCATTGTTTTATAATAAAATAAAATCCACATAATTAATGACCAATCAATGAGATATAGTGAAATTCAATATTGAAAACAGACAACAAACTGTACTCGTCTGGCGTCCCGAGCTGCTGGCACTGGTCGGAGTCCAAATCGAGATCCAATAGCCCTATTAAATGAATTTAACATTAGGAAAACTGGCTTGAAAGACCAATCATATGCTTTTCTTATTCCTAAGTTGCTTCCTAGCCTAATTAGATTATGCCCATTAACCCTTATTATCCCTGTCCTATCTTGACTCTACCCTTTATGACTTATAAGTGCTAATGCATAGTCTAAAGTTCACAATCTTACTTTATCCTAATTCCCTTTTCATTTCTAACCAATTAAACAGGTCAACTATGATTCTATTTGAATGCCCAACCCGGTGCATAGCAATCCAGACCCCATAATGTAACACTCAGCCCTCTACCTAGCTTTACACTTGAACTTGTGTTTTAGACTTCAGTAGTCTGACCCAGGCAAACTTGGTTTCCTGACAACAACTCTAATGGATACAAGACCCCAATCCCCTCTAACAGTTCCTGAGCTGATGCAGGGCTTGGTTCAACAGATCATCCAGGTAATGTGGAAAGAAGACTTCCTACAGTCCCTACCTGTGTGTGGTTTACTGATTTCAAAATTTAAAATCAGTCTCAGTTGGTTTCAACTTAATGTTTCAGGTCTGTTCTTCCTAAACTATATTTACCAATTCCCTTGTGTGATGTGCAAGAAACATACATATCAGGTGGTTCACAACTTTGGATAACAGGAACTATCAGATACGTGTATGAAGTGGGTTTATGACATTAGGAACTGCAATTAACTAGCTTATCTTGTTTTTCTGACCTTTTATTAACTGATACAGGGATGGTGTCAGGTTTCAGTCCCCACCCTTGCACAGGCTTCAACCAGACAACCATTGGCTGGTTTTTACAACCCCTTAGCCCTCATAACATGTTACCATAATGCTATCTGGTATTAAAGGACTCCTGTACCTTAGGTTTATACCCATCTGCAACTAACCCGGGATGTCTTGATTGCCAAAACAGCCTGATACCAGCCTTGGCACTCGAGATAATTGCCTAACATGGTTATCAGGTTACATGAGAATTGGAATACCTTGCTATGGTATTCCTCGCTGACATCATTAAAAATTTCTTAGTTGGGATTAGCCTTCCCATCTCTGAATTCCCGATCCTAAGGATTCAAAACTCCAAGTTATCAACCCTCTGAATTAGGTATCCATGTGATACCCGATTCTCAAAACTACTCAGTTCTGTGGTCATACTATTTGTATCCGGTTGCTGACACCCAAAGTTGTAAATGGTATAATGTATATTGGCTCTGATGAGTTCTTGGTATCGATGTGGTGAGTGTCTTCAACATATAAACATGATTTCTAGGAATCATAATATAGCCAAACCCGATCTACTTGTATGCCTTTTAAGTCTTGCTAAACTAATAAACTCTGAGATTCAAACAAAGTTCTACAATTAAGGGAAAAGCTTACCTTGATTTGATCTCTTCCTTTGCTCGGCAGAAATTAAGGGTCTCTCATTAGGGTTTTTCTCTCTTTCCTTCTTGCTCAAAACAGGGGTCGACAATCCTCCAAATCAGTATGTATATGTGTGGGGGAGGGAAGGATAAGGAGGTCGATTGATTTGAATATGTTAAGGATTAGCCTTTGATTTTAAATCCTCATTTGAAGAGGTTTAAACTAACTGATGTGCTCAGTTTAGATTTGACTAATCTAAGGGTTTGGTTTATCAGGAAGGTAGAAGGGGGATTCGAATGCTACCTGTATTCGGATTTGATTGGAATTCTTACACATAACCCCTTGCCCATTACATGTGTATTTATTCTTGACTAACCTGGTGTTTAGGGGTAGTCAATACTGGTTTAAGGTTTAGGAGAACAGGCTCCTCCTGTATTGTATGTTTAAGGAATTTCCACTTTACTATATGAAACTAATGGTTTGCAAGAAAACCTTCCACCCACTATAGGTGTTTGTATATATGGGAATATGGTTTAATTAACCAAGTGTCATAAAACAAATAAACAGGAATTAGCTAACTAATAATAATTAATAATTAATAAACTTTTGATGGGGTTTACAAACCCGAAAGGTGAATTTCGGGTAGAGGGTTGGTGTCACTATGTTTCTAAGTGGGACAAGCTGACACTCTGGGTTCTGACGCAGTTTCGAACCGAACTCCGAGAGATTGGGCTGACTGCCGCGATCCATGCTACCCAGGCAGGCGTCGACATCAACATGCATATGTTCCTCACGCTTCTGGAGATGTTTAACACCCAGACCGAGACTTTCTTCACTCCGGTGGGGGGGGCTGGGACTCGCACTTCATGAAATGTACGAGGTGTCAAGACTCCCTTGGGGATCAAAACTTTATGAGGAATACTTCCCGACCAACGAGGAGTTCCAAGTCCTGGGGGACAAAGCGGGGGAGATGATGGCCGTCTTCAAGGAAGTGGCAAGTCATCATTATTATATGCAGAAGGGAGATAAGGGCGGGTCACAGCCTCATGTGACTGCTTGGAGAGATTATGTCTTTAAGCAAGATAAGGAGAATCTCTCTCATTTTACAACTCCGCCAGCGCTTTCCAGTTCTGCGGTGCTCTCTGAAATGAGCAGGCTAAGTGAGAAGAGTCCCCGAAAAAAATGAGGACCGGCAGTTGGACGAACGCTCCTATAGCTGTTTCTGGCACCTTACTCATCGGATGTCGTCCAAAGCAGTGTTGGCTGCGTATCTGATGATTTGGCTCCGGAATTATGTCTTTTCGGGCAGGTCAGGCTCTGTGGAGAGGGTGACCCGGAACCTAATCCTCCCAGCTGTGAAGTTGGTTTTTGGCCGTCGCCTGGCTTTACTCCCCGCAATGGTGTGTAACCTGCTGCGAGGTTTACAAGAATTTGTGGGAAATGTGGTTCATGAACGAGGTAGGAATGACAACTTTCCCCGTACCGAACTGTCGTTTCATTACTTGATGGGTTGGTTAATTTTGCACCATCCCAACGTGATGAGCCCGGGCTCGGAAGAAGACCACAGGACCGGAGACGCATTCCTCCGCCATTTCAATCAGAGAAGTTGGTTGTATACTAGTGTTCCTGTTTGCAGAAAAGTTTTATCCCACCTTCAGGGGTAGGAGATCACCAAAGTTGGTCCCGTCTTTTTGGGTTTTGAGGCCAACGAAGACTTAACGGATTCGGGTGAAGATGCCACCACTCTGCCTCCATGGGGATTCTGCTGGTCTCAAAGCATCCGGCCGTCCCATCTGGTGTATCGGAATAGAAACCAGTGCTACCTGGAACCATATTTGCCGAGCCGTTTTGCACGACAATTCGGCTATACTCAGCTGATGTTGGAGAACCCCAGTATTAACCTAGGGTATACTGGCAGTTTGCTGGACGGTGCACGAGCTTGGCATTACTACAATATCGGATGTACCGGAGCTCGCTTTACGCTGCCTGTTCAGAATCCGCGACCGCCGATTCTTTTCTCGGCCGCCAAATTTTACTGTGTCATGAACGCTGTGCCCTCCGGATATGATCGAGAGAGAAGTTTCATTGTCGGCACCCAGTTAGAGGCGACTGGGAACCTGTTGGCGAAGGCTCGGTCGTACCGCCCGCCAGAGGCAGGTTATCGAGGTACCCCTACCGTATCTACGGGGGGTCAGGTAGAGCCATCGACCGATCAGCCGAAGAGATGTGCTGATACAGAGGCTGGTTCTTCTGCGTCGAAGAGACAGAAGAAGGCATTGTCACCGGCAGTGTCAACAGACTCAGCTCCTGCGGAGGTAAGGATGTCCCACATAGTCTGGTTAGTTCCACCATTTTTGTGACATATGCTTTCTTTTTGTAGGAGCCGCTGAAAAGGAGACCCCGAACTCCAAAATCGGGTGCCAGCAGACCAAAGGAGGTGGCAGGCTCATCTGAAGAGCACATTCCTCCGATCGTGATGTCTCCCATAGAGGAGATTCCAGACGATGTCGTTCTTGCGGAGATTTTAGTATCTCCAGATTATGTTGGAAGGGAAGCCGAGGTTGAAGCAGTTCCCGGGAGGGCTCAAGTTGCCGTGGGGGCCCCTGACATTGAGGACCCAGCCGATACGGGACTTCCGGATGAGGAAGTGGAGTGGAGTTCGTCGTCTTCAGATGACGTTCCTCCAAAGATGAGTGAGCCTGTTGCGGGAGCAACAAACATGATTGAAACAGAGGAGAGGGTTGATTCCCCTCCTTGTCATGATGATGGGAGGTCGGCTACAGCGTTGCCGAGCCCTACCCTAGACTCAGCAGCGGAGGCTGAGGTGGCTGCCGACTGGGAGGTAGCAACAGATTCTATCCCCGTGGAGGGATTCGATGATGAAAACGAGACTCGTCCGTCGAGCCTGACTCCAGGGGAGCCGAGTCAGGAAACAAGTGCTGATCTCGCTGCCTTGCCAGAAGGGGAAGGTCCTGTGCAGCCTGCTGATAGTGTGTTGGAGACGGAGGAGATAGCCCCTGACGTCGGTGGTCCCTCCGAGCTTGAGAAGGTTAAGGGTTTGCTGGAACCCCCTGTTGCTCCTTCTACTTGGGGTACGATATCGACGCCCCTCTCGGCTCCTTCCGTTCTCTTGGCTCCTCGGGCCAGTGGCGAAGTTCAAGCCCCCGTTGAGGGAGAGTCCGTTGATGCCGAGGTTTTAGCCTCGCAGATTGAAGCCGGCGGGTCTTCTTCCGGTCCGTCGTCTAGAGCAGCTCCTCCAACTCCTGCTATGACACCGCAAGTGCTGGCGGATGCGGATGAGTACATGAAGTTTATCATTGAGGTGGTGTACAAGATGCTGCAGAGGGGCGTATCGGCAGTAATAAATTCTAATGGGAGTTTCGCGATGGCAAAAACCATGGCGCTCTCTCATATTGGTCTGATACGTTTCCACCAGGGCCATGATCATATGGCCGAGATTCTAGAGGCCTCGGTGGCCGAGCTCGACCAGCTGCTTTCCGAGTTTCAGTGTATCCAGCGAAATGATCTCTCCGCCTTGATAGAAGCAGAAAAAGAGAAGTTGATCGCTGAAACTGAGTCATCTTATCAGGCTACCGTAGCTGTCTGGGAACGCGAGGTGGCCGAAACTGAGGCTGCGGTGGAGAGGCTATCTCAGTCCACGCAGGAGAAGGTGGAGTTGTTAGTTGCGTTGGACGCTAGTATAGCGGAGGTTATTGCCAAGATTTGTCTCCTTGAAGACCAGCGGGCCCAACTTTTGTTAGATGCTGAGCGAGTCCAAGCTGAACATGTAGCATCTAAGGAGGAGGAAGCAAATTTCACCCGCCAGGCTCTTTTCCTGGCCCAACAGCGGCAACCGTTGGACGAGAAGCATGAGGATGACACTTCTCCTGAGGCCATAGAAATGATGTGTCAAGAAGCCGAACGCCGAGTCCTGGCGACCGCAGAGACTCGGGCGGCAGACTTGAAGCGTCGGATCGAAGAGCTTTCAGCCAATCCTGGTGATGCTTAGGGATTGTAGTCTCTCCTTTTTTTGTTATTTTGTGTAATTTACAACTCCTGCTGGGGATGTAATTCTTTACTTTTAAATAAAGAATGAAGAGTTTTGTGGTGTGTTCATTCTTGCTATCATGAACTTGATGATTTGTGTGGACCTATTATCTTTTGCGCACCTTGGTCGTTAGGTACAGATAATAAGTTTGAAAGAACCAATATGTTTGCTCAGAGGTAATGTAGACGTGGCAAATATGGGGTTCAAATGGTGGAATCTTCCTTCTCAGAGGTGTTATAGACGTGGTAGGAATGACTCTGGAGGGATACGTGGAACTACTCAGAGGTAATGTGGACATGGAAGTTCTGCGATCAATGTACGGCAACGCGGGGGTTGTCTATACGGGATATTTACTCAGAGGTAATGTGGACGTGGTAAACATGATAAGCAGCATAATCCTATATGGTGTCAGATTATGTTTTACAGGGCGTAGAAGAGCAACTTAGAGGTAATGTGGACGTGGTTGTTCTTCTACTGAGGATAGAACGCCACGAAACGGCTGGGTTCCGGAAGCGTAAGATTTTGTGGAAGGGAGGTGTACGTGAGCCCCGATGATTGGGTCCACAGACTCCCTTATTAGGTAGAGATAGAAGTACATGTCTGAAGGATGTCAAGAGTAGTACTTCTTTAGGAACTTGCCGTTGATGGGCATCATGAACAAGTCCCCATTGGGTTTGGCGAGGCGGTAAACACCGTTTGAGTATACCGTCTCTATGATGAAAGGTCCCTCCCACTTGGGCTCAAACTTTCCTGGTATCTTGTGAGTCAACACCATCGGCCTCCTGACTGCCAGAACTAGGTCGCCTACTTGAAAAGTCCTCTGCTTGACCTTCTTGTTGAAAGCCTGTGATATACGGGCTTGATAGAGTTCGATGCGCTGTTGAGCTAGGAGACATTTTTCGTCAAGTGCCTCCAATTCTCGCAGACGGCGACATTGATTGTCTTCTTCTGTGAGTCAATTTGTGATCGCTACATGGAGTGAGGGTATCTGGATCTCGAGAGGCAGTACCACTTCGGCTTTCGTAGACTAAGGAGAATGGTGTGTTGCCCGTCGGGGTCCGTACCGTTGTGCGGTAGGCCCAAAGGCATTCGCCGAGCTTTTTGTCCCAGTCGCGCTTGTTGGATGACACGACCTTTTTGAGTAGCCTGACGATAGTTTTGTTAAACGCCTCGGCCAATCTGTTTGCTGTCGGATTGTAGGCGGTCGATGCCACGTTCTGAATGCGATTCTTGTCATAGAATCTGCTGAAAATATGGTTGATGAATTGTGGACCGTTATCGTGGATAATCCTTCGAGGTACACCGAAACGGTAGATGACAAGGTGCTTGATGAAGCTGATCACCCTAGAGCTCTTCACTTCCGTTAGCGGAACTGCTTCTGCCCATTTTGAGAAGTAGTCGGTGATGGCTAGGATGAAGCGGTGTCCCCTCGATGAAAGAGGGGTGATAGGTCCTACAATGTCTATGCCCCAAGCTTCGAAGGGCCAAGAGACAACCGTAGGATGTAGTGGTTCTGACGGTGTATGGATGAAGTCGGCATGAAGCTGACAAGCATGGCATTTCTCAGCATAGTCGACAGCGTCGGTTGTAGTGTCCCATCCCTACATCGTGCCCCGTACTCTGTCTACAGGGTACGCGAGAAAGGAACAATGTCGCTATCGATTCGGTCGGGACCGATAGGTCGGGATCGACCGAGTCGATCGAACAGGAACGGTTGAATTAAGATACATTCCTCGTTATGGAATGTCTTCTTCGGAACCAAGTCCCATATTCAGCGGGTTGTGCCTCGAGGATTGACTCTGCGGCTGAGTCGGAAGAGACCTCCCATTGCTCTGCTTTTCACGCCGCTTGCGTTGGTTGTCTTTGTTTTCTGAATACGCTTTCGTGAATATTTTCGATGGTTTTCATGGCTTACATTTCGAACTCGCATTTCCTATCGAACTCCTTGAATAATGTAGTGTTCTAATAGGTTGCATGTGCGATTTCAGGTAATCGCGTAGGCGACGTCTAGTGCGACCAATAAGTTCTCTCGCCAAAGTAAACTCAAGGTGAGTGGCTGACCCTTTTCTTCTTGACCCCCTTCTTAGGCAAAATCGATAGTGTTGTTGCGAATAAAAAGATAAATGCAAGGGCACGGGCACGGTAAATTGATTGAGTTTTTAAAGAGAATGTAGGCTATGTCTTAATAACTAAAAGAAAAAAAATGGTCTTTGCACGGTCATGGACAACTTGTCGACAAGATAGAGTTTTCCCGCATGGCAACCCAGGGCCACGGGACCGTTGCGGCCAAGAAGGAAACATTCTCATAAGCTGTGCTGGACACAATGTTAGACGAGGACTTGCAGCGGGGCTCGCTACTCGCGCTGAAAGGGCCTCGTCTAATAAAAGCAAAAAGGAGTCCACGATGGCTCTGGGAGCCAGTGACCAACACACGAAATATTGCACTTGGTATGGAAATGATAACAATTGACAGGGAAGAATATGGTAAGTTTCATAAGGCGTGGCACGGGCCGCCGTGGGTAAGTTTCAATGTAAATTTCATATTGCTTGTCATATGCTTGTTTGAAATTCATTAGGATGGTTAGAAACATTCATGAACTAAGTCGTATAAACTCATTCAACCAAATGAGAGCTTGGAACTTAACTTGCCACGCACCAGTACAAAGTGTAATGTACTGATCCTTGCTCTCCACACAGGTACCCCGAACCACGAAGGGCATGCCACCTAAAATTTCAAGGCGGCGTGGACACTTTTGAAGCCTCGTACGTGTAAAGGCTTGTTTCTGAATTACTTCTGAAGACTCCGCATTCAGCACAAAAGAAGACCAATGGCGACTCGGCTTCCCTCGATCGCAGGTGGAAATATGTAATGGTTTTTGCTTGTATAAAGGGGTGTAATGTATGGAACGACTATCTCATCGGCGTTCATTTTGTAAGTCTAGTCATGTTGTAGCCCGCACGGCAATGAATGTAATGAAGTCAATATAAATGAAGTTTTATTATCAATGAAAAAGTTTACTTCTATTTCAAATATGCCAATCAATTTCTCTGCGTACTCTAACTTGATGTTGTGTTTCGGATAACCTTATGACTATGCCTTGTGCGATCGCAACTTAGGTTCGTACGGCATCATGCCCGGGGGACGACTATCGATTCTACGAAATCGGGGCGTGACATAATGGTATCAGAGCACGGCTTTACATCCTTTAACCTCGCATCGATGAGATAAGTTGTTCCATACAATGAGTCCGTAATATTTTGTGACTGATGTGTTTGCCTTCGTATCGTAGAAGTGACAGAACCCACAGCCGAGCAAGAACAGAGCGCTTCAAGCGGCTCTAGTAGTTCGCATCGTCCGCGGGCCGGACCTTCTAACGATACCATCGAAAGGATGCTGCGCATGATGGAGGCGCAGCGAAACCAGTCCGAGAACCGACATCAACAAGTAGAGGAACGACAGGCCTAGTTCGAAGCTCGCTTCGAAGCTCGCTTTGATGCACATGCCAAACTTCAGCAAAAGCAGCTAGATACCCTGCAGCAGATCGTCCAAACAATGGCGGCCAACGGAAATTCTGCGACTGTGCCTACCGTCATCGCACCTGCTGCCACCGAGCCGACGATCCAGTCCATTGAAGTCGATACGGAGGAGCCCGAGCGTCAGCCAGTGGTACCCAAAAAGTACAACTTTGAAGTGTCAGAATTCAAGAAGGTGAGCCGCACTTCCTTCAGCGGTACCGAAGGCCCTTCCATGGCGATCGACTGGTTGGAAGAGCTGGAAGATCACTTCGAGCTTCTAGGCATTGAAGAATCAAAGCAAGTCGCCTGCGCACAACTTCAACTACGGTTGAACATGCATGACTGGTGGGCCGTGCGCAAGCGAGCGATCCGACCGGACAACACCACCGTGCCGATCTCTTGGGCTACATTCCGCAAAGCTTTTGAAGTCCAGTACCTTCCGTCAGCCGTTCGTCAAGCGAAGGAGAATGAATTCATGCAGTTGAAGCAAGAGAGCCGAACAGTGGAACAGTACGCCACAGAATTCAACATGTTGTCTAAGTTTGCTGGTCAGTTTCTGCCTACTGAAGAGTATCGAGTGCGACGGTTCGAAGTGGGTCTGCGACACTCTATCAGTGCGTATGTCGGGGTCCCAGAGTACAAGACCTTGGGCGAGGCTCTGAATCATACCCTCTTTCTTGAGAACCTGATCCTTCCGGTGCTGACGACGTTGTGCGCCACTCCAATCACAAACGTCCTAGCTATACGGGAGGCAACAACTACACGTCAAAGCGTCCACACACTAGCGGCTACCAAGGCCGGAACCCGTTACCATGATGCAGAAATTGCCACCAGCTTGGGCATACTGATGACCACTGTTTTGCCAAGACAGAGTGCTACGCTTGCGGGCAGAAGGGTCACCTTGCTCGAGATTGCCAGAATCCTCGACCGAATCGTAACGCACCACCACAACAATACCGCCAAGAGAATCGATGGCAGGCGCCCCGACCTCCTCCGCCCACTCAACCTGCACCACGAAATGGGCAAGATCGTTGCCCCAACACTCAGGGCCGCGTCTATGCCATGACTCGAGATGAAGCGCTGGCATCTGATACAGTAGTGTCAGGTATACTAAAATTCAATAATGTGCCTGCTCGTGTGTTATTTGATTCAGGCGCTTCACATAGTTTTATATCGACGGACTTTACCGCCGAGCAAAAATTTCCTATAATATCATTAGATCTCGACCTTAGCGTAAGCACGCCTTCGGGCACACCAATTCTCACAAACTTAGCTTGCGCCGGCAGGATTATCTGTATCGGCAGTCAAAAGATCGGTCTGGACGTGATAGTTCTAGACATGAAGGACTTTGACATCATTCTGGGAATGGATTGACTCGGGCCGTGCAACGCAACCATAGACTGCGCTGAAAAGAAGGTCACATTCCGTATACCTGGAGTGCCTGAATTCTGCTACTCGTATGGTGAGGCGTCGTCGACCTGCATGGTGATCTCCGTAATATCTGCTCGACGGATGCTGCATTCCGGGTGTGAAGGCTATCTAGCTTCCGTTCGAGACGTGCGACAGGATGGTACAAACGCGGGAGAGACCGACATTGTGGCAGAATTCCCAGACGTGTTCCCGGACGAGCTACCCGGCATGCCGCCCGATCGAGAGATAGAGTTCACTATCGACACATTCCCCGACACCCGGCCGATCTCGAAGGCTCCGTACAGAATGGTCCCTGCAGAATTGAAGGAACTGAAGGCACAACTTCAGAAATTACTCGACGGAGGGTTTATCCATCTGAGTGTCTCGTCGTGGGGTGCGCCCATGCTGTTCGTGAAGAAGAATGATAGATCGATGCGACTCTGCATCGACTATTGGGAATTGAATAAAGCCACCATCCGAAACAAATATCCCCTTCCCCGCATCGATGACTTGTTCGACCAGCTCCAAGGTGCAACCGTGTTTTCGAAGATTGATCTGCGATCGGGTTATCACCAACTCAAAGTCAAGCCAGACGACGTACCGAAGTTTGCCTTTCGCACTCGTTACGGCCACTACGAGTTCTTGGTAATGCCGTTCGGTCTGACAAACGCCCCTACCGTCTTCATGGATCTAATGAATCGGGTGTTCCGTCCGTTCGTCGACAAGTTCGTAGTAGTCTTCATCGACGACATCCTCGTCTACTCGAAGGATCGAGCGCAACATGCAGAACATCTGCGGACGGTACTCCAAACCCTTCAAGAGAATCAGTTGTATGCGAAGATGAGCAAGTACGAGTTCTGGTTGAACATCGTCTCATTCCTTGGGCACATCATCTCCGTCGTGGGCATCGCAGTCGATCCGAAGAAAGTTGAGGCAGTTGCTGATTGGAAACGGCACGCATCAGTTAGCAAAATTCGAAGCTTCCTAGGCTTGGCGGGATACTACCGACGCTTCGTGAAGGACTTTGCGAAGATCGCATCGCCTTTGACTCGCCTCACCCAGAAAGGAGTTGTATTCAAGTGGTCAGACGACTGTAAAGCTTCCTTCCAGGAGCTCAAACAATAGCTCGTTTCGGCCCCGATACTTGCTCTTCCTGAAGGGACGGAGGGATTTCAAATCTTCAGCGATGCTTCTGGCCAGGGCTTGGGGTGTGTGCTCATGCAGCGGAATAAGGTGATATCTTTTGCTTCCCGACAGTTGAAGCCGTACGAGAAGAACTACCCCATGCACGACCTAAAACTAGCGACAATTGTGTTCGCATTGAAGCTGTGGCGTCACTATCTCTATGGCATGGCATGCAGGATTTATACGGACCACAAAAGTCTCAAGTATCTCTTCACCCAGAAAGAACTGAATTTGTGGCAGAGGCAATAGCTCAAACTAATCAAAGACTATGACTTGTCAATCGACTACACGTCGGGCAAGGGAAATATGGTGGCGGATGCGCTGAGCCGGAAGTACTTAGCTTCGTTATGCATTAACGATCGACTGCTGCATGACTTGGAAGGAATGGGCATCGAGCTCCGAATTCGTTTCAGAGACGTAAAACTGGCACAACTGTGGGTGGAACCGAGCCTACTGGAGAGGATCAAGTCTGCACAGAAGGACGACTCCTACCTGGAGAAGATACGAAAGCTGATATGGACAGGGAAAGCGTCCGACTTTGCAGAGGACGAGTCGGGAGTTTTGCGCGTGAAGGGACGGCTATGCGTACCGGACGACGCAGAACTTAGAAAGGAGATAATGTCGAAGGCGCATTATGCAAAATATTCCTTGCATCCTGGCAGCACCAAGATGTATAAGGACCTCCGTGTTGTCTTTTGGTGGCACGACATGAAGAGGGACGTAGCGCTCTTTGTGTCAAAATGTATGGCCTGTCAGCAAGTCAAAGCCGAGCACCAGCGACCGGGCGGGGAGATATAGAACCTTGCCATTCCAAAGTAGAAATGGGATCACATCACTATGGACTTCGTTGTTGGCTTGCCGAGGATGCCGCGGGAAAACGACGCCATCTGGGTCATCGTCGATCGACTAACCAAGTCAGCGCACTTTATTGCCATCAAAGTTACTTGGAGCGTCGACCGCCTTGCTCAGATATACCTTGATGAAGTAGTTCGGCTGCATGGGGTCCTAGCATCTATCGTCTTGGATCGGGATGGACGGTTCGTAGCGCGCTTCTGGAGTAGTCTTCATTCAGCACTGGGGACCAAGTTGAAGTTCAGCTCAGCTTATCATCCTCAGACTGACGTCCAAACAGAGCGGGTGAACCAAATTCTCGAAGATATGTTACGACTCTGTGCGATCGACTTGAAGTCAAGTTGGGACGTCCATCTACCGTTGGCCGAGTTTGCATACAACAACAGCTATCAGTCCAGCATCCAAATGGCGCCGTATGAAGCTTTGTACGGCCGGAAGTACAGATCGCCCATTTGCTGGAATGAAGTCGGGAAACGGCAGATACTTGGTCTGGAGCTGGTGGAGCAGACTGTGCAGAAGGTCAAGTTGATACGAAAGAGATTGAAGATAGCACAAAGCCGGCAGAAAAGCTATGCCGACACGCACCGACGACCCTTCGAGTTCTCGGAAGGCGACCATGTATTCCTGAAGGTGATGCCTATGCGTGGAGTTTTCCGGTTCGGTGCGAAAGGAAAGTTGAGCCCAAGATTTGTTGGTCCGTTCGAAATATTGAAGTGAGTTGCCCCGGTAGCTTACCAACTCGCCTTGCCGCCTGCATTGTCAGAGGTATATGACGTCTTCCACGTCTCGTAATTGCGAAAGTACATGCACGATCCGAGGCATGTGGTAGATTTGGGTAAGCTGGACCTGAAGGCGGACTTATCATATGTCAAAGAGCCGGTACAATTCTTGGAGCGCAAGGATAAACTTCTCCGCAACCGTGTTATTCCTCTAGTCTGCGTCCTCTGGAGAAACCATTCGGTCGAGGAGTCGACGTGGGAGCTTGAGTCAGAAATGAAGGAGAAGTTTCCTTCATTGTTCTCGTAGAGGTAGGTTCTATTCTTAAGTTTCGAGGACGAAACTTTTTCTTAGTTGGCTATGGTGTAGTGCCCCGTCCCTACATCGTGTCCCGTACTCTGTCCACGGGGTGCGCGAGAAAAGAACACTATCGCTATCGATTCGGTCGGGATCGACCGAGTCGATCGAACGGGAACGGTTGAATTAAGATCCATTCCTCGTTATGGAATGTCTTCTTCAGAACCAAGTCCCATATTCAGTGGGTTACGCCTCGAGGATTGACTCTGCGGCTGAGTCGGGAGAGACCTCTCGTTGCTCTGCTTTTCATGCCGCTTGCGTTGGTTTTGGCTTTATTTTCTGAATGCGCTTTCGTGAATGTTTTCGATGGTTTTTATGGCTTACATTTCGAACTCGCATTTCCTATCGAACTCCTTTAATAATGCAGTGTTCTAATCGGTTGCTTATACGATTTCAGGTAATCGCGTAGGCGACGTCTAGCGCAACCAACAAGTTCTCTCGCCGAAGTAAACTCAAGGTGAGTGGCTGACCCTTCTCTTCTCGACCCCCTTCTTAGGCAAAATTGATAGTGTTGTTGCGAATGAAAATATAAATGCAAGGGCACGGGCACGGTAAAATGATTGAGTTTTTAAAGAGAATGTAGGCTATGTCTTTATAACTAAAAGAAGAAAAATGGTCTTTGTACGGTCATGGACAACTTGTCGACAAGGTAGAGTTTTCCCCCACGGCAACCCGGGGCCACGGGACCGTTGCGGCCAAGAAAGAAACATTCTCATAAGCTGTGCTGGGCACAATGTTAGGCGAGGACTTGCAGCGGGGCTCGCTACTCGCGCTGAAAGGGCCTCGTCTAATAAAAGCAAAAAGGAGTCCATGATGGCTCTGGGAGCCAGTGACCAACACACGAAATATTGCACTTGGTATGGAAATGATAACAATTGACAGGGAAGAACATGGTAAGTTTCATAAGGCGCGGCACGGGCCGCCGTAGGTAAGTTTTAACGTAAATTTCATATTGCTTGTCATATGCTTGTTTGAAATTCATTAGGATGGTTAGAAACATTCATGAACTAAGTCATATAAACTCATTCAACCAAATGAGAGCTTGGAACTTAACTTGCCATGCACCAGTACAAAGTGTAATGTACTGATCCTCGCTCTCCACGCAGGTACCCCGAACTACGAAGGGCGTGCCACCTAAAATCTCAAGGCGACGTAGACACTTTTGAATCCTCGTCCATGTAAAGGCTTGTTTTGAATTCCTTCTGAAGACTCCGCATTCATCACAAAAGAAGACCAATAGCGACTAGGCTTCCCTCGATCGCAGGTGAAAATATGTAATAGTTTTTGCTTGTATAAAGGGGTGTAATGTATGGAACGACTATCTTATCGGCATTCATTTTGTAAGTCGAGTCATGTTGTAGCCCGCGCGGCAATGAATGTAATGAACTCAATATAAATAAAGTTTTATTATCAATGAAAAAGTTTACTTCTATTTCAAATGTGCCAATCAATTTCTCTGCGTACTCTAACTTGATGTTGTGGTTCGGATAACCTTATGACTATGCCTTGTGCGATCGCAACTTAGGTTCGTACGGCATCACGCCCGGGGGACGACTATCGATTCTACGGAATCGGGGCGTGACATCGGCTGCCATGATTGGCCAGTAGTAACCCATGCGTCGCAGTCGATCCTGCAACTTAGGGCCAGGTTGATGGGCCCCGCAAGTTCCGTCGTGAGCTTCTCGAAGGGCTTTGGCTGCTTCTTCGTTGGACAAACATCGAAGGAGAAGTCCATCATAGGAGCGTCGGTATAGCATTTTAGTAGCTGTATCGTAATAAAATCGAAGGAAACGCCTCCTGACTGAGACGGCTTCTTTGGGATCATCTGGGAGAATTCCGTAGACAGCGAACTCGATGAACGGAAACCTCCAGTCTCGGACCTTGTTAGCAATTCGACAAACGGAAAAAATTCGGGACGACAAAAATACGAGTATAAATCGGCTCAGTGCAAATAAAATACGTTCAAAAATTCGGTCAAATATTCAAAAAATAAAAATATTGAGGATAGAAACTTCATATTTTTAAATATATTGTCAAATTTGATTAATTAAACAGGTTTCTAGCATGTTTATTGTGCCAAATTTGTCAATAATTTATACAGAACACGTTTAAAACTTCGTATGCTTAAAATTTATGTACTGATTTGGATCTGTCAAAAGTACGCAAGTATTATACGTTTATGAAAGATACGAAAAATTTGCGTATAATACGAGTTTTATTCGGATGATTGCTAACAAGGGTCTCGGACATTAACACCAGCACTTGTTGACATGGCATGGGCCATTTGTGAGCATAGGTTATTTTTAGGACAGACCAAGTCTCGACCAACTACTGTGACGTAGTGTTGAGTCCCTATGGGTGCTGCCAATGAGGCTGCGAGGCCAGCCAGAGCGTCGACCTCCAGGTTTTGTAATCGAGGTACATGTTCGATGAAGAACTTGGTGAAGGTTGAAATAATATTCAATATAACTTCATGGTAAGGAACCAGATCTTCATGGCAAACTTCGTATTGCCCTCTGATCTGGTTAACGACGAGTTTTGAGTCGTCGTAGGCTTCCAGATGATCCACCCCCAGCTGCTACGCCAGCTGGAGACCCATGATGAGAGTGTTGTACTCAGCAACATTGTTGGAGCACGGCTTCGAAAGGGAGTAAGCACGCTGGATGACCAGCTGATCGGGGGAGACTAAGACTACCCCTACTCCGACGATAATTTGGCCTTTGGGGCCTGTTCTTAAAGCGCCACCGAAAAACATCTGCCAGACGAAGTTTTCTTCGGTGACATTTGATTCTTGGACCTCATTCGGGATGTCTTCATAGAGTTTGGAGGACTCTGGGATGGGGTGTGCGGCTAAAAAGTCGGCCAGAGTTTGACCCTTGACGGCTTTTTGTGGAACGAGCACCATGTTGTATGGCGTCAACAGGATCGCCCATATAGCTAGCCGAGAGTTCAATGATCCTGGCTTCGTCATGAGAACCCTGAGTGGATTGACTCTGACATGAATTGTCTGGCTCGAGACATAATGGCAAGTCTTCTGGATGGCGAACACCAAAGCCAGACACTCCTTTTCAACGCGGTTGTACCGGTATTCGGCCCCGATCAGTGTCCTACTGAGGTAGTAGATAGCTTGCTCGTAGCCTGCATCGATGTTCTGAGCCAACAGAGCGTCGAGGGAATGATCTATGGCACGGACATAGAGGAGAAATGGTTTGCCTGAGACGGGTGCCACCAGGACTGGCGGGCTCGTCAGGTAAGCTTTGATGTCATCGAAAGCTTTCTGGCATTCTTCTGTCCAGACATAGGAGACTCCCTTCTTCATGAGCTGAGTGAAGGGTTGGCATTTTTCGAAAAGGTTTGCTATAAACCTTCGGATGTATGCCAGACGCCCCTGCAGGCCTCGAAGTTCTCGGAGGTTCTTCGGAGGGTCCATGTCGAGGATGGCTTTGGTTTTCTCGTGATTGACATGAATGCCTTTTGCCATGATAATGAAGCCCAGACACTTTCCGCTAGAAACCCCAAGGAAGGATTTAGCGGGGTTCATCTTGAGTTGATGTGCTCGTATGAGATCGAAGACTATCTTCAGGTCTTATAGGTGATCTTCTTTGAGACGGCTCTTGACTGTGATGTCATCAACATAGCACTCTACTGTCTTGCAAAGATGTTGATGGAAGATGGTACTCATAGCTCGTTGGTATGTAGCACCAGCGTTCTTCAAGCCAAAGGGCATTACTGTGTAGCAGAAAATACCTTTCGGAGTCCTGAATGACGTGTGTTTTGCGTCATCGGAAAACATCTTGATCTGGTTGTAGCCCGAATACCCGTCCATGAAAGACATGCGTTCGAATCCACATGTATTGTCGATCATCACGTCAGTGATTGGAAGTGGGAATTCGTCCTTCGGGCAAGCGGTGTTGAGGTCCCTGAAGTCGATACAGACTTGTATCTTCCCGTTCTTCTTGGTGACAGGGACGACGTTGGCCACCCAATCCGGGTGTTGTTCTTCACCGATAAATCTGCTGGTCAGGAGTTTGTCTACCTCTTGATCGATAGCGTTCATGATGTCAGGACAAAAACGTCGTTGTTGCTGCTTTATAGGCTTGACATCAAGTAAGATGTTGAGCCTATGCATCGCAATCTGGGGATCAAGTCCTGGCATATCTTCGTAGCTCCAGGCGAAGACGTCGATATATTCTTTAGCCAGTTGGACCAAAGATTCCCGTTCTGGTCCCTTTAGACTCTTGCTGATGAAGATGGGTTTGGAAGAATATCCATCCCCAAGGTCGATCTGCTCGACTTTATTTTCGGTAGGGGGTTCACGTAATTCAAAAAGAGACTCCCACTGTGCTCCTAGGCGTTGAGCCCAGGGTTCTTCCTCGAAGAATTCTGGCATTTGGTCTTCGCCTTCGGCTTCTTAAGATTTTACAGATGCCATGTTGACTGATAGCACCTTCTTGAAAACTGAGCCGATACTGGTATCAGAATCCCAAGTTGATGCTTCGGACGAATGAGAATGTTCTACTTCTTCTGCCTCCGAACTTTCTAGAGTTATCGGCGGTGTGAGGTAGCCTACCCCCCGTCGAGTTCGATGATAGTAGTCATGCGCCTTTCCTTTAGGTGTTGGAAGTCGGAGAGGAAGACGTCGACCCTTGCCATAGTTCAGGCCTTTGTTGCTTTTTAGATCGTAACCTATCTTTTGAATGAGGTACTTTGCCTTGTCCGTGTACCGGTAGACTTGTATTCTGCCGGTATCTGGTTCTTGCTCGAGTGGCGGGAGGTCTTGATGACGCTCGACTTTGCCAAAGATGATGGATTCTTCGTCTCGATTCTGCGGTGGGACTACGAAACAGACCCCTTGGGATGGGACTACTCGATTTACATGATTGACGGTCGTTATTTGTGTTTGCAACGACCGTAGAGCGTTATCTAATGTATATATAGCATTCCAATATGGAAGACTAGAATAATTAAAAGACACTCTATTATTGATAAAATACGAGATTTTGTCCCGCAGGATTACATTGTCCAGAGAGGGCGCATCTACATCAGCAGATATATATTCCCCCAGCTCTTCATCTATGAGTACTGGGGTTGGATCGAGAGAGTCCACCGCAGCTTTGACCTTGGGGTCCGAGAGAGCTATGTGGGCCTTCTCCGGCAGCTTGGATTAGACGGATGATTGCGAAGGCTTGCCTTTAATACGCACCTTCAGAGGTACCTCAACTGCGCCTTCAGTGATTGGTGTCTTCCCCTGTAGTTTTGCCACATGGGGAGCCGATGTTTGAGACGAATTTCCCTTGAGTCGTATCTTCAAGGGAGCTTCAGTAGGTTTCCCTTTGAGTCAATTTTTCAAAAGAGCGTCAAAAATCATCTCTGGCTCCATGTCCGGCTATGCTTCCGTTTCTGCTTCATCGTCAGCATCATTGGCTTCCCCTTCGTCGGGCGACTTGTACAGGATAGAATCAGTGAAGTAGGCTTCGACCCCTTGAAAGGGTCAATGTCCGCAAACTCCGTCCAGATGATGTCGTTGGTGGACACGTACTTCATACATTGGTGGAGTGTAGATGGCACCACCATGTACTCATGCAGCCATGGACGACCCAGTAGAAGGTTGTAGTTGACGTCGGCGTCCACGACATAGCAAGTCACCTCGGTTCTGAGGTTACCGATATGACACTTCAGCCGTATTTTGTCCAGCAGCTCACTTTTGCTAGCATTGAAGCCACTGATTGTAGTGTTGGAAGGCGCCAGACGATACATTAGGATCCCCAGTATTGAGAGTAGCATCTTCGGGATGATGCTAAGGGAAGACCCTGGATCGATCTGAATCCGTTTCACCTTGACGGAACCGATATACCCTGTATAATACAGCGACCTGTTGTGTCGGTTGTGCTTGAGCAGCATGTCTTGTTGGGTGAAGGTTATGTTGGGGATAACCTCATCCGTACAATGGCAGTATGTACATGTAGTCGAGAGATCTTCAGGCTGCTTGACCTGACTGATGAAGGACTCAGCATCCTTTAGAGCTTCACAGAGAGCTTCACGAGTGTCCTTGGAAAGACGAAGAAGCTGAAACAGAGATAGGCGGACGGGAGTACTGGCAAGTTGTGCCAGTATATCGAAGTTGTGGGGCTTGGCTAGCCCCGAAGCATTCTCCTTTCGTAAAGGCTTGTCAAAACGAGCCTCTACATGCTTCTGTTTATTAGCTACGGGAGGCCTGGATGGGCCCTCTTCCTGGGCAGCAGGGACGATGCAAGGAGGCACCACCTCGACGGCAGCTTCGTCAGGTTGGGCGTTCTGATGCGAACGCGTCTGTACAAGAAGTATCTCTTCTGCAGAAAAAGAGATCATACGGTAAGACTTGATCTTCCTGCCTTTGGTTTTGGAGGCAGAGCGTACCTCCGGTTGAGTAACCTCGGAGACGAGATCGGGGTGAACCCATAAGATCTCTCTCCAAGATATGGTGAGTGGGATAAGTCCACTCACGTTGTCACGAGTAGGTGGTAGGTTAACCACCTCCATTGTCGCCTTTGGGATGGGGACGACGCCATCATGCGTTGTGGTTGGCGGCAAGGTGCCAAATTGGAGTGACACCAGGTTGGCCGAGACCGTTTTCTCCTCGTAGTCGACGGAGATAACATCCGCATTGATCATACGCTGGATGTAGTTCTTGAGGATGTAGCAGTCTTTGGTTGGATGTCCGACAAACCGATGGTAGTAACAGTACCTCAGATTGTCCACTTTTCCAACCTCGTCGGGACGCTTCGGGTCCGACAATTTGATCTTGTCACCCTGCTGCAATATCTCGAAGAGTTGCAGGGTAACTTCATCGTTGAAAGAATAAACCTCCTTTGGCCTTAGTACAAGTGGAGGCTTCTGAGTGGGTGCTGATGCACCTTTGGAAGCATTGACAGTCAACGCCTGCTTCCCCTTCGTCTCTCGTCCAGGGTTGTTGGCTGCAGGCCGTTTTCCCTTGTCCTCAAAGGCAGGGAAACTGACTCCCAGAAGACGAGCATTGGATGCCATCTTTTATGCTGCTTCAGCCTCGATGATCAAGAAACTCCAGTCGGGAGGAGGAGTGGAGTTGAGCCAGAGTTTGATCGCAGGCAGCATGTTCATGCTGCAGGAGGAGAGGAGTGCATGTTCTAGCATACCTGGGGGCAGTCTGAAGCAGGCTTGTCAAAACCGTTCGATGAATGCTCGAACTGTTTCCTTCTCCTTCTGACGTATCTCTATGAGGGACGCCATTGTCATGTCCTTCCCTCCATCGTAGAAATGATCGAGGAAAAGACGCGTCAAGTCATCGAAGGAAGATATAGAGTTGTCGGAGAGACTGCAGTACCAGTCGTAAGCTACTCCCTTCAGTGCCCCGACAAATATGCTGGTGAGTAGTGCGTCTTCTTTCGGAAGATGTCCCATTTGAGACTGGAAGTACGTCAGATAGCGACGCGGAGAGTCCTTCCCGTCGTATGGCGTTAATGTCTGTAGTTTATACTTTGGAGGATAAACCACTTTATTCTATTCGAGAGGGTATGGTTGTGGGATCCCCATCTTCTGGCGCTCCTCTTGTCTGTTCTTGGACTCAAAGCGCTCGCGCAAGTCCTTGATCATCTCAACTACGTCTTCCGTGGAGCTGGAAGTCGGGGAAGGTGGTACAGCCTGGAGTTGAGCATTTGATAGCTCCGACGTCCGAGGTGCCTCACGGCGATCTGTATCCAAGGATACCCGTTGAAGGGGTACACTTGATTTTCCATTGTCCCCTGGGTCAGGACCAGTAGACGGTACCCTGGCCAAAGCTGACCATATCTCAAATACTGCTTGAGTCAGTGTTTGCATGGAGGCAGAGAGAGTTTTGAGTCCTCCCTCCAAGGTATCTATGCGCTGGACGAGGTCTGCTGGCAGCGCATCCGACTCGGTATCACCCCCAGTCATGTATACTGTCATGACATGGCTGGAAGTGGAGGGATTGGTCGAGGCTTCACTTTCGGCCTCACTCTCCTGTAGAGGAGTTGCTTCTCATGGAGCTTCGTCTTGGCTACCCCCAGCTATATCCTGGCGGATATCTTCGCCCTCGGGAGGGACTTGGCTACCCCCAGCTGTGTTCTGGAGGACGTCTTCGTCTTCAGGAGGACGATCAGCAAGAATTTGGCTACCCCCAGCTATGCTCTGGAGGACTTCTTCATCTTCAGAAGGAGGATCAACAAGGGCTTGACTACCCCCAGCTTCCTCCTAGATCTTCTTTCTTCCCCGAGTGCCCTCAAACACTCCAAAGGACGGGAAAGTTGTCTTGGTTTTCCTCGACTGGCTTTTGGACGAGGACGAGGAATTGCCAGTCGCCTTTCGGATTGACGAGGAGTTAGAGATTACGTTGCATGAAGCAACCTTTAATTCTGGCTCCTCTTCAATTGACACCTTCTTCTCGAGGCGACGTCGGAGGGGTGTTGATAATTGTAGCCGCTAGAACACTGACTGCCTTGGTGGTGGGACTGCTGTTTTACAACAACAGTTGATGGTGACTACAGCACAGGTGTGTCCTGTGAGGGGCGTATTGTGCTTGTCAGTCGACTCTCCTGATTGGCGCTTGTGACTGATCATATTACACAAATCATTGGAGGAGAGTGCCACCTTCGCACCCCCATCAGGCGTACGACAAGGCCAAGCGCCGGGGTGGTCCAATGAATCCTGCACCCCCTGATCCAACATAAAACATGTGCTCAGATCAGTAGTGGGGGAGCAACATTTACAGTGACTTGAACGAACCTCAGACGCACAACCAATGGAGGCGCAGGAGTTCAAGACCACAGGGTTTGCCTTGCTCGACTTGGTTGCGGATGCAGCAGATGCGCCCAAGTAAGACAAGGACTTTGAAGGTCGGCTCGTTTCTGGCACAGAAGTACCCGAGTCAACCTTATACAGCTTACCATCAGCAGCGCGCATGATTGTGAGCGCATGCTTCTGGTTTGCTGCCGGCATAGCACGTTTGAGGTGTATGGCCTGTGCTGCCTTGGACTTCTTTGTACCAGCCCGCTGGGGTGTATAGTACTCAGAGTCCAAATTCTCCTTGCCACGACAACGAGTGAGTCTGTCAAAGACAGAGGCCTTCTGTGGCGCATCAGAGGTGATGCGCAGGGCATTAGCTGCGCCCTTGCTCCGTCGGCGCATCTTTCTTGTCTGAAAAGGGGATGGCTGGGGAATGTGGTCAGTACCACGCTTTCTCGAGAGATGCGTTGCACCGGTGGGCGCATCATGGCTGCTGAGGTCGTCAGCGAGAAGGGTGGACTACATCGACGCATCCCCTTCAGTGGTGGTGCCAGGGGCCTCGACCTTGCGCACCCAGACTTGGCGAGTCTTCTTCGGCTTTGGCAGCTGCTTCGAAGGACTTGCGCTGCCTTTAGAGATGAACTCCTCATACGCCTGTTGATTGAGGCGTACGACCAGTGTCTTGTGGGAGGAGCCCACCTTCACGTCGTCGGATTGCGATACAGCTTTCTCGGTGGAGAAGAAAGAGGTCCCCAGTAGAGTCACCAGCTTGTTTGCCATTAAAGTCTTTTGATTGCAATTTCAATTACAAACAGAACAGTATTACAATGTAGGACTTAGATGTAGTCCTAGGAGTACACTTTTGTTTATCTGGGTCCCTTGTGCCGATGGAGCGAGTGGTAATACGTTGACTCCGTTGACGATCTGACGACGGTTCTCGGTTCTCTAAAGGTCTGAGTTGCTCTGGGTACTGGAGCTTGTGGAGAGGAGGGAGACGTTGAGTGTCTGTATCTGCCTCTCTGTGTGTGTGTTCGTAGGTTCGTTCATGTGGAAGAAGGAAATGATCCCTCTATTTATAGTTTGCAGGCTCACTACCAAAATAACCAACTTTAGCAACGGCCACATCCGTCGCTCATCCGTCGGTAACATAAATTACCGACGGAATAGCGACGGATATTTGATGAAAATGGCCGTCGGGAAATACGTCGTCGCTAAAATTTGTCCGTCGCTAAGCCGTCGGACAAATGATTAACCGACGGACTAGCGACTGATTACCGACGGTTGCCTTTCAATGGTTTAGCGACGGATTAGCGACTTGTTCCCGTCGGTTTACATGCCATATAATATTAAAATATCCGTCGCTAAGCCGTCGTAAATAGGTCGGTAAAAGCATATCAGAGAGGTTCCTGATACGCAAAATCAGTCGCTATTCCGTCGCCATTCCGTCGTTAACCTCGACGTTATAGCGACGGATTAGCGACGGGTAGGGCGTCGGCCTGGTTCTGGAAAGCTTCCATATTTCCAGAACCATGTCGACGGATAATGGGTCGCTAAGCCGTCGCTAGTCCGTCGTCATCTTCGACAGATTAGCGACGGATTAGCGACCCACTATCCGTCGCTAAGTCTCTGGAAACCTACCATATTTCCAGAACCATGTCGACGGATTTGCCGTCGCTAGGTAGTCGATATTCCGTCGCTAGGTTCGTTCCGTCGCTAGTTCGTCGCTAGCTCGTCGCTACCTGCAAATTTATTTCAACCAGTTAGCGACGGATTCGCCGTCGCTAGGTAGTCGCTAGGTGGTCGCTAACTGCAAAATATTTATATCACCCAGTTAGCGACGGATATTCCGTCGCTCGTCCGTCGGTAACTGCAAATATTTATATAACCCAGTTAGCGACGGATTTGCCGTCGCTAGTTAGTCGCTCATCGGTCGCTAAAAGATATATCCGTCGCTAGTTAGTCGCTAGTCCGTCGCTAAATGCAACATTAATTAAAAAAATTACAGAAACATTCTATTTCCTTTTCGTAAATATTACACATATTCATAATATCCAATATCCAAACATCCATGTACGATCAACAAATATCCAAATATCCAAATTCATAATATCCAATATCAAACAGAAATATCCAAACATCTATGTACAAATATCCAAACACAAATACACAAATTTATAATATCCAAACATTCATGTACGCTTCCAAAATATCCAGAATTCAAAATCCAAAAATAGTACAAATATCCAAAAACAGTACAAATATCATTGAGATGGATCGCGTCGTCGTCTCGGCGCCGCCTCGGCTCTGCGGATGTACTCTTCCACCATGTACGCCGGCACCTGGGACAACACATGCTCTGGAAGCGTGCGGAGCTGCTCTGGCGACATCAAGTCCATGAGCCCAATGAGCGCAGTATCCGGTACCAGGCGGACCTCGGCAGAACGGTCAAATGAATAACGTCCAGGGTCGGAAGGACCGGCAACCGCACTAGACGTACCGGGAGCAGACGGATCTGGACCGGGAGCAGAAGAAGGACGCGGAAGGCGCTCCAGCACATCCGACATTAGACTCCGCATTTTCGATATATCGGAGGTGAGAGTCGCAAGCTGCGCCCTCATATCGTCCGACGGGGGCGCGGGAGGAGGCGGGGGCGGTGGATATCTCGGAGTCGCGCCCTGCAACGACGCCGCCATGGAACCTACGCCGTAGATGCGCCCTTTATTAAAGCCGCCGACAGACTCTACGAACACATCGTCGTAGCGAGCGGCCATAGAAGAGGGCGTCTGGGTGGGCGTCGTTTCGCCGACAACCTCGGCAGGGGGCTCAATCTGACTAAGGGCCTCACGATATGCAGTCTATCCAATGAATGTGTTTATACTATAAGTTTTCCTAAGTTATAATCTAAATCCTATGTTTCCCTAAGTTATAATTTGAATCCTACGTTCACCTAATTAAGTTAACAATAATTATATTTCTAATATAAATCTCATAAACGTAATTACTTACATCAGTCGCCTGGGCCCTCGCGTCGACGAAGCTCCCGTCTGCCTGCCTCTTGTGTGTATGCAGGAATACATCGTAGGCGGTGACCGACTCCGGCTCTCTCCCCTCCTTTACCGCCCGTTGTGCCTGCATACGAAATATACGTCGAATTTAATTAACTACGTATATTAATAGTACCGAATTTAATAGTGAAATGAATTTGCGGTATCTCACCAAATCTGCACGCATCGCTGCGTGGGGCTTTGAACCTCCCGTATGCAGACCAGCGGCCTGTGTGCTCGCCTTCGCTTTCTCTGATTTCTCCCTGTACTGAGCAGTATTCATCTTATCCAACATCTGCTCGTAGTACTCCTCCCGGAGCCACTTCTTCCTCGAATGCGCCGTACAAACGTCGTACACCGCATCCCGTATCTTCTTCCCGACGGCGGCTTTGTAGGCCTTGCGAATCAACTCCTCACGATGGGGGGGCCACCAGAACGTCGTCTGACATACAAATTAAATTATCACGTAATTAAAAAATTAGTGGATTAAAGAATAATTAATAATTAACCAAAAGATATATATATACCTTCATCTCCTCGAGCCAGACGTACTGCATGTTCTGAGGCACCTCAGAAAAATTGAGGTAGGGGCCATGGTAGTTTTCCCGGATAATTTGCCCGAGTATCCGGGCAGCATCATACGGGAAAAACCTACAAAGAAGCAAAGACTGGATTATTAACTTGAATAAATGAAACAAATTTAATAAATTAACTTAAATTTACTTACGTATCACCCGCGGGCCATAGCTCTCGTCGGTTCTCGCCTATCGGCCTCTCTGGAGGCGTCGGAGGATCCGCGGGTCCGCGGATGTACTCACCGGTAGCAGGATGAAGCTGAATCCGGGGGTACTCCGGAGCCCACCCTGCAGTAACTGATGGTGTACCCGCTGGTGCATCCGGGGGCGGAACGGATCCGCTAGCGGATGGAGTCTCAGGCCTCGATGAAGATGAAGGTAGCGCAGAGGTAGATCGACGGCGGGAAGAGTCTGTGGCCGGGCTCTCCAGGTCGGGATCGGAGGACTCTATATCCGGGGAATGTGGAAGGCGACCACGACCGCTACCACCACGACCGCTACCATCACGTCCACGGCCAGTGCCGCTACCACCACGCCCACCACGGCCAGTACCGCCACCACCAGCACCACCACGGCCACGGCCACTGCCGCTACCAGCAGCACGAGTGGTAGTGACCATGACCTGTAAATAGAACACATAAATATAATTAACAATATAGAAGTATAAATGAATATAAAACTGAACTAAAATATATATACCAGCAGCAGGGCGGCGAGTGCCGTCAAGACAATGAGAACTAAGAGTGCCATCTGTAAAAAAAAAATCATACAATAAGTAGATGATCGAACGACAAAAACATAAACTGAAATAAGAATGTGTCCGTCTAAACTGAATTCACTAAGTTAGTTGTAAGTGCTTCTAATATATACCGATATTTAATCTAATCATCGTTATCGTCCTCGTCCTTATCGTCATCGTCATCGTTCTCATCCTCATTCTCATCGTCGACTTCATCTATATCATCATCCTCATCGTCGACTTCATCTGTATCATCATCCTCATCCTCTTCTTCTTCTTCTTCTTTTTCTTCTTCTTCTTCTTCTTCTACTTCTTCTTCAGGCTCAATACTTGGGACAAGACGCCTCTTTCTCCCCTGGTTGACAGCTAAGTCTTGTATATCAACCTCTTCCTCCCCTCTATTTTCCTCAGCATGAGGTATATCGACATCTTCCACGTCCATGGTATCCGACTGTTGTCCCATGTATTGGGGCTTCTCGATCTGGTCCTCTTGGTATGCTGGGTCTCCAACGTTGAATGTATTTCTAGATTTAATCTTGCATACTGCCCACCAGTCAAATCGATCTCTACGACGCCTTGGGTAGCTTGTATAGTAGACTTGAACAGCCTGACTTGCTATCGCAAATGTGTCGGACCCTCTATACCTCCTGCGATGATTTATATCGACGAATCCAAATTGTTTATCGATTCTCCAACCGATATTTGGTCTCGTATCGAACCACTCACATTTGAACATCACAATATGCATATCATATGGGGCACTATATTGTAAATCTACAATCTCCCGAAGCACTCCATAATAGTCAAAGTCCGGCTCGTCGTCATAGATGGTGCCTCTTATGCAAACACCAGAATTCTTGGTATCGAAGCCGTCATTGAGAAATTCGGCATTTATAGCATGCTGAGTTGACTTAAACTTGAAGCCATTAACGACATAGCCTGACAAAGTCTTTGCATGCTTCTTCGGTCCCAATGCCAAATAACGAATGCTCTCATTTATGAGTGTTGTTTCAGGCAATAAAACCTGTAAGCATGTATTGATAATTTAAATATTTTAGCTGCATATATTTTAATGGTAGCCGCATAACATATTATCTCAGTTACTTACGTATTTACGAAACCAGGACGGAAAGGTACAATCAACCTCTCTTTGAAGTCCCTCATCTGTAATATATGGTGTCCTCATTTTGACTTCACCTCTAAATACACTGTTAGAGAGAATAAAAATAAGTGTAGTCACTTAATTCACCAAATTAGAGATTATAACGAGGCGTAGTCACTTACTTCTCCAAATCTCTCACTTCTTGTATGTCACAATTTAACAAGACATATCGGTGAGCGGTATCATACTCATCGTCGGTCAACCACCGTTTCTTACTAGCCCCAATAGGCTTGCCCCTTAAATTGAATATACCTCCATCCTCAACGTCTTCTTCATTCCTTTGAGGTCTATTTCGATTTGTCTCGACATGAGTATCGAAATAAATGGAGCAGAAATTTGACACCTCCTCGATAAGATATGATTCGCATATCGAAGCCTCTATATGAGCCTTGTTGCCAACTTTCTTCTTTAGATGGTGTAGGTACCTAAAGAGACAAATTATCTTTAGAATTAACAATGAATTGTAAAATCTACTTAAATTTCACTTAAATTATATCGATTTTTATTTACCTTTCAAAGGGGTACATCCATCGATAATGAACAGATGCACCGACACGGGCTTCGTATGCTAGATGAATCGGTAGATGCTCCATGCTGTCGAAAAAGCCCGGTGGAAATATTTTCTCTAACTTGCAGATTGTTAAGACAATCTTCTCCTCAAGTTGTACCATATGTTGCACCGTCAGCTTAGTTGAACAGATATCCCTGAAGAATGTAGACAGCTCGGCCAACGGAACCCATACAGCAGAAGGCAACAACTCTCTCAAAGCAATGGACAGTAATCTTTCCATAAACACGTGGCAGTCGTGACTCTTCATTCCCGTTAGCTTGCGTTCATTGAGATCAACGCATCTAGACAAATTCGAAACATAGCCGTCGGAAAATCTTAAATTAGATATCCACTTGCAGATTATTAATCTATCTTCCTTGCTCAATGTGTATGGCGCTATAGGCTTACTTAATTGTCCACCAGCACCCCTTTGTATCAAGTTCAGATGAGGACGCTTGCATATCTCGGCTATGTCTTGTCTTGCTTTTGGATTGTCCTTCGTCTTTCCTTTAATATCCATGACGGTATTGAAGACATTATCAAACACGTTCTTTTCGATATGCATGACATCAAGATTATGCCTTATAAGATTATCTTTCCAATAAGGCAAGTCCCAGAAGATACTCCGTTTGGTCCAGTTATGGCTTTGTTCGAACCCCTCGACACGATGGTTCGATGGATCTTCCATTGCGGTGGGCAATTCCTGTACAGCTTCCCAAATATCGTATCCCGAAAATCTGGCAGGAGGTTGAGAAAATTCTTGTTTTCCATATCTGAACGCATCCTTATTCTTTCTCCAAGGATGGGTCGCGGGCAGAAATTGACGGTGACAGTCAAAGAAAGAAGTTTTTCCTCCATGCCTAAGGCAGAACGCCTTACTATTTTCCATGTATATCGGATAAGACATGTTGCCGTGCGTACTCCATCCCGACAGCATACCGTATGCTGGAAAATCATTGATTGTCCACATGAGTGAAGCTCTCATCTGAAAGTTCTGTTTCCTGGAAATATCATAGGTCGTGACGCCGATCTCCCACAGCTGTTTCAGCTCATCCACCAACGGCTGTAAATATATATCGATGTTCTTCGTCGGATTTTTAGGACCGGGTATGATAGCTGTCAGAAACATATAAGGAGTCTTCATACACATCCATGGTGGCAGATTGTAAGGGGTAAGAATGACCGGCCAGCATGAGTACTGAGATCCCGACTGTCCGAAAGGGGCGAAGCCATCAGCACATAGCGCCAGGCGTACATTTCTAGGCTCTGCAGCAAAATCTGGATGACACAAATCAAAATGTTTCCACGCCTCTCCATCCGAAGGATGTGACAATTCTCCTTCGTCCTTTATGCGTTCTTCGCTGTGCCACGTCATGTGTTCTGCTGTATTTAGAGACATATACATTCTCTGCAAGCGCTTCGTGATCGACAAGTAATGCATATACTTGTAAGGACGTCGTTTTCTAGTCGACTTTCCTTTTCTCTGTACTGGCTTGTAACGATCCGCATTACAGAAGCTGTAACTTTCTGATACGCAATTCTCTTTGTAGTATAACATGCATCCGTTGCGACAATAATCTATCTTCTCGTACCCCAGTCCCAGTTGTCGGACCATCATCTTTGACTTGTAGAAGTTTTTTGGTAGCTCTTTTGATTCCTTCGGTAACACCTCCTTGATTACTTCTGTGATCCGATTATAGCAAGCTTGTGGCAAGTTAAAATCAGACTTTATGTTCAACAACCGCATCGTCACTGACAGTGCGGAATGAGTCTCACAACCAGGATATAGAGAAGTATCTGCGTCCTGAAACATGTCATAGAATTCCTTCGCCTCGGGATTAGGATCCTCCGGATCAAAATTAGGCCCTGCCGCATCATATACCATATCTCGTGCAAGGTTCTGCAGATCTCCATAATCAACAGAGCATCCGTGGTCTTCGATGACATCCGTTGCAGCATTATCATCAAAAGCATAAGTAGCAGCTTCCGCAGCCTGTCTTTCCGAATATAGTTCACCTTGCGATGACCACAGGCCGTAATTACATACGAAACCCTTACGGGTCAAATGATCTCTCACAGTCACCACTTCTTCGTAACGTCTATTGTGACATTTAACACATGGACACTTAATTTTGTTACCATCCATGTACTGAGCTTTGCTCATTGCATAATTAAGAAATACTTCCACGCCTGCCTGAAAATCGTCACTCACACCAATTCTACTCTCGTGTTGCCGTTTGTACATCCATGTACGATCAACAAAATAACGACTCATCCTCAATTTGGATGTAAAAATCTGTATCGTAAGACAAACTAAACATAAGAATAGCCCGATACCGATACTCATAAATTTGGATTAGGGTTAGGATGTTAGATATAAGTAAACTAGGTAATGTAGAGTACAATATAGGGAACTGTGAATGGACTGAAAGTTGCACATGAGAAGGTTCAATGAAGGGCCCATAAATGGGTTCACATGATAAGTTAGTAAGAATCCACATCACTATACATACTCCCCCGTCTCAGGAGTGTGTCTGGCTCCTATTTAGAACAGCACAGGTCACAACATGTCCAGAATAGCAAAACAGAGCTCTACAATGTATATCGGTATCGGACTATTCCTACGAGTATTGGTATCGGCGATATCAATACTCGTGTGAATAGGAGATTGCAATATAAGTCTAAGCTATCTAGCTAACATGTATACTTGCATTTACATTGTATCATAACTTGTATCTAGTTACCTTGCTAATCATGTATATACTCTTAACATATATGTGAAGACACTATACTAACATGTATTTAAATCAAGGTTCAAAGTATCGGTATCGGAATCGGTATCGGACTATATATTCCTACGAGTATTGGCATCGGCGATATCAATACTCGTATGAATAGGAGATTGCAATATAAGTCTAAGCTATCTAGCTAACATGTATACTTGCATTTACATTGTATAATAACTTGTATCTAGTTACCTTGCTAATCATGTATATACTCTTAACATATATGTGAAGACACTATACTAACATGTATTTAAATCAAGGTTCAAAGTATCGGTATCGGAATCGGTATCGGACTATATATTCCTACGAGTATTGGCATCGGCGATATCAATACTCGTGTGAATAGGAGATTGCAATATAAGTCTAAGCTATCTAGCTAACATGTATACTTGCATTTACATTGTATCATAACTTGTATCTAGTTACCTTGCTAATCATGTATATACTCTTAACATAAATGTGAAGATACTATACTAACATGTATTTAAATCAAGGTTCAAAGTATCGGTATCGGAATCGGTATCGGACTATATATTCCTACGAGTATTGGCATCGGCGATATCAATACTCGTGTGAATAGGAGATTGCAATATAAGTCTAAGCTATCTAGCTAACATGTATACTTGCATTTACATTGTATCATAACTTGTATCTAGTTACCTTGCAATATAAGTCTAAGCAATCTAGTATTGGTATCGGCGATATCGGTAGTATCGGCGGTATCGGATCGAAGTATCGGATTTTTTTGGTATTGGAAAACAAATAATTATTAATAAATTATTTACATTTAAAAACATATAATTTATACATTTAGGCATAATTTTAAGTGTTTTAAGTATTATTTCTTAGTAGTTTTGAAATTAAATGAAATTAAATTAAATGAAATAGTATTATTTCTTAGGATCGGGACATGCCAAACCGTATCCGTATCGGGGAATGCAACCCATTCCCCACCCCCCCGACCCCCCTGCCCCCATTCAACACCCCCCCCCCCGACCCCCCTGCCCTCTCCATTACCCACCCCCCCCCCCCGACCCCCCTGCCCCCATTCCCCACCCCCCCGACCCCCCTGCCCTCTCCACCCCCCACCCCCCGCCCCCCGACCCCCCTGCCCCCATTCCCGACCCCCCCGACCCCCCTGCCCTCTACACCCCCCACCCCCCGACCCCCCTGCCCCCATTCCCCACCCCCCCGACCCCCCGACCCTCATTCCCCACCCCCCCACCCCCTGCCCCCATTCCCCACACCCCCCCGACCCCCTGACCCCATTCACCACCCCCCCCCGCCCTCTCCACCCCCCGCGAAGCCGACCCCCCCCCTCCCCCCCGGCCCCAAAACCCAAAATTAGAGAGAGAGAGAGAGATACCTGGTAGAGAGAGAGAGAGAGCCGCGAGAGAGAGAGAGAGCCGCGCGCGAGAGAGAGAGAGCCGCGAGAGAGAGAGAGAGTTTTGGGGGGAATGAAAAATTCCCCCCCGTCGGTTCAATTTAAGTTAGGGCACAGAACCTAGCGACGGAATAGCGACGGAATAAATTAGTCGCTAAACCGTCGCCAATTAAAAGGTGTTTTCCGACGGATATATCCGTCGCCAGTTAGTCGCTAAAGTTCCCGCCAATGTTTTAAAGATTTTGCCGCCAACATTTGCGACGAATAAGCGACGAAAAAGAATCCGTCGCTAACGTTCGTCGACTTAGCGACGGAAACTCGACAAATTTTTACATTTAAAATTGGAAAAAATTATGTTATGTTGTCTGTCGCTAATCCGTCGCTAAGATGTCGGAAACTGGTCGCTATTAGCGACGGAATCCGTCCGTCGCTAAACTTCCGTCGGTAAAGTGGGGTATTTTAGTAGTGGCTGGCTGCTCATGCGCGCATATATAGGATGCGCCTGTTTGTGGGGATGCCACGTAGTGATTGCTGATGGAGGCACATGGGCGATGCGCTCTGATTGAGGAGTTGACCTCTTCATGTTGCCTTTGTGGGCTACGACCGAGCTGACACGTAGCAATGGAGAGGATCTTTCAGTTGCTGAGATCTTGGGTGATTAGCACCCCTTCATAGGCTAAATCGAGTCAAAGGACACGTGTCGTAGGTCCATGGCTCAAAGATCTCGGATTTGGTGGAGAGTGATCTGATAGGATGCGCCTGGTATTGGGCGCATGAGGAGACTTTGGCTTGTAACCTTTAGGAGTCACGAACCAGTCTGGGTGCACGGCTTTTGAGGCGCATGCGAGGCTTCAGTAGTGACTTAACTTCTGTCTTTAGGGATCAGAGAAAAGTCTGAGGCGCATGGCTTTTGAGGCGCATGTAGAGATTTGGGCACATGGCTGCGAAGGCGCATGCGAAATGGTTGGGTGGCCACGTGGATTGTAGCCGTCGGAGGAAATTAATGATGATGCTGATGTCGACGATGCTTCGTCTTCTAAAAAAGCTGTCAACTGTTCAGTCCTCGGGGACTTGCTACTATCGTGTCAGACTTCAGCATTTAATGTTCTTTGACGGGTGATGGGCTGTTGAGTGGGCGCGTCGATCTGTGTTCCACTAGGCGCATGGGGACGCATGGGCGCATCCTTATGAAGCGTTTGGTGCTGAGGGGGCACGTCTTTATGATGCGCGGTCTGACCGGCACATCCGTTTGCATGACACGTCTTTATTAGCCCGACTGTCACGTTCTTCGAGTGCTTTAAATAGTCGTTTTTGACTTGGCCAAATTCGAAGCGTTAGGTTCATCACCATTAATACAAATTCATTGCATGGGATTCGGAGAGCCCGCCACTTGGCGCATGGGTTTGATTTGCCCGGCCTATAAATAGTGGCAAGGAGAGAGTTTGCTTCTCATTCTTTCACGTCCTCCCGAAATGAACTTGTTTGCTCGAGCACATTTTGTTGACGAGATGCTCCCGAGGGTGAAGATGTGACGCATTGTCTTCGTTGATGCACTTGAAGGTGACTGTTACATCCAAAAGTCAGAGTCGAGGGCTTCTGAGGCAGGCGGAAGGTGCCTGTTGCATCCAAAGATCGGGATGCTCGAGCCTCGTCTCTGTTATGCTGGAAGAGCCGCAGATCGGAATTGCAGTACTCCGATCATCTTTCTTGGGCTTTGGGAGAGCTCCTCCTCCTGCTAGAGTGGGTGTTGCCCATTCTGGTTGTGTTGAAAGCCTCCTTTTGCCGCAGGTCGATTGCGGTGCTCTCCTCTTCCTTGGGCTTTGGACAGCTCTTCCTCCAGCTAGGGGGTTGATTGCCCACCCTCGTTCTGCTCAATAAATGCTTCATTAGTCGAAGCATTTGATCGGGTCCAAGTGGCGCATATACTGAGACTTCATGATGCACATAAGTGAGACTCTTGAAGAGATGCGCCTGACTGAGACGCCGAAGAGATGCGCCTGACTGAGACGCCGAAGAGATGCGCCTGTTTGAGAGCGCATGGCGGTTGCTGTGCCTGGCTGTAGACTTAGGGTCTTTTCTTTTTGTAGAGGTTCTCCTTTGTACAGCCTTTTTTAGACATGTAATAGACTTTTATATAAAATAAAAATCTTCTTTTAATGTCTAAGCTTTTTCTGTTTGTTGTGCCAAGTACTTCATCTGAGCTTCATGGCGCATGTAATGTTAGGCGCATAGGATTTCTGTTCCTGAAATTCCATGCTTCTACAATAGGTGTCAGCTGACTGATAACATTTCTCGAAGAAATATGATGCACACTTAATCCTATTCTTTTTGTGAAGTCTTTGACATTTGGGATATCGACTTCATGGGACCATTTCCAACATCATATGGATATGCCTATATCTTAGTAGCTGTTGATGATGTGTCCAAACGGGTTGAAGCCAAGGCAACTAAGGCCAATGATCATAAAGTTGTGATTAAATTTTTGAAAGAAAATATTTTTAATATGTTTGGAGTCCCTCGAGTAATCATTAGGGATGGAGGAAGTCATTTTTGTAATAGGGCATTTACAGCCTTGTGCAAAAAGTATTCTGTTGACCATCGAGTAGCTACTCCTTATCATCCTCAGACTAGTGAACAAGTAGAAGTATCCATTCGAGAGATAAAACAAATTATAGCGAAAACTGTCAGAGCAGACATAAAAGATTGGAGTCTTCGTTTAGATGATGCTTTATTGGCCTACCGCACTATTTTTAAAACACCAATAGGAATGTCATCCTTTAGGATAGTCTATGGTAAATCTTGTCATCTACCAGTTGAACTCGAACACTGAACATTTTGGGCTATTAAGATGTTAAAGTATGATTTAAAAGAAGGTGGTGAAAACCGAAAACTACAATGGTGCAAATTAGACGAAATAAGGAAAGAAGCGTATGATAATTATAAATTTTAGGCTTAATTGCACTTTGATACCCTCAACTATTTCAGTTTTTCAACTTAATACCCTAAACTTTTTTACTCAACAACTCGATACCCTCAACTATTTTAGTTTTTCAACTTAATACCTAAAATCAAAAAAATCCCGAAAATACCCTTGGCTCCCTCCCTCTCTCTCCCAATGCACCCCCCCCCCTCTCTCTCTGGCGATGCCCCTCCCCCCCCCCCCCCCCGCTCTCCGGCGATGCTCCCCCCCCCTCTTCGGCGGTCGATGCCCCCTCCCCCCCTCCGACGGTGCGCGAGGAGGAGGCACGGGTGGAGGAGGGGGTGGGGACGGCCAACGGCGAGAGAGGGAGG
Source organism: Iris pallida (assembly GCA_029216955.1). Taxonomy (NCBI): domain Eukaryota; kingdom Viridiplantae; phylum Streptophyta; class Magnoliopsida; order Asparagales; family Iridaceae; genus Iris; species Iris pallida. The sequence goes on from JANAVB010031619.1 coordinate 14,233,036, forward strand.
GTGCGGGTGGCCGGAGGGGGGAGCGGGGGGGGGGGGGGTGCAGGCAGGGCGGAGAGGGGAAGGGAGCTAGGGGTGGCTGGGGTGCGGGGGGACGGGGGCGGGTGGCCGGAGGGGGGTGGGGGTGGCCGGAGGGGAGGGGGTGCGGGAGGGAGTGGTGTGGGTTGGGGGGGTAATATTAAATTTTGAGCAGGGGCATTATTGTCCAAAAAATTTAGGGTATCAAGTTGGAAAAAAAAAAGTTCAGGTATCAAGTTGAAAAACTGAAATAGTTGAGGGTATCAAAGTGCAATTAAGCCTAAAATTTATAAAGAAAGAATGAAAGCATTTCATGATAAAGCTATCCTCCGAAAAATATTTTTACCAAATCAGAAAGTATGGTTGTACGAATCTCGTTTAAAATTCTTTCCCAAAAAATTACGAACTCGTTGGAGAGTCAAATTTACTGTAATTTTAACATCACCTAACGGAACCATAGAAATATAGGATCCTCAAAAAGGTTGTATCTTGAAAGTTAATGGTCAACGATTAAAACATGTTGTCAACCTCCAAACAAATCATGATGTACAATCTACTATAAATTTAGAAGAACCGTAATTTTTTATATATTATAATAATAAAAAATTTCTTTCTTAAATAATTTGATATGTTTTTAAAAAAAAAATTTGTTTTTGTTTTATTTTCTTTGCATGTTCATCCCAAATTGTGATAATTTTTTTGCTATATGCAAGCATGCAAATGCACATACACATTCACAATTTTTGCTACATGCAAGCATAATTTGCTAGACACACAAAATCATGCACAATTTGCTACATGCACATGCACGTTCTTATGTTAGCAAAATTTGCTATTAGCAAAATTTAATAGCAAATTTTGCGACATGCACATTTCCATGCAACGATATTTTTTTTTTCCTCCTTAAAAAAATAATAGAATTTAAAAAAAATTAAAAAAAATTAAAAATGAAAAAAAATAATTGAAAACAGTTTACTACCCACTAACATCCAACCGAAATGAAACTAAAACTGACGTTTCAAACTAAAGGAAAGCAACGTTTCAAAAAAGATTAGTTAGACCATCTCCAATGGTGATTTCTAAAATTGAGTTCTTATCCAATTTGGCATTGTACTTTAAGAAGATTTCTATCGTAGTTGGAAGAGTTTCTACATAGAAATTGTAGACATACAAAAATGCTCTCCAATGGTTCTCCATTTCTATCCTATGTGTCACATAAAAGGACCAATTTAATGGTGTGGGACCCAATAATAATTGTCACAAGAGATAGAGAATTTATATGAGAGTTTCACATGTAGAAACCCTCCTAGAAAGTTTCTATCCTACATTGCCACCTATGATAGAAATGGTGATAGAAATTACCATTGAGAGAAGTTTTTTCTAAAATGGATTTCTTCCAAAGAAATAGGGAAGATAGAAACGAGATGGTCATTGGAGATGGTCAATGGTGATTTCTAAAATTGAGTTCTTATCCTACTTGGCATTGTACTTTAAGAAAATTTCTATCCTAGTTGGAAGAGTTTCTACATAGAAATTGTAGACATACAAAAATGCTCTCCAATAGTTCTTCATTTCTATCCTATGTGTCACATAGTAAAAGGATCAATTTAATTGTGTGGGGCCCAATAATAATTGTAATGAGAGAGGAGAATTTTTATGAGAGTTTCTACATGTAGAAACCATCCTAGAAAGTTTACATCCTACATCATTGCCACATAGGATAGAAATGGTGATAGAAATCACCATTGGGAGAAGTTTGTTCTAAAATGGATTTCTTCCATAGAAATAGGGAAGATAGAAACCCCTATTGGAGATGGTCTTAGTAACCGAATGTGGCAGTTTAACTAAGGGTCCGTTTGGTAAAATGGATTTGGAGTTGGATTCTAGAATTTTATAGATTTGGAGCCAAATTTATGGAATCCTATGTTTGGTTGGAGATGGATTTGGATATGGAAAGTATGACCAAATCCAAAATATGGATTTGGAAGAAAGAGGTTGGATTTGGGAGGAAAAAATTAATTTTTTTTAATAATTTCGTTAAAATATTTAGTTTATATTTTATTCAAAATTAACTAATAGTTAATTAAAAATTAGTCATTACTATTATTTTAAAAAATATTTTTTTATAAATAAAAATTAGTTATTATTTTTAATAAAAAATTAACTAATAGTTAGTTATCCTAATTATAATCTAAGTTAATAATTTATTAATTAATAATTTTATTATTTAATAATTTATAATAATCTTAATTAATAATTATAATAAATTTATTAAGTATAACTCTAATCTTAATTAATAATTTATTAATTAATATCAAATTATAATCATAGTTAATAATTTATCAATCTTATTATAATATTAATAATTTGTTAATTACTATTTTAGTATAATCTTAATTAATAATATTTTAATTACAATTTTAATCATATTTCATAATTTATATTTATAATTATAATCGCTAATTAAGAATTATAATTATAATAGCTAATTAAGAATTTATAATCGTCATTATAATCATCATTATATTTTAATTAATAATTTATTAATCATCATTATATCTTAATTAATAATGTATTTATTTATTATTTTATTAATTATAATAATAATTTAATTATTAATCATAACTATAATTATAATTATAATAGCTAATTAATAATTTACCAAATCCTATGTTTGGTTGGAGTTGGATTTGGAAATTCATAATTTGAATTTGAATTTGAATTTGAATTTGAATTTTGGATTTCTAAATGCAAATCCAAATACAAATCTATTTTACCAAACAAGCCCTAAAGGAAAGCAACGTTTCAAATTTTTGAATAGTTAGTAACCGAATGTGGCAGTTTAACTAAGGGGCTGTTTGGTAAACATGAAGTGAATTTGGATTTGGATTTGGATTTTCATGAAGGAAAGAAGGATAGGAATCCATGCACTTTCTTGTCTCCCTTGTAGGGGACAAATGTGTTTGGTTGGAATAGGAAATAAGAAGTAGGAAGTGAAAAATCAGAGAAATGTGTTTGGTTGACATAGGAAAGTAAAAATTGGAAAGTGAAAAATTATAATTAATTCACATAACAATTTAGTAAATTAAATAATTAGTTTGAAAACTTAAGATAATTAATTATTAACTAATTAAAAATTACAAATTTATCAACTCAAAATTAATTACTAATTACGAGTTACTATGTAAATTAATTAATTAATTACTTTATTACCTAATACTGTAGAAGCATGGAAAAGAATAAAGAAGGATCCATGCGGCCAGAGAAGCCCCATGCAGTTCAGAAAGCTCATGCGGCTTAAGGATCCATGCGGCTCAAGGATCCATGCGGCTCAAGCGTCTATGCGGCTCGAATAAATTCCATGCGGCTCAGAGAGGAGACACGTGGCCTGCAACAGCTCTTCCCTTTGTCCTTTACTGTATTAAATGCCTTGACGGCTGACAGCTCTGACAAGGCGACAGTTCTGACACAAAGATACCATTATGACTCCCTCATAATGACGGACTCCTAGGAAAACGAAGGAAATCTCTGACACGATCCCCCGAGATCCAGAAACTGTCATGCGGCCTTGACACGTGGACAGTCGCATGCGGCTCAAGCAGAGACCATCACATACGGATCAGGCCGAAGCTATCCCATGCGGCTCAGACCGAAGCTATCCCATGCGGCTCAAGCGGAGGCTGCCCCATGCGGCTCACGAGGACTATCTCCATGCGGCTCAGGCAGAGGCTGCCCATGCGGCTCACGAGGACTGTCTCCATGCGGCTCACAAAGAAGGCACCCATTATACACTCATGCGGCTCAGATCATTACCATGCGGTTCAAATGTTCAGGGGGCCACTCTCAAGCAGCCTTGACACGTGGCCAGTCTTATGCGGCTCAACGAGGAGCAACCTTCCTGCGGCTCAGATTTCTGCAATGGCACGCGGTTAAGACACATGGCATGATAGCGGGACACGTGGCATCAAATCGAGCGAAATCTATCAACAAATCCCAACAAAATATTGGGATCAAATCAGATCATTTACAATCGAGCAAATCAATGACACGTGTCGGGAAATTTGAGATTGACATGGCAAATCATGAGGATTTATGTCAATCATCATTAATTACCCACAAAAAATTTGATGCAATCACATTAATTGCTCAAATCTTTTATATTCAAGATGAACGGCCCAGATTCAGTAATCCTTAGCCGCCGACTTTTAAGAATGGGCAATCATTGTAAACCCTAAGGATGCCCCCCACTCTTATAAATAGTAAGATGCCATTCCTTTGCGAAGGAGAAGATTCTCTGATAAAAAAAGAAGACACAGAGATCCAGAGAGCCAGAGAGAGAATACATAGAGATCACAAGGAGAGCATTGCTTCCTCAACGCCAAGCAGTTCTTCTACAGAGCCAAGGCTGCACCCGATCGTCCAAGGAGTAAGGCAGAGCGGCTGTCGCTTTCCCGAGCCTCTATCGTCACCCCCCAGAATCTAAAATAAACAATTGTACATAGATTGCTGCACCTAGGCTTTCGTCCCTAGGTTTTCTTTGTACAAGGGAGTTTGTATTGTGAAGTAAAAGTCCAGTCCTCCGATAATTGTTCTGTCCTTTTATATTTCATGGCAAATACGATGGCGACTCTGCTGGGGATAAACTTATCCACGGCTGAGGAGTTGGTGACGCAATCGAATCCAGCCAAACTTGGCTCCACACAACAGAAGATGGTCGTCCGCTTCGACCAGCAGGAGTTCAAAGAAATGCTCTCCGAAGGAAGCGCTGGCCCGGTCCAGAAGCACGCCCGCACAAAGAAGGCTCGCAGGGAGTGGAGGCCAAAATCATTTGCTCCTTCCCAGGCCCTGGACGGAGTACTCTCTGCTATCCAAGACGGCGAAGGCGACTCTCGCGCGGCCCCACTTCAAGCCATAGAGGACTCTACTGTCCCCAAGTCCGGCAAAGGAAAGCACTACGATGATGGACTTGCAGGGGCAAAGAGCGATTCTATGTGCTCCAGAAAGAAATCGAACAAGGGCACTAGCCGCAAAGCGAAGACTCATACGGCCAAGATTGCCAGCCGCATGAATGATAACCATGCGGCTGAAACTGCTAACCAAATGCATAATACTCATGCGGCCAGGATTTCCAGCCGCATGGAGAACACTCATGCGGCCAGAGTTTCCAGACGCATGTAGAAGACCTATGCGGCTACGACCGCCAGCCGCATGAAGATTATTGATTCCAGCCGCATGATGCCTACTCCACGCGGCTCTGTCTTCGACCGCCTCTCCTATGGTCCTGATCTCTTGTGCTCCCAAGAAGACATGTCTGATTCTCTCCAGCACCACTTAGACTCTTCCTACTATGTGCCCTCACGCACTAGAGTGAAGAAGTTTAGGGCAGCACAAGCTTGGCAAGCTCGATCCGCTGATCCGACCTCTGACCCTCCGAGCATCCTACATACTGTTATGCGAGCCTCTGATGGGAAGTTGTATAGAACCACTCGAGTCTAGCCCCCAGCGGCAAACAGACAGAGAGGTTCCCAAAAGTTTCCCAAAATCCAGGGAGCAAACATGGTCGATCCGGACCCATCTAACTTGCGTGAGGCCATCCTCCACAAACGCAAGGAAAGAAAAGATGCCCCGGGGTGCAAAGAGTCCGCCCACAGACGTCACTGCACCCAAGTCATCGTCAACTGCTGTTGCAATAACGCGACGGTACGAGAAGACCGGCGGTCCGTCTTCCAAAGACAGCAACAAACATGTTCAGAGGATGAGGCACCTCCCGTCGTCTCCTGCAACTCTGCTCAGAAAATCTCTACCGATGGGAGAGGGAAGAAGACCAATGCTCCCAGCCCGAAGGTTTCAACCACTATGACTAAGAAGCTGTCATCTAAACGGTTGTCCTCCATCGGAGTTTTCTAAGGAACCCGTTCGAAAACAAAATCTGCTACAGCGGGTGATTCATCGTCCACACCACTGGGGCTTGCTTGGACTGGGGGTAGCACTCTTCTAAACCTCCACGACAATCCGATGTTCCAAGAAGACGAGCTGGGGGAAACAACTCTCCAATCAGATGCAGCAAATTCCGGCGTCCCCGAGGACGTCCACGACTCTCAAGATAAAGCAAGTTCTGAAGTTGGGGGTACTATTCCTTCTGAGTCAGAACCAGAGGAGAACATTCCCACATATCCCGATGACTTCTCGGTACATGGGTATGACTCGGAGGACACGTCCTCCACCGTTCCATCTATCTCTCCTCATGTAAGGATGGTATTCATGACGGACAGCAACCAAGGTGGTTCCAGTGATCGCCAGCGCATCGACACTCTGGAGGCCATACTGCATGCCTTGGTCAAGTTTGTAGACGAGATCAAAGCGACCCTTCCAACGCTCCAAGGAGGGACGCCTGGCCAAACAAGCGCGGGTCCTGCGGTCAATGCGGACTCGAACTCAGCGGCACAGAACCCAGGCAATAATCCTCCTGAAACGTCGGCTCCCACCGCTGTGGATGACACCAGAGAAGCAAGAAGAGAGGTCCAGGAACTCCGAGCCATGTTTCACGCTCGAGAAAACTCTCAAGACCTCAGAATACGACAACTGTACCCTGCTGTATGGAGGGATGTCCCCTTTCCGCCAAGATATAAGCTGTTCAACATCAACCCTTATGATGGCAAGACCTCCGCAAGTCGATACATCACCTACTTCGAGGTCACCACCGACCATCTGCCCCATGACGATGCCATCCTCACACGATTATTCATTGGGGCATTGGAAGGAGTCGCCTTCGACTGGTATCACAACCTGCCAGACAACTGCATCCACTCCTTCGCCAGCTTCAAGCGCATGTTCTTGGAGAGATTCTACGAATTAGGACAGGACGTCACAATGTCCACCCTCATAGACGTCGTCCAAGGGGAGAAAGAGCTGACAAGGAACTATATTGAGCGGTTTTGCCAAACCGCAATGAAGTTGCCGTCTGGCAACCCGAATTCCTCCTTAATTGAAATTTGCTAAAAGAGATTGCTCCCAACAATCAGTAGTCTTTGGATGGGCAAAAGTCAATTTAAGGACTGGAAGACGTTCATCATCAGTGCCACTAGCGCCGAAGAACAGTTGAAGAAGGCTCGCCAACTGGGATTGCACATCTCGGAGGGAGAGAACAAGGGCAAGCGTCCTAATACCAACAACGACAATGGGGGTAGCCCCTCCAATAATTGGGACAACAGGGGTAAGCAGGCTATGGTGGCCGACACAGCCCAGAAACCTGAGTCAAAATCGACAGACAAACAATCGCCGCAAATCACTTACTCTTTCGAAGACGGTCACGTCAAGCCCATCTTGGACATGCTCATACAAGGAGACAGAATTCAGCTCCCTCCACCAAAACGGAAACTTCGGCCGGCAGATATGGAGAGCCCAAAGTATTGCCATTACCACCGCTACGTCCACCATGCTACACACGACTGCTACCAATTGAAGCGATATATCCAACATCTCATCGATTCGAACGCTCTGGCCATCAATTTCGAGGAGGTAACTGTAGCAGCCAACATGGTGTCCGTACAATTTGGCAGCTTCCCTCCAACAGAGGCTCAAGACGGTGTGATACCCATCCCTCTGGCGACCATGGAGATTGCTAATCTTCCACCTCCCCGAGATCGGGCTGCTGGTCTAGTGCCCCTCACCACATCACGAAGGAAGGTCATGTGGGTCCATCCAGACTTGGTACCTGAAGTGACTCAGTCTACACCATCCTCTATTTACAAGAAAAAGAGTGGAAAAGTTAGATCCTGCCACACAATCTCGATAGATGTCGAGGAAGCCACAACTGTCGTCACTCGGTCTGGGACACAATCCCAACCTGTATCTGATAACTCGACGGAAGATCATCAGCCAGCTACCGCTGACACTTTGGGACCTTCCCAGCCTCCGACGACCGACAAGCCTAGGCCGAAGGAGACTCACTTTGACAAATCCCTCCGAAAAGAGGCACCTCAGAGGCTGGAGAGGCCCTACAACTTCGACATCTTAGCGCAACTGGCCAACACACCGGCCAAATTATCCTTATACGAGCTTCTGAGACTCTCAAAGGATGTTCGCGCGGCTTTGAGCGATGCACTCCAGAATGCCGACACCTATCTGGCTCAGTCGAATCTCACTAGGAAAAGCCCGCCTGCAAATCTCCAAGACAGCGCTTGCACAGGAGCTATGCCCAATATTGTCTTCACTCCGCAAGATATGCTCATCAAAACCAACCTGCACGGTCGTCCGTTATACTACACCGGATACATCGGGGACGTAAAAGTGGACCGGATGCACATTGATCCTGGCTCTTCCATAAGCATCATCCCGAAGGGTCTATTACATCATCTCCGTTTTCCTATGCATTGCCTGACGCCAACAAGCACCGCCATCAGCGGTTTCAATTCGGGCAGGAGCTACCCAATCGGAAAGATTCGCTTAAAGTGCCAAATTGGCGATCTCCAGTCAGAAGTCACCTGTTACGTCATAGATGTAGACACTTCTTACAACATCCTCTTGGGGCGCCCTTGGATACACGATTATATGATCGTGCCTTGCACGCTGCACCAGTGCTTCAAATATGTCGACAAACACGGCTTCATAAGGACAGAATTTGCCGACATCGATCCCTTCAAAGGGGTCGAGTCATACTACTCAGACTCCTGCCTATACGAGAAGTCGGAGAGGCACCTGGAGGGAGATGTACAAACTCAAACTGAGATGGCCTCAGGATCAGAAGAACCTCTGACGATCCACCTTCAAGGTCGCAAACCTGGCAAGTCCGCACCCCTTACGGCCACTCTGCATAAGGACGCGATCAGCCTCTCAGCACAAGAAGAGCAAATGATAATCCGGCTGCCAAGGTCTGGCCAGGTGCCAAGACCTACAATGGAGCCACTGACAATTAGACTGCCAAGAGTCAGCCAGCCACAAATGGAGAAGCTCAACCCCGCCGACAAGCCAATGACGATACGCCTTCCCAAGAAGAGTCATCACCCCGATACAAAGTCGGGGGCATCTAGCGAGCCAACAACTCCCCGTCTAGCATCGAGTACCAAACTAGGGGTCGCTAGTTTGCCAACGACTCCACGTTCTGCTCCACCAGCAGAACCCCTGACGATCAAGCTGCCCAGGTCATCCTCTCAGTCTTCATTTATATAGGGGTAAACGAAGAAGAACTGGAGCTAGCCAAGTATGTGGCTACCCACACCGATGTTCCCTCCGCAGATGATGTAATCCCGCTGGAAAAGATACCTTACTTTATCAATAAAGGGCTATCTTTGAACTACATCGAGCTTAATAAGCTTTGTATAATGTATGCTATGGAACACGGTATTGGCACTCACCTACACACACAGGTGACGAATATTTACACCGCATACCAGTTTACTCTAGTGGAAGACGCTTACCGCATAATCGAGGGAGGGGACCATCCAATCATCTTCGGCCGGAAGGACGACCCACATCCCTTCACCATAGAGAAGGTCGATCTCGAATCAGATGCCGGGAGACTACCTCTTTATCTGTATAGCCCCCAATCCAAATATCTCATGCAAAAATAGGGGTATAATCTGGAGACCACGCCAGGCTTGAACTATGGCACTGGTCGACGACTACCTTTAAAGTCGTCAGTCCCGGCTGGGAAACCACGAGATTACTACAACAAAACCAGATGTGGGCTAGGTTATGTCACATCCGTGACAACCCCTGAAAGCTCAGACGAGGAATGCGATTGGCACTCACACTCAACTGGATCACCCACTTCTGATTCAGATGTCAGCATCGGGGACATGCTCAGGCAAGTCCTGTCAGTCAACATAGTATTCGCCGATGCTTACGAAGAATATGAAGACATTCCTGAAATCCTCGAGCTAGAGCCGTGGGCCCAACAGTTAGATGCACAATGGAAAAAGCAGTTCGAACAGAGAGAGCCTCCTACTGAAGATGAGGTCATACAAGTGGACCTCGGCAGCGAATCTTCTCCAAAACCAATCTTCGTTAGTAAAAGCTTGACAGACGAAGAACGAGAATCGTTACTGGAACTTGTCAGAGAATATATCGATGTGTTCGTCTGAAGCTATAAAGACATGCCAGGACTAAACCCCGAAGTTGCCCTTCACAAGATCAACATTCGACCAGATGCAAAGCCAGTCAAACAACAACAGCGACGCTTTTGCCCGGGCATAATGGATGCGATCGAAGCTGAAGTCAATAAAGTAATAGCCAGCGGCTTCATTCGTGAGGAGCAACATCCTGACTGGGTCGCCAACATAGTTCCGGTCCTCAAAAAGAATGAGAAGATACGAATCTGCATCGACTTCCGTAATCTGAATGAGGCCTGTCCCAAAGATGAATTCCTCCTCCCCATCACAGACATCATGATCGACAACACATGCGGCTTCGAACGCATGTTATTCATGGATGGCTCCTCGGGGTACAACCAAATTAAGATGTCTCCTGACGACGAGAAGCATACATCATTCCGAACACCGATTGGCACATACTGCTACACAGTCATGCCTTTCAGTTTAAAGAATGCTGCCGCCACATACCAAAGAGCCATGAGTATCATCTTTAAAGACTACTTGTGCAAGATTGTGGAGTGTTATGTTGATGACATCGCCGTCAAGAGTCACTATAAAGGAGACCACCTGCATGATCTGAGGACAGTGTTTAACCTGATACGAGCACACAACCTGAAGATGAATCCCACAAAATCCTTCTTGGGCATATCCAGCGAAAAATTCCTGGGTTTTATTATTACTGCCCAGGGAATTCACGTGGATCCAGAAAAGACGAAGGCAATTATGGAGATGGGTCCCCCGAGAAATCTCCGCAAACTCAGAGGCCTTCAAGGAAGGCTAGCGTACATCAGGAGGTTCATTTTGAACCTCTCCGGGCGATGTCGGCCATTCACCCATATCATGAAGAAAGGCGTCTCGTTCGTATGGGGTGAAGAATGTCAGCGTGCCTTCGACAGCATCAAAGAATATTTGTCGAACCCTCCAGTCCTGGTGGCCCCGGTTGCTGGAAAACCATTCCTGCTCTATGTACGAGCAATGGAGCATTCCCTCGGCGCTCTGCTAGCACAAAACAATGATGCGGGCCATGAACAAGCTATATATTACCTCAGCCGAATGATGATTGGGCCAGAGCACCGATACACCACCGTGGAGAAGGAATGCCTCGCCCTGGTGTTCGTCATTCAAAAGATGCAGCACTATGTCACAGGATAAACCATACATGTGATCACATGAGTCAATCCTCTCAGGGTCCCCATGAAGAAACCAGGAGCACTCAGCTTCCGCCTCGCCACATGGGCAATATTGTTGTCTCCTTATCATATGATCTTCGTCCCGCAAAAGGCTGTTAAAGGTCAAGCTCTGGCAGCCTTTTTAGCAGCCCACCCAGGCTCGGAGTCATCCAGAATATATAAAGAAATCCCAGATGAGGTCGCCGACTCGTATGCAACCTCTCACGATGATATATGGCAAATGTTCTTCGACGGCGCCTCAAGGACCGGACCTAAGGACAACATCGTCGTCGGAGTCGGGGTGGTGCTTGTTTCTCCTTCCGGGTTGGTGATCAATCGTGCTTACTCCCTCACAGAGCCCTGCTCTAACAATGTGGCCGAATATAACGTGTTGGTCATTGGCCTCTAACTTGCAAGAGAGCTGGAGGTAGAATATCTTGAAGCATACGGCGATTCGCAGTTAATCGTCAATCAGATCCATGGTTCATACGAAGTCCGCCATGAAGACATGATCCCTTATCACTAAATAGCAATCAATATTATTTCGTCATTTGAGGGATTCTTCATCGAATACGTTCCCAGACTCCAGAATATCGAAGCCGATGCCTTAGCTGGCCTTGCCGCTTCCCTAGCGGTTCCAAACTATGCTCATCAATCGGTGGATATGATAGGCCACAAACTGGTCTATCCCAAGAACAATGTTCAGTTCGTGGCGAGTTATTCCGCTCAGACGGTCGACGAAATGCCAGACTGGAGACAACCATTCATAGACTTCGTAGTCTACGACATACTACCCGAGAACCCAACGGAAGCCACTTCCATCAGAAGGCGTTCTCTCAGATTCTTCTACGATACAGAGACGAAAATGTTGTACCGCCGATCCTACGATGGATTATTACTGCGATGTCTGTCAAACGCAGAAGCCAAAATAGCCATACGCGAAGCTCATGACGGTGTCTGCGGAGCCCATCAGCCTGGCCCTAAATTACAAGATCGTCTTCGCCGAATGGGCTACTACTGGCCCACGATGGTAGCAGATGTGATAGACTATGCAAGAAAGTGCAAAGCCTGCCAAGTCCATGCGGACTTCATCCACCAGCCATCCGAATTTCTATATCCGACAGTGGCATCCTGGCCATTCGAAGCATGGGGAATGGATATCATCGGTCCGATTGCTCCACCTTCTTTTCGAGGACATCGCTTTATACTCGCAATTACGGATTACTTCTCCAAATGGGCGAAAGTTGTCCCGCTTGCAGAAGTAAAGACTTCAAATGTGATCAGCTTCCTCCAGTATCATGTTATCTATCGCGTTGGACTGCCCCGAAGGATCATCCACGATAATGGTCCGCAGTTTGCAAGCCACGCCTTCTATCGGTTCTGCGACAAGCACCGCATCCAGAATATTGCTTCAATGCCATACAATCCAGCAACGAATGGGTTGGCAGAAGCATTCAATAAAACAATCATCAAACTTCTCAAGAAGTTCGTGTCGTCCAATAAATACGACTGGAACGAGAAGCTTGGTGAATGCTTATGGGCATACCGTACTACAGCCCGAACAGCCACTGGGAATACGCTATTTTCCCTGGTGTACGGGAGTGAGGCAGTCCTCCCATTAGAGACTCAGATACCCTCACTCCGTGTCGTCCTTACTTACCAATTGACGACGGATGATAACTACTGTCGTCGGCTACAAGAGTTGGAGGCCTTAGATGAAAAGTGCCTCTTGGCTCAACAACGAATCGAGCTATACCAAGCACGCATCTCTGGAGCCTTCAACAAGAAGGTTAAAATCAGAACATTCCAAGTGGGCGATCTCGTTCTGGCAGTCCGGAGGCCGATGGTCATGACTCACAAGACCGCCGGCAAGTTCCAGCCAAAGTGGGAAGGCCCGTTCATCATTGATGTTGTGTTCTCCAACGGTGCTTACCACCTCGCAAAACAAAACGGAGACTTGCTCATGTTGCCCGTCAACGGCAAGTTCCTGAAGAAATATTATATCTAAACGATATTTTCCAGATCATCGAGTCATGTATCCGCTGGTACCGCTGAACTCACTCTCACAATATTCCAGATTACCGAGTCATGTACCCCCTGGTACCGCTGAACTCACATCCTCCTTCCACAGAAATCCTAGATTATCGAGTCATGTACCCGCTGGTTCCTCTGAACTTACACTTTGATTCCAAAATTCATGGATTGTCGAGTTATGTACCCGACGGTACCCCTAAACTTACACTTTGCGGCCAGAGGAGGTTATACATAGCCATGCTTCTTATTCAAAGTATTTCAATTTTGTAAATTGAAAACTTTAAAGGGGGTCTTGTAGAAGCATGGAAAAGAATAAAGAAGGATCCATGCGGCCAGAGAAGCCCCATGCAGTTCAGAGAGCTCATACGGCTTAAGGATCCATGCGGCTCAAGGATCCATGCGGCTCAAGCGTCTATGCGGCTCGGATAAATTCCATGCGGCTCAGAGAGGAGCCACGTGGCCTGCAACAGCTCTTCCCTTTGTCCTTTACTGCATTAAATGCTTTGACGGCTGACAGCTCTGACAAGGCGACAGTTCTGACACAAAGATACCATTATGACTCCCTCATAATGACGGACTCCTAGGGAAACGAAGAAAATCTCTGACACGATCTCCCGAGATCCAGAAACTGTCATGCGGCCTTGACACGTGGACAGTCGCATGCGGCTCAAGCAGAGACCATCCCATGCGGATCAGGTCGAAGCTATCCCATGCGGCTCAGAACGAAGCTATCCCATACGGCTCAAGCGGAGGCTGCCCCATGAGGCTCACGAGGACTATCTCCATGCAGCTCAGGCAGAGGCTGCCCCATGCGGCTCACAAAGAAGGCACCCATCATACACTCATGCGGCTCAGATCATTACCATGCGGTTCAAATGTTCAGGGGGCCACTCTCAAGCAGCCTTGACACGTGGCCAGTCTTATGCGGCTCAACGAGGAGCAACCTTCCTGTGGCTCAGATTTCTGCAGTGGCTCATGGTTAAGACACATGGCATGATAGCAGGACACGTGGCATCAAATCGAGCGAAATCCATCAACAAATCCCAATAAAATATTGGGATCAAATCAGATCATTTGCAATCGAGCAAATCAATGACACGTGTCGGGAAATCCGAGATTGGCATGGCAAATCATGAGGATTTATGTCAATCATCATTAGTTATCCACAAAAGATTTGATGCAATCACATTAATTGCTCAAATCTTTTATATTCAAGATGAACGACCCAGATTCAGTAATTCTTAGCCGCCGACTTTTAAGAATGGGCAATCATTGTAAACCCTAAGGATGCCCCCTACTCTTATAAATAGCAAGGTGTCATTCCCTTGCGAAAGAGGAGATTCTCTGATAAAAAAAAGAAGACACAGAGATCCAGAGAGCCAGAGAGAGAATACATAGAGATCAAAAGGAGAGCATTTCTTCCTCAATGCCAAGCAGTTCTTCTACAGAGCCAAGGCTGCACCCGATCGTCCAAGGAGTAAGGCAGAGCGGCCGTCGCTTTCCCGAGCCTCTATCGTCACCCCCAGAATCTAAAATAAACAATTGTACTTAGATTGCTGCACCTAGGCTTTCATCCCTAGGCTTTCTTTGTACAAGCGAGTTTGTATTGTGAAGTAAAAGTCCAGTCCTCCGATAATTGTTCTGTCCTTTTATATTTCATGGCAAACAAATACATACATTAATATATTAATTAATATATTAAATAGCTAATAACTAATAATGATCCTCTCTTTTTTCAGATGAACCTCATTAATAACCAGGCTAACTAATGAATGATCCCAATATTAATTAACTAACATTACATTCTTTCTCTCTCTCCTTGGTTCTGGACCATTGTTTCTAAAGAAAAAAAAACCCCTGGCTCCCCTCCTCCGTCCCCAAATCCTTCAGCCACCACCGCTGCTAGGTCCTCCGCCCCCAACCCTCCTTCTCCTCCTTCTCCGTTTTCTCCAGAACCAGCCACCAGAGCTCCAGATCCCGACGCCACCAGAGGTCGTCGATGGGGCCGTCGATGGTTCCTTCGCTGCCGGAGGCCGTTGATGGGGGCTTCGCTGCAGGAGGCGTCGATGGTCAGTGAGTATATTTTTTTTACTAAGTATTTTTTTTCTGTAAATTTTTTTATGTGGATGAACTGTCTGTATATTTTACTTACAAATTCCAAGTTTCCAACCCACATCCTAAAGATTTGGGAGGAAGTGGATATATGGATTTGGGAGGGGACAAGGGGGGACAGGAACTGCAAGTTCCATTCTACAATTACTTTCCAAATCTCTAATCGTTGAACCAAACAATGAAAGCCATGGATTTGGCTTCACTTCCGGATGAAATCCCAAATCCAGTCCCAATTCCTGTTTACCAAATAGGCCCTAAAGGAAAGCAACGTTTTAAATTTTTGAATAGTTTAGTAATCGAATGTGGCATTTTAGTAATCATTTGTATGTAAAGGTATGGATATCACTTGTGTTCTTCTACAGAAATTTTCCCAGAAGATTTTGTCCCCGTCTAGTAAGTATTGTTTACAGAATTTTCTTTTTCTAATCATACATAAGTTCTTCCAGTATTGTTTCATTAATTAAGTTCATTCTTCCCATTTTTTACACATTAATTTTCTATTAATTCTTTTCGTCACTTATTCTGCTTTTACAAACACTTGTTCTAACAGTACACTATCTTCCAACCATAACTATTCTTTCACTATATAACTAAAACAAAATTGGCTTTTTCCGATGACGAGGGCTATGGTGTGCTCGATTTTGAGTCAACTTGAATAATAATCAAAATAGTAATCCACGGCTACTTCGTTCCCATCTATTCTTCAACATCTACAGTTTGATATCACGATCGAGGCATATAAAAAAATTAAGCAGCAAACTTTATGATCTAATTGATCTCGGTGAGGCAATTAAAGCAACTTCCACCACTGCTCAGACTATAGCAATCCTCAGAGAATATTTGTAGGTCCTAAAAAATCAAGTGGCACACATCAACAAAGTCAGAAAATCAAGAAATACAACTTTCAGATGACTTGCGCAGACAACAGATTGTGCACCATTCAGATTGCGCAGGATCGATTGCGCACAGTCTCAACTACGCAAGCTGACGTGGCAAAAGCCATCATTACCTGACACAAATCAAATCTTCTGACAACTGACAGCACGGAGATCGAGGCGGTCATTCGTTTAAGCGTGCAGCACGGCGCTCGAGGACAGCTGGCAGCGCAATCCATGTTGGCGCAATCCGAGTTGGCGCAATCCATTTTCTTGCATAAATCAAGTTGGCACAATCCAAAGTCTGCGCAATTCAATGTGCGCGTTCTACCAATACAAATGATAAAGTACACATGGCATTCATGCCATCAATTGCTCATTTCGTGGCAACTGCCTATGCATGATCATGCGCATTTTAGTCAAATGATGCCATGTGTCCAAGACAGTTAACCCATGATCCAGCAACTGCCTGCGCAGTCCATTGCTGCGCAAACCAATTGCTGCACAATCCATCATGCGCAGTCCATAATAACTAAAAGTTAGTTATTTCTCAGAACTCTATAAATAGAGTTTCAAGTCTCCATTCAAGGGGATCACGAATCAATAATCAGAGATCAGAGAGTTCATGAGTTCTTGCCCAAGTGCTGCTGCATTCTTTCGAGGCTTTTGCCTTCAACTTCCGAGGCTTTCTGCCTTCAATTCCAGAGTTGTTTTCAACTTCAGAGGCTTCGTCTTCAGAGTTCACATCGTCCAAGGAATAAAGCAATCGTTATCTAGATTGGATTCCTAAAGTTGTACCATTCCCAGAATTCAAATTGTAATTATTTTACAAAGTTTGTATCAATAAAGTTCTTTAACTTTTGTTTTTGCAAACAAAATAGCGACTCTGCTGGGGACGACTTTCTCCTCCGATGAGGAAGTGACAACTCAATGTGACGTAGCGTCTATTGGAAAGACGCAGAAGACACTGGCTGTGAAGATCAACCAGACAGCCTACGAGTCTATGATCAACTCCAAGACCACTCCTCGCACTGTAACCACTGCTGCCACAAGCAAAGTGCGCTCAACGTGGGTCCCAAAGACTGCTGCGCATTCTGTTAATGCTGACAGCAAGTCTTCTGCATAATTTGCCAGCAAGTCTGCTGCGCAGTCCAAAGCTTCTGTCACCAAGTCCAGTGCACAATCTGTCTCTGCTACTGCTGTGCAGTCTGTTATGGACAGTGCCCAAAAGACTTCATATGCTGCCATGGCTAAGTATAAAACTCCTATGCCTCTGGCGCAATTAGCTGCCAAACTTCCTGCACAAACCAATATTCCAGCAACCAGAGTGCAACTTAAGCATTCTGTGGCAAGAACTCCTGATGCACAAACTACAGTTTCTATGGCCAGAACTCATGCGCAAAGTATTCATGCGCAATCCAAGAGTGACAGCCTTTTGGCTAAACTCTCTTCTTCTCATAACAAAGGAAGAGATTCTGCTCCTCTTCCCAAACACACTATTGCTCCTGCGTAATCCACTGGGGGTAGTCCTTTGGCTATTCCTCTTTCTCTTCAAAACAAAGGGAAAGGCCCGTTGGTCTTTTCTCAAACTTCCTTGTCCCATGACTTGGAAGACAACAGAGGGAAACGCTCTTTAGCTAACCCTTCGTCACAAAACAAAAGAAAAGGCCCTTTGGTCTTTTCTCAATCTTCTTCAGTCTTTACCGAAGAAGATCCATCTGAATGTGCCTTGGCACCAATCAGTACCAGAACTCTTTTAAACAGGGATTCTTCTTTCCTTTATAACAAAAGAACTTGTACTGATCAAAGAGGTATTTTGCCTACTCCGGTAGCAGAATTTCAAGACCTTCCGACTCTCAAGATTTCCCGTTCCAGACAGGGAAAACTGTTAGTGTCTCAGACAGAAATCCCTGGGGGTGAATTTGCTGATCTCAGAACTTATCTCAATAGACCCACTTCGGTAAAACGCAAACAGCCAATGTCGAAGATCAAACGTCATCGGAAACAGATCTCCAAGGTCAAAAATCCCGACACTTATGCCAATGAAGTGAGAACTTCCCTGTATACTCAAAGGACTAAACATTTGAAGAATCGGAATCATGTTCCGAATGTTATTAAAGAACAGATCCCTCAGAGTTTTCTTCGTCCTGTTGTTGTCCCCGATCTTCGAGAACATCTTAGACAAAAATGGGACAATGTCTCAACACCTCCATCTCAACCATCTGATCATCATTGCAATCACAAAGTCATCATCTAATATTGTTGTCAAACAACAAAACGATCTGTCTTCGATCGTCTGACTTTTGGTAAATCTGAACCTATGTCAGAGGAAGACGAAGTCTTGTATGCTTCTGTCAACATGACTTCCCGAGACACTGGGGGTAGAAGATGCTCTAAGCATGGCAGGCTTCGCAAGCCAAGCCAGCGGTATTTAGAATTACTCCAAGAATCTTCCGAAGGAGTGTTTCAATATACCCGTTCTTGAAGCCGAGATACAATCGGTCAAAGGAATCTTCCTCAAAATCTTTCAGGTTATTCTTCCTCAGACTATGATGCATACAGCAAAAGCTCTGAACAGACAGTATCTTCCACTGTACCAAGAGAAGTGACAACTTATGTTGTCACTGATGATCCAGATGCTTCAACTTCTATAAATCAGGAACAGCGAATCGCTGCACTTGAAGACAAACTAAAAACTATGGCTGAAATGGTTGCTAGTATGCATTCCATTATTGTAGCACAGCATGTTACACCACCAACTGCACCTACTATGAGTCCAGAGATCATAGCATCTTCGGTACCTGCCAATACTGGGCTGGGGGTAGTGTCTCCTCAAATGCCTCCTATACAAGTACAAGTTCAAACTACACCTAGTCAGTCAGGAGCTGGGGGTAGTGCTTACAATGTTGTTCCTCCTCCTACCACCCTAACTCAACCTGCTCCTTCTTCGTCATCAGAAGACGCCAATGAAGCTGTCAAACTCTTGCGAACCCAGTTCGAAGCTTTCAAAGAGAAAGACAACTTGCAAAGATTGGGAATCAAGCAGCCCTATCCAGTTGAATGGAAGGAAGTCCCGTTTCCACCGAAGTACAAAATTCTAACAATCTCTTTGTTCGATGGCAGTACTTCTCCTAGTCAATTCATTAATCATTTCGAGGTAATGACCGTTCAACTTCAGCCAAATGACGCTCTTCTTACCAGATTGTTCGTTGGTTGTTTAGCCGGCGTAGCATATGACTAGTACAGAAGTTTGCCCGATGGTTGTATCACTTCCTTTTCAGGTCTTAAACAAATCTTTCTGGAACGATTCTATGAAGGATTCAATGACATGACTATGTCAGCTCTCAACAAAATCAAACAGAAACATAATGAAACTGCTGAGAGCTTTATCGAACGGTTCTACCGTGAAGCTTTGAAAATGCCTCCCGGAACTCCAGCTGCTGTCACTATTGATACTTATAAGGCAAATCTTTTGCCTATTATCAGTATGTGGACAGGATCTACCCAATTCCAAGATTGGCCTTCATTCATCGTCAATGCCAAAGCTGCTGAAGTGAGTGCTGAGAAGTTCAAACAATTGGGGGTACAGATGTCTAACCCCGATCGAGATGAACATCAGACGTCAGGTGGTGGCAACCGCAAAAATAATCGCAAAGCAAAAGAGACTTTGAATATTAATTTGAACAAGAATAAAAAATCTTTGGCTGTCAATGTGGCTCCACCTACATCCACTCCTACTCCTTCTGCACCTCCACCGAGGGAACCTCGTCCGAAAGTGGAATATTCCTTCGATGAGAATGATACTGCAAGCATCTTTGAATGTTTACTCAAAAGCAATAAAATTTAGCTTCCAGATCCAAAGAAACCTGACGAAGTCGGTAAGACAGATCATCCTAAATATTGTGTCTACCACAAGTTCATTGGACATCCTACTCGAGCATGCTACGTGCTTAAAGGCAAAATTCAAGAGCTTGTCAATGCTGGTGTCGTCACTCTGCAGCAAGATGAGAAGACTGTTACTGCAAACATGGTCTCAGTCCAGTTTGGTGACTTTCCTCCGCAGATGGTACAGCACGGTATTATTCCAATTCCCAAAGCTACTCTTGAGATTGAGAATCTCCCACTTCCACCAAATGAAGGTCTTATTTCCTTGTCTCTTGACAACGGTAAAATTATGTGGATCCATCCCGATCTTGCTCTGGAATTCGAAGTGCCCTCTTCCTCCAAGAAGAAAGCTCGTTCTAAAGGCAAAACAAAGACTTGCAACATGGTGTCTTTTGATCCCATAGTTGACGAAGAGATTCTGTTAGGCACCAGATCAGGGAAAGCCTATTTGAAAGATCATTCTGAAGGTCAAGAGGATCATGCCTCTTCTTCTGAACCTGCCCCAGCACAACCTGCTTCTACTGAAGAGATCCCTTCTACATCTTCACCAGTTGTAATACATATTCCTCCCAAGCCAATGACGGCTGACAAAGGCAAGTAACAAGTCCGCTTTGACAAGCCCCTAAAGAAATCATCTCCTACAGGACTTGAAAAGCCGTATAACTTTGATATATTAGCTCAATTAGCCAATACACCGTCTAGGCTATCAATTTTCGAGCTCTTGCGCCTTTCCAAAGAGACTCGAGAAACTTTAAGTGAAACTCTGATGCAGACTGAAACTTGCCTAACTCTTCTCAAAAAGCCGAAATCAGAACCCGTCTCTTGTCGTCATTGTCATAGTATCCTGGAGTTGATTCCAAATATCACTTTCACTCAGGATGATATGCTATTGGAAGATAATAGACATGATCGTCCTCTCTATTATACAGGATATGTTGATTCGATGAAGGTCGATCGTATCTTGATAGATCCAGGGTCTGCACTTAGCATCATGCCAAAGACAATGCTAGATGTGTTAAAGATACCAGTGCATAGTCTTTCAAGCACAATCACCACTATCTTGGGATTCAACCAAGGAAGAAGTGAACATTTGGGCAAGATCCGCCTAAAACTTCAAATAGGCAATCTTCGCACAAAAGTGACCTTTTATATCATTGACAATCATGGTTGTTCTTACAACGCTCTTCTGGGAAGACCATTCCTCCATGAACATAATGTTGTTCCATCAACTCTTCATCAATACTTTAAATATGTTGATGACAAAGGACAAGTTCACAAGGAAGTTGCAGACCTTTATCCTTTTAAGGGCGTTGAAGCGTATTGCAACGATGCTCGTATGTATAAGGAGGAATTTATGAAAGTGGTATTGGCCATAGATACTAAAGAAGATCAAAAAGCAGTACCCAATGACACTCTCATCATACCTGTCAAAGGGCGTGTTTTTCATCCTCAGTCTTCTAAACCATTGGCTATTCACTTGCCAATTCAGGAAAAATCAGTTGATACTGATCAAAATCAAAGGGAGCTCACCTCTTCTGAGCCACTTGTTATCGACTTACGTTGTAACAAGGACAAAAAGCAGCTCACTTCTTCTGAGCTACTTGTTGTTGATTTAACTCACAACAAAGACAAAAGGGAGCTCACCTCCTCTGAGCCACTTGTTATTGACCTTCGTCGTAACAAGTCTCTTCCACGTTCTTCTTCTCCCCCTCTTGTAATCAATCTAACCAAGCCTGTTAAGGCTAAAGGTCCTGCTGTAAATACAGATGTACATATTAATGAAAAAGCATCTACTTTCCAGTATACTGATGTTATTTATCATACTAAATATTATTTGGATATGTTAGATAGCTTCGAATCATTTATGATGGGAGTTGTATAATCTCTTTAAACAGAAGTCTCATTGGAAGATCCAGATGACTCTTATCGTATTGTCCCTGTTCGAAAGAAAGGCGAAAGTCCAATACTTTTTAGTAAAGGACCAGAACAACAATTCAGTTATACAGATGATAGTAAGCTTAACGATACAGGACATTTATAACTCCGTCGTTATAGTCAACAATCAAAAGACATCATCCGTAAGATGGGTTATGATTTTAAAAATGGCCTCAACTACAGTAAAGGTAGACGAACTCCCATTCGTACAGCAGTTCCAAAAGGAAAATCTGATATATACTATAGCAAGACCAAGAGAGGTTTTGGATATGCTTCCTCCGATGTTATCCCCAGCAGTTTCTGACTCTGATAGTGAAGAACGTTCTAACTCTTCTGATTCCAGGTCATGGGATTCTGATACTAGCATTGGTGAAATCCATCGTATAATTGTATCTTCTAATATGGTTTCTGCTGAACTTCCGGAGGGATATGATGAGGACATTGAAGAAAGTTCTGAAACAGATCCTTGGGCTCAACAGATGGACAATCAGTGGGTACTCCGATTTGAACAAAGAGAACCTCCTACTGAAGATCAATTAATTCAAATTGATGTGGAAGAAAGCGAGTCACCTCGTCCAATCTTTATTAGCAAGAATCTTCCGGAAGCAGATAAGCAAGAGTTGATTCTTCTCATTAAAGAATACATTGACGTCTTTGCTTGGAGTTACGAGGACATGCCAGGTTTAGATCCCAAAATTGCTACTCATAAACTGAACATTCTTTCCAATGCTAAACCAGTCAAACAGCAGCAACGGCAATTTAAGCCTGAAATAATGGACGCAATCGATGATGAAGTCAAGAAGCTTATAGCTTGCGGCTTTATTCGAGAAGAACAACATCCTGATTGGGTAGCTAATGTTGTTCCAGTCCTGAAGAAAACTGGCAAAGTTCGAGTCTGCATCGACTTCCGGGATCTTAATAAAGCATGTCCGAAAGATGAATTTCTTTTCCCTATCACGGACGTCATGATTGACAATACTTGTGGGTTCGAGCGAATATCTTTTATGGATGGATTCTCTGGATACAATCAGATCAAGATGAATCCCGAAGATAAAAAACATACATCTTTTCGTACTCCTCGGGGAGTCTATTGCTACACAGTGATGCCATTTGGTCTCAAAAATGCTGGTGCAACTTACCAACGGGCTATGAGCACCATTTTTAGAGAACATCTTCGCAAAACAGTTGAATGTTATGTTGATGATATCGCTGTTAAAAGTCGTCTGAAAGAAGATCATATCCAAGATTTGAGAACAATCTTCAATCTCATGCGTCAACATCAGCTCAAGATGAATCCCACCAAGTCATTCTTGGGTGTCTCTAGTGGTAAATTTCTCGGCTTCGTTATTACCTCTAAGGTTATACACGTGGATCCTGAGAAGATCAAAGCCATTCAAGAGATGCGTCCTCCACGCAACCTAAAAGAGCTACGAGGATTTCAAGGCCGACTTGCGTACATCAGGCGATTTATTTCGAACTTGTCTGGACGCTGCAGACCATTCACTCAACTAATGAAGAAGGGTGTATCTTTTATTTGGACTGAAGAATGTCAACAAGCATTTGACGATATCAAACGATATCTTATGAACCCACCAGTTTTGGTGCCACCAATCTCAGGCATTCCATTCTTAATGTATGTCCGTGCTATGGATCATTCGTTGGGTGCTTTACTCACCCAAAAGAACAAAGAAGGTCACGAACAGGCCATCTACTATCTCAGTCGTACTATGATTGGTGCTGAACACCGTTATAGTCCGGTGGAAAAAGAATGTCTAGCCCTTATGTTCGTTGTTCAAAAGACAAGACATTACATCATTGGCCAAACTATTCATGTCATATCCCGAGTCAATCCTCTTCGGGCATTAATGAAGAAGCCTAGCACACTCAACTTTCGGCTTGCTACATGGGCCATCCTTCTAGCCCAATATGACATGGTGTATGTTCCTCAAAAATCGGTCAAAGGTCAGGCACTGGCAGATTTCTTGGCAGCTCATCCTGTACCAGAAACATCCAAGCTTTATGATAAAATTCCAGACGAGACGTTGGAAGTCAACTTGATCTCTGAAGAATTTCCAACCTGGCGTTTATTCTTTGACGGAGCATCCAGGATCGGACCCAATGGTGCTATTGTAGCAGGAGTTGGAGTTGTTTTCGTTTCCCCAGAAGGATCAACTATCTAAAGAGCTTACTCTCTAGATGAATCTTGTTCCAATAATGTAGCAGAGTACAATGCTCTACTTATCGGTCTTCAATTAGCCAAGCAATTGAATATTGAATATCTCGAAGTATATGGCGATTCTAAGCTGGTTGTCAACCAGGTTAGAGGAATTTATGAAGTCCATCATCAAGATCTGGTACCTTACTTTGAAGTAGCAATCAACATGGCTACATCATTCAAAGCTTTCTTTATTGAATATGTACGCCGAGCTTGCAATACTGAAGCACATGCCTTAGCCAATCTTGCAGCAGTCTTAGTTGTCCCCATCCGAAGACAACAAGTGGTGGTTATTTCTAATCGAGAATTGTTTTGCATAGAAAACAATCGTAATATTGAGTTCAGTAATTTTGCTAAAATTAATGTTATCAATGAAGATTGGAGAACTCCTTTCATCAACTTCGTGGTTCATGACATACTCCCCGAAGATCCTAAGGAGGCTATAAGTATTCGACGACGATCTCTACGATTCTACTACAATCAAACCACTAAGACTCTCTATCGACGGACTTATGACGGTCTTCTTCTACGCTGTTTAGCTGGTGATGAAGCAAAACAAGTACTGCGTGAAGCTCACGATGGTGTTTGCGGAGCACATCAACCCGGTCCTAAACTACAGGATCGTATCCGAAGAATGGGTTACTACTGGCCCTCTATGGTATCAGATGCCATCGAATATGCAAGGAAATGTCGAGCCTGTCAAATCCATGCAGACTTCATTCATCAACCTTCGAAATTTCTACATCCGACAGCCGCTTCCTGGCCTTTCGAAGCTTGGGGCATGGATGTCATAGGTCCTATTAATCCCCCTTCTTCTAGAGGACATCGGTTCATTCTAGCAATAACAGATTACTTTTCTAAGTGGGCTGAAGCTATACCCTTGGCTGAAGTCAAGACCAGTAGTGTCATCAACTTCGTCAAACATCATGTCATTTATCGATTTGGTGTCCCTCGACAAATTATTCATGACAACGGACCGCAATTCATCAGCCAGAAATTCACCAGATTCTGTGATGATCATCGGATTGATAATGTCGCTTCGACTGCCTACAATCCTATCGCTAATGGTTTAGCTGAAGCTTTCAACAAAACTATTATCAAGCTTCTCAAAAAGTTTGTATCCACTAACAAACGGAATTGGAGTGAAAAGCTTGGTGAGTGTCTATGGGCCTACCTAACTACGGTCCGTAATCCTACAGGTTTTACACCTTTCTCTTTGGTATATGGCTGCGAAGCTGTCCTTCCTCTGGAACTTCAAATTCCTTCTTTAAGGATTGCCATTGCTAACGAGCTCACTACAGAGAACAATGACCTTCTTCGACTTCAAGAATTGGAAGCACTTGATGAGAAGCGATTAATGGCTCAACAACATATTGAGTTATATCAAGCTCGCATTTCTAAAACTTTCAACCGTAAAGTGAAGGTCAGAGCCTTTCAACAAGGAGAACTTGTTTTAACAGTCAGACGTCCTATGACTATGACTCATATGAGTAAAGGCAAGTTCGACGCAAAGTGGGAGGGTCCATACGTTGTGAGCAAAGTTTTCTCAAATGGAGCGTATCAACTCTCAGAATTAGATGGACGAATTGCAATGATGCCTATCAATGGCAAATTCCTTAAAAAGTACTATGTGTAAATGTAAATATTTATAAATCATCAGACAAGTTCATGTTCATAAATAAAATTTTATTTAATCATGAATGATAGTACATGATATTAAAGAAGGTCACTATCATCCTTCTCTACATTTGGACGCGGACCACTACCGTCCTTTTCAAAAACACGGTCAGCAAAAGAGCCGAGAACCTCTTTGCTGGAGCCCACGAGGAACTTGCAGGCAGCCATTCTCATGGCTTCTTCTTCTTTAGTCCTTCCTGGTTCAAGCAGAAAGTCCAGGATGTCTCTCGGTGGCTTGGGTGCAGACGAACCTTCGCCTACTTCTGCTTCCTTTGGCTGAATTGGATCGACAGGACGTTCTTTAACGTCTTCTTCAATCTTCGGGGCGAGCTCAGTCTTCTTAAGTGCATCTTCAGACGACATTTTTATGTTGAAAAGTGAAAGTGCTCATTCCTGTCAGATTTCTGTCCTATTTATAGGCGAAGATTTCTCAAACAACGAAGCGACACATTCACTTGACGGTCCGTCCGTTCATTACATTCATCCATTCATTTATTATCACCCAACGGTTCGCCCGTTCATTCATCATCACTTAACGGTTCATCCGTTCATTTAATTCCCTTGACGGTTCATCCGTTCATTTAATTCACTTGACGGTCCGTCCGTTCATTACATTCATCCATTCATTCATTATCACCCGACGGTTCGCCCGTTCATTCATCATCCCTTGACGATCCGTCCGTTTATCACATTCATCCGACGGTTCGCCCGTTCATTCTTTATCACTTGACGGTTTATCCGTTCGTTTTATCATTTGATGGTTTTTCCGTTCATCTCACATCCATATCAGCAACTGGTCATTTTCGATTAAGTTGTCAATTGAAATAATAGTATTCAATATATTCTGCCACGTCCATATTACCTCTGAGCAGATATAATAAATATAATTATTTTCTACAAGAAATATATCATGTCTTGTACCTCTGAATATATTTTCTATCTCTATTATTTATATTTAAATAAGATATACAATAAATAAGGGAGTTACAATAAAATGTCTTTTATTTATCAAAATACGAGGCATTACAAAAGCACATCTACGACAAAAGATACAAAAAGTTCTATTAAGAAGGAGGAATGATCAAATTGTCAATCTGCTGCTTCAGAGTCTGCAGCTCTTCTTCATGAGTGGATGTCACCCTCCTTCTGGCCTCTTCTATTCCGGTTTCTTCATTAATGACGGGCATGTTTACAGTTCGGCAGGTAATCTCTGCACCATGAGTTGTATCGTACTCAGCCTTCTCTTGAATCAAGGCATTGAATTGTTCAATCACAAGTTGATGATTAGCAGTTTCCTCTTCTAATTCTTGCTGGAGACGAACAATTTCTGCTCTCAGTTCAGCAGTTCTCTGTCCTTTTCTTTTAGCCATCAAAGTTACTGATTCTAGCATAGAATTGTATTCAGCAGACTTTGTGGAATAAGCCTCCAAAAGATTTTGAAGATTCATCCTTTCTATATCAGCTGCTTGGGCCATTCTCTCGAACTCAGCCTGCACTAGAGATTCTATTTCCTTCTTTTTGAGCTCCTTATATTTCTTTATGGAGACTTCTAATTCATTCAATATGTGGTCAAGAAGAGTGGCCCGAGCTTCGTCTCCTTGCTCCCTTATAGCCCTTACTAAAAGAGAAGTTGGGTTTCTAACCATAAAGAAATCAGCTCCCTCTTTGTCTATCATCTTATGAACTAGAGGTCTCAGCGATTCAAAGAAGCATCTGGTAAATGATTGAATAACTTGTTGATTAATTGCCAGAGTCCCAGGAGTCGTAGCTACTCCTGTTGAAGACGAAGTAGCAGGATGCTCGATCCTTTGTGTCTGGATGGCAGGCTCTTTAAACAAAGGAGCCAGAGTGGAGCTAGTCGCCCCTCCTGCTTGTTCCTCTGCAAAAGTAAAATTGTCATTTTGCCAGTCGTTTGCCAATAACCAAGAAGATTAAATGAAGGCAGTCATACCTTGGTTCGATCCAGCAATAGGCTTATCCCCTGCAGGAATAGACTCCAGCTGCACAGAAGTCACTTCAGCCGCAACAGCTTGGCTACTGCCCGCTTCAGAACCACAAGATAGATGATGACTACTACTAACAACCACCGTTGTTACGGGTACTATAGCCAAGTCCGTCGGGGGTGCTGGAAGAGTCTCAAGATCTGCAAGAAATACAAATAAAAATATTAGTTATCAATCTATTCTAAAGGAGATTGCTAATTTCATTTTATACCTTGAGGACCGGTGGCGGGAGTTTCTTCCGGAGCTTTTTCATCTGCTACTTCTTCTGGAGATATTTCTATCTCAGCATCCTCTTCAGGATTTAAGGTATCAGCAACTTTTTCTGAAGACGCCTCCACTTCAATATCTTTTTTAAGATCTAAAGTATCATCGACAGCAGTAGGAGATGTGTGCACTTCATCATCTTCTTCAAGATCTTGTATGTAGTCATCAATATTCTCAGACGAAGAACTCTCCTCATCCTCGTCTTCTTCTGGTGCCTTCTCGCTGGTAGTCGATACATGGTCACCATAGTCATCTAAAGGACTGTAGCTACAATCTTCTAAAGCTGCAATTACTTCGCGATCTTCCTCTTCGCGAAGGGTTCTAGGAGTAGGCGGAAGTTCAACAATCTCTGTGGTAGGTAGAAGAAATGGTACAATACTCGGCTCTTCCCTCACTTCCTCCACAATACTTCCTCTAGGCTCTTCAGCCTCAGTTCCCGGAGCAAGATCTATCCTTTGCTCGATCTCCTCTCTATGTTCAGGACTAGGAGTTTTATTCCTAGGTTCTGAAATAGGAGTAGGAGATGGCAAGGTTAATCCAGCCACAGCATCCATTACTACTGAAGATGGGGCTCGATTCCTTCTGAGGGCCAGCTTCTTTCTTTTCAATGGCCTATCAGGGCTCTCTATATTGATAGTCTCAACTTGTTTCTGGATAGAGGTTGGTGTTGCAGCCTCTTCTTGCTGAAGTGTTTCGGCTAGCTGTCGAGATTGAGACCTCGTAGTGATCTTTTCTGAAGAAGGGTCTAGTAGCAGTTTCTTTTTGGCTGCCGGAGCAGGAGGTTCTTCTCTTCTCCTTTTCTTTGCTGGAGATCTACCCACATTTAGAGAGATACGCATTACGGCATTTACTTCTTGAGGGAACATAATATCCCTCGAAACTTCCAAAGGTGCATCTGCTGGCTCGTGCACCTCATCATTTATAGGGATCGACAGAACAATTCTTCCTTTCTTCAATCTCGTCGAAGAAGCGAAACTATCTGCGAGATTAAAATTCTCAGCAAAAGTGTTCGCGGATGTATAAAATACTGAATAAGTATATAGCATCCTAGGACCATGAGTGCTATTTGCTGGCATTGAGAATGTGGCCTTCGTATCACGGGCATTATAATAAGCCCAAGGTCGGGCCCCGTCTATCAAAAAACCCTTGCCTTGGAGGCAGGTGATTGCATTCCCCACATGGAATTGATCATATCCAAACTGTCGAGCAAATCGGCTGGGAAGATATGGTTCTAAGTAATATTCCTCTTCGAACCGGTATACCAGATGAGACGGTCGATATGTCTTCAACCATTCAAAGGCTGCACGGTTTAGAGGTTGCATCTTTGAGTCCACCATGTTTGTTGGCATCTGATCATGTCCAGCAGGGAGAGGATCACAACAAAAGTTCCATCCTCTATTTAGATTTAGAACATATCTACACTCGCTCAAAGAAGTGTACTTCCATTTACCATGAGAGTACCTTCGTAGAAAGCTACCATCAACCGGTCCCATGCCTGGGTCCATTAAAGTGGGATAGTGGAGAAGCAACCATCCAAATAAATATGTGTATGGCAGTTCTAAGCGAGGGAACTCTTTCTCTCCTTTTGCTTTCAGCATCAAATCGACATATAGACGAAGACTGACATTTAATTTGCAAGTCATTGCTGATAACAGGTCCACCTTGTAGCCAAAGACTAACTTGACAGCGACAAAAAGAACGCCGCGATGAAAACGATCCACAGCACTGGATCCGGGGACCACAAACCGCCGGAGCCAGTATGTCAGAAACCCTGCCAGTTGGGCTTCTTTTGACATGGGTCTATAACCCATTCTCAGATAACTCTCCAGAGTGTCCCCTTTCTTTAAAGGAGGATATTGATAATCATCTTTCATTTGTTTATCAAAATTACCACTCTCTTCCATCAGCTTCATAACTTCTGTATTGCTCAAAGGTTTGAAGAAATCAGGATAGCATTTGTCGTTTTCCTTAGTCTTCTTCTCTTCTATGTGGTGAAGGAACAGATAGGGTAACCATTTCGAAGAATAACAGGTGTTTGCTGTAGCACTCTTATAAAACAGGGAACAGATCTTGTAATGGCATAGCAGTTCCTCGAATACTGCTACCATTGCTGCATTTTCCTTTCTAAGTTTGCCCAACTCATCATTTGTTGGAACAAACTCTTCATATGGAGCGTCTGCCATTGGCAAGTACGAGACATATTTCATCTCGTGGAGTGCAAATCCGATTTCTCCACCAGGGGTCATGAAAGTTCCTGTTCTATAGTTGTATCTTTCAGCCAAGGCCAAGAACAGGTGTGAATTGGGTGCAAAACCATAAACAGTAGCGTGTACTGCTTGGTACAGATTGATTTGTTGAAGTCTGTCTTCAAATGTTGTCAGAATCCAATTTGCAATACAGTTCCATCTCTTGTAATCTGGATTCACCAATCCAGTTAATCTGATATCCTGTTCGGGGTACTTCCCTTCAGCTTTCGTAAATTCGTTTGCAAATATCGGTGTTCTGACAGGCATCAACAAAGAGGAGTTCTCTGGCAGAATGCAACCGGGTCTCAAGCCTCTCAACAAGACACTGTATCGATCAGAGGAGCTGTAGAACATATCCTTCTTATTTGGCCCTTTCTTCACGAAACTTTTCCCTGCACGGGCGTCTTGGAAAAGAGTGAGGTTCCACTCCATCTTCCTCGGATAGCTCGTATGAGCATACCGGGATAAAGGGAGGCAGCGGACAATGTCTGGTATAAAGAAGGACCTATCTTCCTGATGGACTATTCTTTCCTCCATCCTCGGCCTTGGTTGAGAGCTTTTCTCAAAAGCCTCACCAAACAAAAATAAAGGTTTCTTATGAATAACAGCGTCTGCAGATTCCAAGGGTTGTCCATTCATTAAACACAGTAGAGTCTCATTGTCTTGAGATATCAGAATCGCCTGACGAGAGGTCGGTAGATCATACTGGGGATAATGTATATGGGAGAGATCCTCTTTATACTCTGACTCTGAAAGAGTCCCCATAAAAGTTTTATATTCTGAATCTTCTCTCACGTTAACTGCATCAAACAGAGAAAATAAAAATCAGTACAAGTCAAGTCAAAGATTCTGTCATTAGTTTACACAAAATCAGAATGCGCAACATCAGATTGCGCAGCATCAGTTTGTGCAAACGTCAGACTGCGCGAACAAACAGCCATCAGTATGCGCTGACAATGCCGCGCAAATCAGCAGATTGTGCTGACATCTGCCAGCGCAGTTCAACCGATTGCGCAGAAAGTCGCTCTTCATAAAAATGAAGAGTTAACTGATTTGTGCAACCAGAACCCTAAAGAGGGTGGCGCAGTATGATCACATCTCTAAAAAGAGATGGATTTTGAAGTACAGTGAGATCAAAACCCTAAAAAGGGTTTTTGATTAAAAGTTCTCTACCTGACATTGCAGGGTGCGCAGATTCATGACAAGAAGCTCGTCGTGCAGCCCTGTTTGATGATTCGGCCGGGGCCTTGCCCTTATCGGCTGCGGAGGATCGTCGGGGCGCCATGAAGATCGTCGGAGAAGGAAGTCGAAGTTCGTTTAGAAATTTCTTTCTCTCAAACACAAAAGAGGCAAAGTAAAGAAAAGAAATGAAGAAGAGAGCTATTTATAGTTTTCGAAAACGAAACGGCTGCCTAAATTTGTGCCTAAAATTGGGGACAATCCCTCAGATTGCGCAGCCAGCTTACATCATGCGCAATTTGGTTCAAATTTTAAAAATTCAAAGTATTTCGAAATTTTGAATAAATTCAACTTTCGAAAACTTTGAAGGGGGTCTTGTAGGTCCTAAAAAATTAAGTGGCACACATCAACAAAGTCAGAAAATCAAGCAATACAACTTTCAGATGACTTGTGCAGACAACAGATTACGCACCATTCAGATTGCGCAGGATCGATTGCGCACACTCTCAACTGCGCAAGCTGACGTGGCAAAAGCCATCATTACCTGACACAAATCAAATCTTCTGACAACTGACAGCACGGAGGTCGAGGTGGCCGTTCGTTTAATCATGCAGCACGGCGCTCGAGGACAGCTGGCAGCGCAATCCATGTTGGCGCAATCTGAGTTGGCACAATCCATTTTCCTGCACAAATCAAGTTAGCGCAATCCAAAGTCTGCGCAATTCAATGTGCGCGTTCTACCAATACAAATGATAAAGTACACGTGGCATTCATGCCATCAATTGCTCATTTCGTGGCAACTGCCTATGCATGATCATGCGCATTTCAATCAAATGATGCCATGTGTCGAAGACAGTTAACCCATGATCCAGCAACTGCCTGCGCAGTCCATTGCTGCACAATCCATCATGCGCAGTCCAGAATAACTAAAAGTTAGTTATTTCTCAGAACTTTATAAATAGAGTTTCAAGTCTCCATTCAAGGGGATCACGAATCAATAATCAGAGATCAGAGAGTTCAGGAGTTCTTGCCCAAGTGCTGCTGCATTCTTCCGAGGCTTTTGCCTTCAACTTCCGAGGCTTTCTGCCTTCAATTCCAGAGTTGTTTTCAACTTCAGAGGCTTCGTCTTCAGAGTTTACATCGTCCAAGGGATAAAGCAATCGTCATCTAGATTGGATTCCTAAAGTTGTACCATTCCCAGAATTCAAATTGTAATCTTTTTACAAAGTTTGTATCAATAAAGTTCTTTAACTTTTGTTTTTGCAAACAATATTGTCGTCGGCAAAGTCTTCGCATTCAGGCACCCACTTGAATTTTAGTTGTCAATTGTGTTAGCAAGTTATCTTCTTGTTATTTTTGTAACCAAAGTGTGTTGAGTATTGTTTGTTCATTGTCTATTATTTTCAAAAAAATTCTTTACTCATTAACATATTTGTTAACAAATTTTCTATGCATAAGTATGGAGGAGAGGAAAAAAAAGGGAAAGAAGGTAATTTCTTCTATTTTTTTGTCTTAAGTAATTAGATTCCTTTAACAATTTTTTTCTTCTCTTTATTTCTTTCCCCTTGTTATTGAGGACAATGTTGGTAAGTAAGGGTGACTTGTAGGTTATAAAGAAATTTATTTATGTCTAAAGCCTTTTTGCTTTGCAAAAAAAAAACTTTTATTGAAGCACATTATTTTTGCAAATATATATTAAACTTGATTATTGCCTAGTAACCGAAACTCTTGTCCAATCAACAAGGAGATTCGCATAAATAATTAAAAAATAATAATCTAATTTGATCTTGTAGCCTATGCAACTAGAGTTATTAAATCCATAGGGGTGTTTTAACACCTAATGTCCTAAGGCTAACTAGTTTGGGAAGCATTGATCCAACACTCAATAAATGAGTTGTGTAGAAAGCTTAGATATTGCACATATTAAAATAAAGATGCATTACTTTTGTGTTGTACGTTAGAAAAATTCTTCAAAATAATAATAATAATAATAAAAGGCTGGGCTTATGATGTAAAAAAGTTTTATCCTATTAATTTATTTATATTTATTACAGACATTATATGATATGCTTGAGGACAAGCATAATTTAAGTATGGGGGTACAATCGACACGTAAATGTGACGATTATTTAAATAATATGAAAGTACTTTATAAGTAATAATTCTATAATTCTATATTTTTAATGTACTTTATAAATATTACAAATACAACAAGTTTAATATAAAATATGTACTGATATACACTATGGTTTAAGTTTTTTAAAGTGCCTATATATATGTAAACCTTAGCTTTTATTTATATTTTTGATATATATAACAAAATAACTTGCTCCATATATGTAATATACATTGAACATTGTAATTTCTAAGTATACTAACTTATTTTCTTATTATTTATTTAAATACTCCATTTTATGAGAAGAGATGGAGTATGGACCAGATTCGAATAACTACATACAATAAATCGGGACAACATTACAAATGAATCAGTACGGATACAACCTTTCAAAAGCATGACGAATTTGACAACATTGATGTGAATACTTGAGAGGATGCGAAGTAATGAAGATTCGACGAACACTAACATTCAACGAACATGAAGATTCGACAAACATGAAGATTCCACGAATCCAAATGAACCAACATATTTTATACCTCTTCAAGTCCTATATAAGACCAACTATCCCTAGACTCAGACATCACTTTTCTTTTCTATTTCTACTTGTAATAAAAGAGAGAGAGAGAGTGTGTGTGTAAAGAGAACTTGCAAGCGTCAGAATAATCTCCAACTCATTTTTACTGTTGTTCTTCAAGAGTATGTCTAACTAATTTCTTTCTAAGGTTCAAGGAGAACCCTAATAATGTTTGTATTTTCTTATCTTTTCCAATAAAATTGTCTTTATGATTAATGCATTGATTTGTGGTGAAATATTCTGAATTAATATTTCTAGGGTATAAAATCAGATTTATTAGTAAACCATTATTATCCATGATTGTGAGATTAGGGTTTATTATAGGCGTTACGTAGTATAGGTAGAAATGTCATGCTATTGTAATTATCAATGCATAGTTCTTCATAATCATATATTATTTTTGAAATAAATTACACTTAAGGTTGCATGATCCGTACTCTATTCCGGACGGATTATAATTTGTATTTCAACATAATATAAAGATATTTTTGTTTGCAATGTTATTGTGGTAGAAAACCCAATACATCTAGATCTAAAACAAGTATTCTTAATATTTATTAATTCTGGTGATTCCGGATTAACAAATATTAAGGTGTTATTAAGTTGGAATGATAATAAATTATTTTATTATTAGTGGTGAACCTATGGCCTTAGACTTATTCTCTATTTGATAAACTCTCATTTACTTAACGCTCTAGATTTAAATTATATATTTTCAATCAACTATTTTACCAAAATGAGAGTTAACTCTTATCCTTTGAAAATAGTTCTTCTTAGCCTTTGCTCACTAAATTTAGGCTATGGATCTAACTGAGAAATTTCATGACATAAATTCTTTATATTCATAAATTACAAGGTCATAGTCATACCTTGTTTTGTGTTGGCCATTAACTCATTTTCTATGAATTGAAATCAAGCATCATTTTTCTTAGCTAATAGAGTTGCGAAAGTGCTCTATGCCGCTTGAAGTGTGTTTGCATCATTAATGTGATCGAGCAACTCGTTCTCAATTGTAGTCTTGAGCATGTATATCGCCTTTCCAGCATTAATATTCCATTTCCTCAACATGTCAATGTTCGCCCTTGCGGGTGGTTGATACGCTCGGAATAGAGCTTTGTATCCCGATATTAGAGGATCGTTCCCACGAGGACAAAGGTTTCCAATTATTCTTGAAATTAAAAACTAAGACTTAAGATGGAAGACTACTTAGTAGTTGTTCTCTGGATTTCAAAGGATAGAAGTTCACACGACTGGTTGTCGCCGAGATCGGTCCCGCTACTTAGGAGTCTCGATAAGGAAGTTCACGAGAACGGTCCCGCTACTTGGGAGTCTCGATAAGAAAGTTCACGAGATCGGTCCCGCTACTTGGGAGTCTCGATAGAAAGTTGGAAAGCATGATCATAATTAAGGAAGGACTTGGTAGATCGAGTTGAGTCTTGCATGGTCATTGGACAACTTGCGCATAAGGAGAATTCCTTATACGATCATCGGGATACCGGGTTCGTGTCGGCCTAGGAGGAAGAGCAGATATTGTACGGCCTTTATCGACGGTACGACTCGATTGAAGTGAAGCATTACAATATAGGTTATGGATCATTCGGTGAGAGCTCGTACCTCGCACGCGAATGGTCACCGTATGCAAAGATCCAGTATAGCTTGACATTGCTAGTGACCACTCATATAGATGTGTCGGTATAAGAGCGGCTATCTGCATGTATGCCTTTGGATTGCGTCGAGTACTAGAAAGTTACGAGTTGGGTTAACAAGGTATAATTATAGCAAGCGCTAACCTTGAATCAGCACGGGTTAGGTGTGTACGGTTGCAACACCATGCTGGAGCCTAAGATTTGGCTATAGCAAGGACACGTGCTTCGGCATGAATGTGGCATCTAGAAGTTAAGTCAAGAAGGGTCGTAAGGCAAGTTTGCTTAAGTCTTGTCGATATGTGTGGCACGGCCTCGATATTTGAAGCTCGGACCAAGTCGATGACACAAAATAAGTTGTGCGTTCTAAAGTATGAGTCGGAAAGACAAGCACGAGATGACACTCTGATGTCGTTGGTACGGAAGGGTCTAGAGGAAAAGTATAAGCAAGTTATCGTGCATTGGCACGGTGACAGTCTAGAGACATAAATAGGCCTAAGTCTATGTCCTAAAATCGATCCTAAGGCAGGACTAGAAAGACAATCAAAAAAGGGATTAAGCTGTACAAAGTAAATGAACGTGTCGGCTTTGTTTGGATGGGTGAGGAGCTCACTCCACTAGTACAGTTGAGTACTGACACCCACACAGTTTTTATGTGCAGGCACAGGTAGAAGTCCGATGGTGCGGAGCTCGCTTGGATGCGCCGAGGCACGAAGTTCTTTGGCATTTCGAGACGTGCGGACGCATGGAGTCAGGACTTATACGGGACATAATATATGGACATCACCAGTCCGAAGAATCTGCTACTCGTCGCCTTGAAGGTTGCATTAAGAATTGAGAGAGAGCAGAGTGACTTGTAATATGATAGAAAAGTGAGCCTGAGAGACTTGTAATCTGGCCTTGCACCATTTGTATCTTATATTCAATATCAATAAATAGAGCATTTTGAATGACTTGTGTTTTACTTTCAAGTTTTCGTTGCTGACTATTCAATGTTGCTGCTTGGGACTTCTGTGCGACGACCCTGTCGCTTAGCCTGTAATCGGCCGTTATGGACCTACCTTGCGTGAGCGCAATCTAGGCTCACGCAGCATCACGCCTTATCAAGGACGATCGCTCCTACGGGAGCGGGACATGATAGGAGGTATTATCCTGGTCAGTGATATTTGTAAGGGGCGAATGTTTCATTGGGAGACCGGGAATTGAGTGCGTGTTTGCTCGTAATGCCACTCCCGAGCTACGATGTTGTACTCGGGATGGATTGGTTGAGTATGCACTTTGCTAGTATAGATTGTAGAGGAGGTAGGGTTGTGTTCAGTCCTCTAGGGGAGCCAGTATTTGAGTTTGCTAGGGAGTAGTAGGACAGAGTGATGGTGCTAGTTGTGGAGCTTTGATTGAAGAGAAAGAGCTGCCTCATCCATTGATTACAGAGTTTATGGATGTATACCCAAAGGAGTTGTCGGAGATGCCGTTAGACAGGGATATTGAGTTCTCTATAGACTTGGTGCCAGGTGCAGAGCCCATCTCACAACATGTCTATAGAGTGAACAACAGCGAGTTAGTGGAGATGAATAAGCAGGTGGATGAGTTACAGGATAAGAAATTCATCAGGTGCATTTCTTCACCCTGGGGTGCTCCAGTATTGTTCGTACCGAAGAAGGACGGATTAGTGCGTATGTAGATTGATTACAGGACGTTGAACAACCTCACTATCAAGAATAAGTACCCGCTGCCGAAGATAGATGATTTGTTTGATCAGTTGAGCGGCGCAAAGGTATTCTCGAAGATAGACCTGAGGTCTAGTTATCATCAGCTGAAGGTAAGGAAGGAGGACATTCTGAAGACTATTTTTCGGACTCGTTATGGCCATTATGGGTTTCCTGTCATGCCGCTTGGGTTGACTAATGCCCCGGTTGTATTCATGAACTTGATGAACAAGGTATTCCATCACTACCTTGATAAGTTCGTGGTGGTCTTCATTGATGACATCCTCATTTATTCAAAGATGCCAGAGGAGCACGAGGAGCACCTGAGGATTGTATTGGATACTCTTATGAGGGAGCAACTGTATGGGAAGCTGTCGAAGTGTGAGTTCTTCTTGGACCGAATAGAGTTTCTGGGTCACGTTGTATCTGGTGATAGGATTTCTGTGGATCCGAAGAAGATTGCTGCAGTGGAGTCCTGGTCTACGCCGAGCTCAGTTGTAGAAATTCGGAGTTTTCTGGGTCTGGTAGGTTATTACCGGAAGTTCATATAAGACTTTTCCAGGATTGCCGAACCGATGACCCGAATTACCAGAAAGGATGAAGAGTTTGTTTGGTCCGAGGAGTGTCAGGCCGCCTTCGAGGAGCTGAAGAAGAGGTTGACATCGGCTCCTATTCTGATGTTGCCATTTGGGTCCGGAGGATTCATGATCTACAGTGATGCTTCTGGAAAGGGTTTGGGATGCATTCTTCAGCAGCATAGGAAGGTGATTGTCTATGCATCCAGACAGTTACGTCTGCATGAGAAGAACTATCTGACTCATGATTTGGAGTTGGCAGCAGTTATTTTTGCCTTGAAGCTATGGAGACACTATCTATACGATTTGTGTGTGGACATTTTCACTGACCACAAGAGCTTGAAGTACGTGTTTACACAGAAGGAGCTGATATGAGGCAGAGGCGATGGTTAAAGTAAATAAAGGATTTTGATATATCCTTATAGTACCATCCAGGGAAGGCCAACGTGGTTGCGGATGCATTGAGCAGGTATCCGGTAGCCATGTGTTTGACGATAGATTAACATCTTCTGGCAGATTTGGAGAGCTTGGGCATTGAAGTTATAGTCCTGGAATTGAAGAGCAGATATGGGGCCTACAGGTTCCGTCAGAGCTGATGGACAGGATCAAAGCAGCACAGTTTGAGGATGAAGCTCTAAGGGCCATCAGGGAGCAGGTACATGCAAGATTATTAGATGATTTCTATATCACGAAAGATAGGTCATTGAGGCATGATGCCAGACTGTACGTGCAGAATGGAGAGCTTCGGGAGGAGGTTCTTCAAGAGGCACATCGTTCTTAGTACTCTATGCATCCTGGTGCCAACAAGATATATAGAGACTTGAGACAGCACGTTTGGTGGTATGGCATAAAGTGCGAGGTGGCTCAATTTGTTTCTAGATGCTTGGTGTGCCAGCAGGTAAAAGCCGAGAGGTAGAGGCCAGGTGGTCTGCTATAACCACTACCCATTCCAGAGTGGAAGTGGGAGCATATCACTATGGACTTTGTGTCTGGACTTCCACATTCTCTAGGAGAGAGACGCGATATGGGTCATCGTTGATAGATTGACCAAATTGGCCCATTTTTTCCTTTCAAAGTGGGTTTGTCTACGGAGAAGCTGGCAGAGATGTACGTGCGGCAAATAGTCAGATTGTACGGGGTTCCAGTGAGCATAGTCTCGGATCGGGATATTCGATTCACTTCCCACTTCTGGAGGAGTTTGCAGTTTAGCTTGGGCACTCGGCTCAAGTTTAGTACCGCATACCACCCTCAGACAGACGGGCAGTCAGAGAGGACTATTTAGACTCTCGAGGATATGCTTTGTACCTGTGTTATAGACTTCGGGGGATCTTGGGAGAACCATCTCCACTTGGTAGAGTTTGCTTACAATAACAGCTACCAAGCCAGTATAGAGATGTCACCATTTGAGGCTCTATACGGGTATCGTACACCCTTATCTTGGGATGATGTCGGCGAGAGGGTTTTGCTTGGCCCTGAGATTATTGTGGATGCAGCGAAGAAGGTCAGGGTTATCATAAGTAAACTTCGGGTGGTGCAGGACAGACAGCGGCATTGGGCCTATAGCCACCTGAGACCTTTGGAGTTTGAGGTATAGTTTAGATTTTTTTAGTATTTGAGACAGATTGTGATTGTTTGTTTTAGATCGAGTTTAAGATTTGTGTTTTGTGCTAGGTTGGTGATCTTGCGATTCTGCGGATTTCTCTGATGCGGGGCACAATTTGCTTTGGTGGAGGCAGGAAACTTAGTCCGCGATTCATCAGACCTTTTCGTATCCTAGAGAGGGTCGGTGCAGTGGCATACCGACTGGAGTTACTGTAGTGCCCCGTCCCGCTTAGTCAATCGGAGGAATCGAAATGCCGACGGCGTTCGGATTTAGCCTTGCAACGGCTGCTCGAAGACATCGCTCGGTCGAGGTGACCGCTCGCTCAGGTGGGGTAGTTTCGGTAAACTTGCCTCATCTTAGCCTTCACATAATAAATTAAAAGTTTTCAAATGCACAAGTAGGCTTGATAATAAAAGAGACGAATCCACATAGCTAAGGGAATAATCCCAAGTCGAGTCGGATTGAGTTAGAATATGGAAAGGTCCAACGGTCGGCTTAGAGTTATTGCACGACGTGCTTTGAAAATGACACTCGGTCCTTCATTCCGCAGCTTGGAAGAAGGAAAGTTGGTCTTTGATACGAAACCATGAATTAGCCTAAGTCATAGGCGTCGCCCGCGCAAATGTTTGATAAAGCATGCGCGTTTCCTCGATGCAAGGCTTGGCATAGCCTTTGCTTGTCCCTCGAGTTAAGTTGTAGGCTCGATTAAGTTAGACAAAGTTATGCCAGTCGACCTAAGTCGTTTCAAGTGTTGTCCCGCTCTTTCTGCGATTGTCAAGTTAAATAGTCCCACGATCCCAAAGCCCGTCATATGAGATATGACTTGGGCGATAGCGTTGCGTAGAATACGAGTTGGTAAGGCACGAGCCACAGTTGGTTCAGTGGAAAGTTAGCCACGGTCTGTCGATACTTAAGGAACACGTTATGTTCAAGTTATGTGGGAAGGCTATGCAGTAGCCGTTTTCGGAGTTCAAAGAATGTTAAGTCTAAGCGATGGTTAGTCGCCGAGAGGAAATATGTCGGAACTGTAGTTCAGTCGCCAAGGCAACCCTGGCTTGGGCTCTGCAAAAGAAGTGTGAAAAGTGGAAGAAGTAAAGCAAAGGAACTAAGTGATGATGATGAGACCATGCAATTACGTTAAGTCTAGAAGTTAGCGTAGGCGCGTGGTCATGGACAACTTGTCGATAAGGGTGATGTTTCTTCGAGCGGCACCCCGGGGCCACGGGACCGACTCGGCCTAGGAAGAAACAGGTTATAGCCGAGCTGGGTAATAGGCAATCGGTAGTTCGGGGACTTGCATCGGAGATCGCTACTTGTAGTGCAAGGATCCTGTTTACCAGGCTATGTCCACGATGGCTAGTTAATGCCAGTGACCTTTCATATAGATATGTTGGCATGCTGAGCGGCAATCCGCATGCACGGTGTCGGTGGATTCTAAGGAGATGTAAGCACGGCATAAGTTGTGTTAAGAAGGTGTGCGTGCACAATCTGCACCATGATTCAAGAGCCTAGGGTTTTCCTAAGTAAAGACCCGTGCTTCGACACGAGACGTGGCATCGTGTGTTAAGTCGTTGGCATAGAGTTGCATTAGTTAGACTTGGGCTGTTGCGAGTTAAGTCGAGAAGGGCTGTAGGGCAAGTTGGGTGAAGTTACGTTGAGTTGTTGGGCACGACCTCGAAATGTGAGGCACGGCCGCGTTGTCACAACCAAAGTATAGGCAAGACTAAGCGAGGAGGCACTGCCTCAGAGATATTGAAGCACGAATCGAGTTCACGGCACGACCGAGTCGTTATGTCACAGAGTATGGCACGAAAGACAAGTATGAGTCGGTGCATTGACATTGCAAGCACGAGAAAGGTCTTGAGGCAAGGATAAAGGAAGTTATCGGTACGATAGCACGGTGACAGTCTAGAGGCACTAAATAGGCCGAGAGTCTATGTCCTAAAAATGGATCCTAAGGTAAGAGTATAAAGACAATCGTAAAGGGTTTATGTTGCACAAAGTAAATGAACGTGTTGGTTTTGTATGGGTGGGCGAGGAGCTCACTCCACCAGTATAGTCGAGTACTGACACTCATACAGTATTTTATGTGCAGGCACAGGTAGAAGCTTGTGGCGCGGAGCTCGCTTGGATGCATCGAGGAACGGAGTTCCTTGGCGATTCGAAGCATGTGGCCGCATGGAGTCAAGACTTATACGGGACATAATGTATGGACGTCGCCTTCCAAAGCATCCGTTGCATTCAAGACATGTATTGAGAGATAAGAAAGAGCTGAGTGACTTGTAAATGTGAGATGAGTGAGCTTGAGGGATTGTAATCTTGGCCTGGAGCCCCATTGTAACCTTTGTTTCAATATCAATAAAGATTATCTTTTGAGTAACTTATGTTTCGTTCTAATTTTCTACTGCTATTATTCAATGTCTCTGCTTGGGACTTCTATGCGACGACTCCGTCGCAGTCGCTGAAATCGGCCGTTATGGAACCCGCCTTGTACGAGCGCAATCTAGGCTCGTATGGCATCACGCCTTAGCGAGGACGATCGCTCTTACGGGAGCAGGGCATGACATAATGATATCAGAGCACGGCTTTACGTCCTTGGACTATCAATTGAATTCTTTAACTCCGTTGTTTCCGCAAACTCTGAAGTGTTGCTTCCGCAAAGTTGATATCGTTGGTGCGCTCTCTCTTAAATGTCCCATAGGATGTCCTTACAATAAGTCTAAATAATTTGCAAAACATAGAGGAACAGTTTTTAACAAGAAACAAAAAGATGGTTCGCGTAAGCACGGTTGGCTAAATTGGGCTGGGCATATACACCAAAGTTGTGTCGACCTGAGCAAAGTCGAGTGCGGGATTCGTAATGTTTCGGGCTAGGATGAGTTAAACTCGATTGAGTAAAGTGAGATGACTATTGATAGGGGTGTTGTCGAGCGACGATAACGTCAATGCAATATAGATGAGCATGCTTGGAAATTGAGGAATGGTTCGTGCAAAAAATTTGAAGGATTCGATTTTGATTCGAATAACGGTTTTGAGGATTTGTCAAATGACTTCATCCCTGAGTGGTGTATGCGATAGCCTCAGGGATGTCGATCGATCGATTGAGGATGCGGGATGCCGGTGAGTCTATCAGCAAGCGTCGTGTGTATGCAAAAGCCTTAGATTGAGTGTCATTGAACAAGTTGTAGTCTTGAGATTTTGATGAGTCGATTCGAACAACCAAGAAATTGACGCGCACGGAACGTGCACGGGATTGAGGATTGCGCAAGTATGAAACGCGAAAATGATTGAGTAGGTGAAACTGAATCGAAGAAAAGTTAGGGTGTACGAATGGATAACTTAATCGAGGAAACTGATACGGATCGTATACGAAAAGTTAGCACGATGGGAAGATTGCGTGCATGAAAGTTTTGGTTTTGAAATTACGAAATAACTCTGAGAATTGGAATGGATGTTGCTCGATGATTTGAGTTAACAAGAAATAATGTAAATTGAGAAAATACGTTGGTCAATGACTTAAGATAGACGGGTAAACAATACGTGAAATTGGTTTGATGAGATTGATGTTGTGAATGATTCGAGGGATGATGATCGAACTTGATGTTGAATGTCGAGGAGATTATCCAGTCAGACGATAGCGTCATTCGCACGACTCGAAATTCGTTGCAAAGGAAGATCGTCAGGTTATGCATATCGTCGATGGTATTAAGGCGTATCAAAGATCGATATGCGATAACTCGGGGGTACTCTGACTCGGCAAATGACGATCGTGTAAGTATTGTTGTTCGGTTGGATGCCATACTTAGGATTTTGATTGAGATGAATATTGGATGAAAATGATTGTGCCTTGATGGTTACGCGGATAACCACGGCGTCGAAATTCTTGTCTCGCACGAGCGCAACTCTAGCCTCGTACATGCGTCGCATCGGATTTGGGAGGATCGTTTCGTGTGAGCGCTGACATAGTAATTCATGTCGTGGGAATGATCGAACTCGAAAAATCAGGACGCGGCAACTTTGATTGTCTCGACTTGTTGGCTTGATGCGAAAGTGAATTCGAGGATTTGTAGGACTTGTGATTGACGAATGAATGAAACTTGAGGATTGAATAGATCCAATCTACGTATCGAAAATGAATTAGTCTAGACAGAAAATAAGAGTTACGTCCCGATGAGGATGATTACCCTGCGGAAGCGTGCATGGTGATTCA
The DNA here is from genome assembly GCA_029216955.1 of Iris pallida. Classification (NCBI taxonomy): domain Eukaryota; kingdom Viridiplantae; phylum Streptophyta; class Magnoliopsida; order Asparagales; family Iridaceae; genus Iris; species Iris pallida. The sequence continues at coordinate 14,277,166 of JANAVB010031619.1, forward strand.
TGCCCACCGTAGATAATCTAAATCACGTGAGATCGGGGCGCGACATATTGTTAAGTTAGACGACCTCATGATCAAATACGTGAATTGGGATGAATGACTTAGGGAATGTGAAATGTGAATTATGGTTTAGCGATGAATTGCGTCGTAGCGTGCTTGACTTGGAAGGATTGATAGACGGATTATGTCGAACGTGTTCGAAAAGATAGACTATGTGAAATGGCTTGATGAACGAGTGATATTGATATTTCAAGGAATTGGTTGAAACATGAGTTATCGTAGGATGGCTTTGCTAAATGACTCAGGCACCGTGCGACGAATGTCGGGATGTGTGTAGAAAATCGATGCTCGATGTTTAGAAATCGGAGTGATACGAGCTTGGATAGAAAACCCCGTACTATCAACTTGGTTTGACCTTAGGATGGGGTTAGTGTTGATATCATTGTTTGGGAACTATGATACCAATACTGACGGAAAGACATAGCCTAGCAGTTAGGCAGACATTCCGACATGAAGAGATAGGAATTGTGGAGGCACCACTCACGAGTCTTGGTTGACATGCACGTATATCAGGGACGCCCGAATATGTGCACGATCCGACTCGAGTGGTGATGGAGGACTCTCTATCACGAGGCTTGGCTGAAATGCATGTATTTTGGGGACACCTAGAATATGTGCACGATCCAACTAAGTGATATATTGAATCAAGTGTGACTAGAGGAATGAAAAAGGGTCGAGGATTTTGAAGTCGTGTTTTAAGGAAAAGATTGGTGGTAGTGCGAACACTAGATTGAGACAAACTTGAATATTGGTTGATCGGATGGTTTGCCTAGAACTGAGTTGTCCGTGTGTGCAACGAGAGTAAGTTACCTAAGTTGAAGAAATACATAGGAGTAAGTGTGTGCGAGAGTCCTTGAATGTAGAACAAAGTGATAAGTCAACGAGTAAGTACTCAGTTAGTTTCGAGGATGAAACTTTTTCTGAGTGGTGTATGATGCAGTGTCCCGTCCCGTTCAGTCAATCGGAGGAATCGAAATGCCGACGGCGTTCGGACTTAGCCTTGCAACGGCTGCTCGAAGACATCGCTCGGTCGAGGCGACCGCTCGCTCAGGTAGGATAGTTTTGGTGAACTTGTCTCATCTTAGCCTTCACATAATAAATCAAAAGTTTTTAAATGCACAAATAGGCTTGATAATAAAAGAGACGAATCCACATATCTAAGGGAATAATCCCAAGTCGAGTCTAATTGAGTTAGAATATGGAAAGGTCCAACGGTCGGCTTAGAGTTGTTTCACGGTGTGCTTTGAAAATGACACTCGGTCCTTCATTCCGCGGCTTGGGAGAAGGAAAGTTGGTCTTTGATACAAAACCATAAATTAGCCTAAGTCATAGGCGTCGCCCGCGTAAATGTTTGATAAAGCATGCACGTTTCTTCGATGCAAGGCTTGGCATAGCCTTTGCTCGTCCCTCGAGTTAAGTTGTAGGCTCGATTAAGTTAGACAAAGTTATGCCAGTCGACCTAAGTCGTTCCAAGTGCTGTCCCGCTCTTTCTGCGGTTGTCAAGTTAAATAGTCCTACGATCCCAAGGCCCGTCATATGAGGTATGACTTGGGCGATAGCGTTGCGTAGAACACGAGTTGGTAAGGCACGAGCCACAGTTGGTTCAGTAGAAAGTTAGCCACGGTCTGTCGATACTTAAGGAACACGTTATGTTCAAGTTAAGTGAGAAGGCTATGCAGTAGCCGTTTCCGGAGTTCAAAGAATGTTAAGTCTAAGCGATGGTTAGTCGCCGAGAGGAAATATGTCGGGACTGTAGTTCAGTCGCCGAGGCAACCTGGTTTGGGCTCTGCAAAAAAAGTGTGAAAAGTGGAAGAAGTAAAGCAAAGGAACTAAGTGATGATGTGAGACCATGCAATTACGTTAAGTCTAGAAGTTAGCGTAGGCGCACGGTCATGGACAAATTGTCGACAAGGGCGATGTTTCTTCGAGCGGTACCCCGGGGCCACGAGACCGACTCGACCTAGGAAGAAACAGGTTATAGCCGAGCTGGGTAAAAGGCAACCGGTAGTTCGGGGACTTGCATCGGAGATTGCTACTTGCGGTGCAGGGATCCCGTTTACCAGGCTATATCCACGATGGCTAGTTAATTCTAGTGACCTTTCATATAAATAAGTTGGCGTGCTGAGCGGCAATCCGCATGCACGGTGTCGGTGGATTCTAAGGAGATATAAGTACGACATAAGTTGTGTTAAGAAGGTGTGCATGCACAATCTGCACCGTGATTCAAGAGCCTAGGGTTTGGCTAAGTAAAGACTCGTGCTTCGGTACGAGATGTGGCATCGTGTGTTAAGTCGTTGGCATAGAGTTGCATTAGTTAGACTTGGGCTATTGCGAGTTAAGTCAAGAAGGGTCGTAGGCAAGTTGGGTGAAGTTACGTTGAGTTGCTGGGCAAGACCTCGAAATGTGAGGCACGGTCGCGTTGTCACAACCAAAGTATAGGCAAGACTAAGCGAGGAGGCACTGCCTCAGAGATATTGAAGCACGAATCGAGTTCATGGCACGATCGAGTCGTTACGTCACAGAGTATGGCACGAAAGACAAGTATGAGTCGGTGCATTGACATTGCAAGCACGAGAAAGGTCTTGAGGCATGGATAAAGGAAGTTATCGGTACGATAGCACGGTAACAGTCTAGAGGCACTAAATAGGCCGAGAGTCTATGTCCTAAAAATGGATCCTAAGGCAAGAGTATAAAGGCAATCGTAAAGGGTTTATGTTGCACAAAGTAAATAAACGTGTTGGTTTTGTATGGGTGGGCGAGGAGCTCACTCCATCAGTACAGTTGAGTACTGACACCCACACAGTGTTTTATGTGCAAGCACAAGTAGAAGCTCGTGGCACGGAGCTCGCTTGGATGCATCGAGGCATGGAGTTCCTTGGCGATTCGAAGCGTGCGGCCGCATGGAGTCAAGACTTATACGGGACATAATGTGTGGACGTTGCCTTCCAAAGCATCCGCTGCATTCAAGACATGTATTGAGAGATGAGAGAGAGTTGAGTGACTTGTAAATGTGAGATGAGTGAGCTTGAGGGATTGTAATCTTGGCCTGGCGCCCCATTGTAACCTTTGTTTCAATATCAATAAAGATCATCTTTTAAGTAACTTGTGTTTCGTTCTAATTTTCCGCTACTATTATTCAATGTCTCTGCTTGGGACTTCTGTACGATGATCCTATCGCAGCCGCTGAAATCGGCCATTATGGAACCCGCCTTGCACGAGCACAATCTAGGCTCGTGCGGCATCATGCCTTAGCGAGGATGATTGCTCCTACGGGAGCGGGGCGTGACATAATGGTATCAGAGCACGACTTTACGTCCTTGGACTATCGATTGAATTCTTTAACTCTGTTGTTTCCGCAAACTCTGAAGTGTTGCTTCTACAAAGTTGATATCGTTGGTGCACTCTCTCTCAAATGTCCCACGGGATGTCCATACAATAAGTCTAAATAATTTACAAAACATAGAGGAACAGTTTTTAACAAGAAATAAAAAGATGGTTCGCGTAAGCACGATTGGCTAAGTTGGGCTGGGCATATACACCAAAGTTGTGTCGACCTTAGCAAGGTCGAGTACGGGATTCGTAATGTTTCGAGCTAGGATGAGTTAAACTCGATTAAGTAAAGTGAGATGACTATCGATAGGGGTGCTATCGAGCGACGATAACTCAATTCAATATAGATGAACGTGCTTAGAAATTGAGGAATGGTTCATGCGAAAAATTTGAAGGAGTTGATTTTGATTCGAATGACAATTTTGAGGATTTGTCAAATGACTTCATCCCTGAGTGGTGTATGCGATATCCTCAGGGATATTGATCGATCGATTGAGGATGCAGGGTGACGGTGAGTCTATCAACAAGCGTCGTGTGTATGCAAAAGCCTTAGATTGAGTGTCATTGAACAAGTTGTAGTCCTGAGATTTTGATGAGTCAATTCGAACAACCAAGAAATTGACGTGCACGGAACGTGCACGGGATTGAGGATTGTGCGAGTATGAAATGCAAAAATGATTGAGTAGGTGAAACTGAATCAAAAAAAAAAGTTAGGGTGTACGAATGGATGACTTGATCGAGAAAACTGATACGGATCATATACGAAAAGTTAGCACAATGGGAAGATTGCGTGCATGAAAGTTTTGGTTTTGAAATTACGAAATGACTCTGAGGATTGGAATGGATGTTGCTCGATGATTTGAGTTAACAAGGAATGATGCAAATTGAGGAAATACGTTGGTTAATGACTTAAGATAGACGGGTAAATAATACGTGAAATTGGTTTGAGGAGATTGATGTTGTGAATGATTCGAGGGATGATGATTGAACTCGATGTTGAATGTCGAGGAGATTATCCAGTCGGACGATAGCGTCATTCGCACGACTCGAAATTTGTTGCAAAGGAAGATCGTTAGGTTATGCATATCGTCGATAGTATTGAGGCGTATCAAAGATCGATATATGATAACTCGGGGGTACTCTGACTCGACGAATGATGATCGTGCAAGTGTTGTTGTTCGGTTGGATGCTATACTTAGGATTTTGATTGAGATGAATATTGGATGAAAATGATTGTGCCTTGATGGTTATACGGATAACCACAGTGTCGATATTCTTGTCTTGTGCGAGCGCAACTCTAGCCTCGTACATGCGTCGCGTCAGATTTGGGGTGATCGTTCCGTGTGAGCGCTGACATGGTGATTTATGTCGCGGGAATGATCGAACTCAGAAAATCAGGACGCGGCAACTTTGATTGTCTCGACTTGTTAGCTTGATGTGAAGGTGAATTCAAGGATTTGTAGGACTTATGATTGACGAATGAATAAAACTTGAGGATTGAATAGATGCTTTTACATATCGAAAATGAATTAGTCTAGACACAAAACAAGAGTTACGTCCCGATGAGGATGATTACCCCGCGGGAGCGTGCATGGTGATTCATGCCCAACGTGGATAATCTAAATTACGTGAGATCGAGGCACGACATATTGTTAAGTTAGACGACCTCATGATCGAATACGTGAATTGGGATGAATGACTTAGGGAATGTGAAATGTGAATTATGGTTTAGCGATGAATTGCGTCGTAGCGTGCTTGACTTGGAAGGATTGATAGACAGATTATGTCGAACGTGTTCGAAAAGATAGACTATATGAAATGGCTTGATGAACGAGTGATATTGATATGTAAAGGAATTGGTTGAAACATGAGTTATCGTAGGATGGCTTTGCTAAATGACTCAGGCACCGTACGACGAATGTCGGGATGTGTGTAGAAAATTGATGCTTGATGTTTAGAAATCGGAGTGATGCGAGCTTGGATAGAAAACACCATACTATCAACTTGGTTTGACCTTAGGATGCGGTTAGTGTTGATATCGTTGTTTGGGAACTATGATTCCAATACTGACGGAAAGACATAACCTAGCGGTTAGGCAGACGTTCCGACATGAGAAGACAGGAATTGTGGAGGTACCACTCGCGAGTCTTGGTTGACATGCACGTATATCAGGGACGCCCGAATATGTGCACGATCCGACTCGAATTGTGATGTATGACTCTCTGTCACGAGGCTTGGCTGAAATACATGTATTTTGGGGACGCCTAGAATATGTGCACGATCCAACTAAGTGATACGTTGAATCAAGTGAGACTAGAGGAACGGAAAAAGGTCGAGGATTTTGAAGTCGTGTTTTAAGAAGAAGATTGGTGGTAGTGCGATCATTAGATTGAGACTGTAATGTCCCGCTCCGAACGAGGCATTTGGTTGGCTTGTTTGATGCTATCAGAATATTGGACCATGACTTATGTTGGGAATCAGGAGAATTGAAACTGATGCAGTCTCTCTTAGCTGGCTAGACGGAATGGGTATTGGAACGTGGCTCGCTGGTGGAGCTACGCTTAGTAGAATTTTGGGTGAGTGGAACTGTCCTTCCTCCTCCTTACTCCTTCATGCTTAATAAATGAAGTATTAAAATGCTATGAAATGTCCCTAAATGTCCTTTATGTTAGTTGGTGAATAATAGAGATGCTTATGCTGAGAATTATTGAAATGTACAACACATTGAACTGCTAATGTGATTCGATGCCTGAGATTGAATTGATAACATTGCCCCTTATGTTTAATGCTGCTGAAATGACAAAACACTTAAATAATGAGATGCCTTATGAATGATAGAATAAGAAATGAACTGGCTGTGCTATCGACCCAATGAACTGAATGAAACACTAGAACTATGTACTCTCTGTATATCTGTTGCAAGAATATGAAATGCTGCATGTCCCTTATAAGAAATAAATGAATGAATAAATGTCCCTATGATATGAATGAATGTTACGTTCCTCTTAAGAAAGAATGCTATGAGATACGTTGCAATGAAGCAATGAATGAGAAATGATAAAGCTGGGATCGTTGAGATCACCAAATGAAATGATGGTAATGATGAAATGAATAAGTCATTGAATATGACTAATGATGTACTGTTGCCTTTACTTTCCTTAATATGTTTTACCATGCGATTTTGTTCACAATCGAGTCGGACACGCATTCGCATGGTCATGGACAACTTGTATACAAGGTTTGAGTAATAATTTCCTCGAATGGTTCCTAGGGCCCTGGGGACCGATTCGGCCTAGGAGGAAATAATGATGAGTGCTATGGGAGCACGGATAAGGCGGGGTGGCATAGAGGCTCGCCACCTACTATGCTGACCGCATTATCTTAAAATGAAATGAAATAAAAAGAGTCCATATGGTTTAACAACACCAGTGACCATATAGTCGGGATGCATGCTAATGAATGTTTTGTGCAGACAGAGTAAGTATATCGGATAACCTGTATTTGATGTAGGTACGAGAAGTCGGCTATCGGTAAGAAATCACATAATTGTGATATTGTATAAGTTGGTTTAACTTGCCTATTTAACATGTTCCATTTAATATGCTAGAAAGATGCCTTGCTATAAATAATGCTCAAACATAACATCCATGCTAAGTGATGCTTGAAGTGAGAATTGTAATAACATGTTTAAGATGTTAATGTTAATGATACCTCAATAATGTCTTTGTATGATAACACCAAGTATGCTATAATAATATGTCCACATGAATGCTACTAAGAATATTTTTACATGCTTCACTCTGATTATTGCCCATGAACTGTAAACTGATGTTAGGCTCCAAGTAGAAAGATCACTCTAATAAATGCTGCTTAATTGATCACTTTAATATTGGTTTATACGAGTGGGTTGGATTCTGCTTGCCAGTACATAGATGATGTGTTGACCCATGTTTTGTGGGCAGGTGCTCGTGCTTGGGATATTCTACACACGAAGATTGGCTTGATTGGTCCCGCGGTATCGAAGATTTGTTGGGCATACAGAAGCTCTCCTTGTACAAGATGATGTCTTCTGTTTATAAAGGACATAATGTATGGAATATTGTAATAAGTTGTACCATTGAGATTGTAGGCCAAGTCAGTGTATCGAGTTGTAATCCAATGTATCCAAGTATCAAATGTAAGCTGTATAGCATTGTTCAGTTGGCTTTCAATGTAAAGTGAGATGTATTGTAAATACTGTGCTTCAATACAAGTCTTGTACTTTTCTTCGATTAACAATAAAGAGAATAAAGTTCTATATGTCTCTGTGTGACTTCAAGTTGTCCTTTATCTCCGCTGCTATAAAGAAGTGATATACTTCTATTCAATGTGAAAGATTGTCCTCACTAAATTCAATTTGTCTGCTTCTGCCGCTGCGATGTGTTCCTATTTGAAGAAAAATTGATTATGTACCATCTTTGCCTTGTACAAGTGCAATACCAGACTTGTACGGCATCACGCCCAAGCGAGGACGATCGATTCCAAGAGACAAATATATGAATAAATGACTCTACGAGTCGGGGCATGACAGAGACAAACTTGAATATTGGTTGATCGGATGGTTTTCCTAGAACTGAGTTGTCCGTGTGTGCAACGAGAGTAAGTTACCTAAGTTGAAGAAATGAATAGGAGTAAGTGTGTGCAAGAGTCCTTGAATGTAGAACAAAGTGATAAGTCAATAAGTAAGTACTCAGTTAGTTTCGAGGACGAAACTTTTTTTAAGTGGTGTATGATGTAGTGCCCCGTCCCGCTCAGTCAATCGGATGAATCGAAACGCCGACGGCGTTCGGACTTAGCCTTGCAACGGCTGCTCGAAGACATCGCTCGGTCGAGGCGACCGCTCGCTCAGTTAGGGTAGTTTCGGTGAACTTGTCTCATCTTAGCCTTCACATAATAAATCGAAAGTTTTCAAATGCACAAGTAGGCTTGATAATAAAAGAGACGAATCCATATAGCTAAGGGAATAATTCCAAGTCGAGTTGGATTGAGTTAGAATATGGAAAGATCCAACGGTCGGCTTAGAGTTGTTGTACGGCGTGCTTTAAAAATGACACTCGGTCCTTCATTTCGCGGCTTGGGAGAAGGAAAGTTGGTCTTTGATACAAAACTATGAATTAGCCTAAGTCATAGGCGTCGCCCGCATAAATGTTTGATAAAGCATGTGCATTTCCTCGATGTAAGGCTTGGCATAGCCTTTGCTCGTCCCTCGAGTTAAGTTGTAGGCTCGATTAAGTTAGACAAAGTTATGCCAGTCGACCTAAGTCGTTCCAAGTGCTGTCTCGCACTTTCTGCGGTTGTTAAGTTAAATAGTCCCACGATCCCAAGGCCCGTCATATGAGGTATGACTTGGACGATAGCGTTGCATAGAACACGAGTTGGTAAGGCACGAGCCACAGTTGGTTCAGTAGAAAGTTAGCCACGGTCTGTCGATACTTAAGGAACACATTATGTTCAAGTTAAATGGAAAGGCTATGCAGTAGCCATTTCCGGAGTTCAAAGAATGTTAAGTCTAAGCGATGGTTAGTCGCCGAGAGGAAATATGTCAGGACTGTAGTTCAGTCGCCGAGGCAACCTTGGTTTGGGCTCTGCAAAAGAAGTGTGAAAAGTGGAAGAAGTAAAGCAAAGGAACTAAGTGATGATGATGAGACCATGCAATTACGTTAAGTCTAGAAGTTAGCATAGGCGCGTGGTCATGGACAACTTGTCGACAAAGGCGATGTTTCTTCGAGCGGCACCCCGGGGCCACGGGACCGACTCGTCCTAGAAAGAAATAGGTTATAGCCGAGCTGGGTAATAGGCAACCGGTAGTTCGGGGACTTGCATCGGAGATCGCTACTTGCGGTGCAAGGATCCCGATTACCAGGCTATGTCCACGATGGCTAGTTAATGCCAGTGACCTTTCATATAGATAAGTTGGCATGCTGAGCGGCAATCCGCATGCACGGTGTCGGTGGATTCTAAGGAGATGTAAGCACGACATAATTTGTGTTAAGAAGGTGTTCGTGCACAATCTGCACCATGATTCAAGAGCCTAGGGTTTGGCTAAGTAAAGACCCGTGCTTCGGCACGAGACGTGGCATCTTGTGTTAAGTCGTTGGCATAGAGTTGCATTAGTTAGACTTGGACTGTTACGAGTTAAGTCGAGAAGGGCCGTAGGGCAAGTTGGGTGAAGTTACATTGAGTTGCTAGACACGACCTCGAAATGTGAGGCATGGCCGCGTTGTCACAATCAAAGTATAGGCAAGACTAAGTGAGGAGGCACTGCCTCAGAGATATTGAAGCACGAATCGAGTTCATCGTACGACCGAGCCGTTACGTCACAGAGTATGGCACGAAAGACAAGTATGAGTCGGTGCATTGACATTGCAAGCACGAGAAAGGTCTTAAGGCAAGGATAAAGGAAGTTATCGGTACGATAGTACGGTGACAGTCTAGAGGCACTAAATAGGCCGAGAGTCTATGTCCTAAAAATGGATCCTAAGACAAGAGTATAAAGACAATCGTAAAGGGTTTATGTTACACAAAGTAAATGAACGTGTTGGTTTTGTATGGGTGGACGAGGAGCTCACTCCACTAGTACAGTTGAGTACTGATGCCCACACAGTATTTCATGTGCAGGCGCAGGTAGAAGCTCGTGGCACGGAGCTCGCTTGGATGCGTCGATGCACGGAGTTCCTTGGCGATTCGAAGCGTGCGGCCGCATGGAGTCAAGACTTATACGGGACATAATGTATGAACGTCGCCTTCCAAAGCATCCGCTGTATTCAAGACAAGTATTGAGAGATGAGAGAGAGCTGGGTGACTTGTAAATATGAGATGAGTGAGCTTGAGGAATTGTAATCTTGGCCTGGCGCCCCATTATAACCTTTGTTTCAATATCAATAAAGATCATCTTTTGAGTAACTTGTGTTTCGTTCTAATTTTCCGCCGCTATTATTCAATCTCTGCTTAGGACTTCTGTGCGACGACCCCGTCGCAGCCGCTGAAATCGGCCGTTATGGAACTCGCCTTGCACGAGCGCAATCTAGGCTCGTACGGCATCACGCCTTAGCGAGGACGATCACTCCTACGGGAGCGAGGCGTGACAGTTACCGCCTGTACTAGAGGGAGTGCACAACGTGTTCCACATGTCGCAGCTGAGACGGTACGTGGCAGATTCTATTCACGTTTTGGACCACTCCGAGATCGAAGTGGGACCGACCCTCAGTTATCCAGAGCAGCAAGTTGAGATTTTAGATCGAAGGAAGAAGGTGCTCCGGAACCAAGTCATTCCTTTGATTCGTGTCACATAGAGGCATCACTCTCCGGATGAATCTACCTGGGAGAGAGAGGACGACATGCGAAGAGATTTCCTTATCTATTCAAACCTTGAGGTAGTAGTTTTTCCTTGTTCTGTTTTGTTTGTTGAGATAGTTTCGTCTTTAATTTCGAGGACAAAATTATTTTAAGCGGGGTAGACTTATCACTACCAGTTTTCAAAATAAGGGTAAAATTTTTATTTTCTAATATTATGATATTTGTGAATATTTATTTATTTATATATTGTATTTTTTGGAATTAGTTAGTCGGGTTTGAGACTAGTCTAGTTTTGCCTTGTGTTAGTGGCCCGGTTAGCTTAGACACTAGTTGGAGCCCAAGGATTAGCTAGACATGGCTCACAAACTTGACTCATTAGGCTAGTGCAATTAGGCTAATCCCACATGACAAGTTTAGTCATTTGGAGATTAGAATTTGGACATTTTTGACCCCAACCTCTTCCATGCACTTAATTAGTCAAAAGGGGACCTAATAGGGGCTAGCTAGACATTTCACCATAGCCAATTAAGACCTAAGTGGCCGGCCAAGTATGGGAAGGCTTCTCATTCCTTTTCATTTGCAAAATAGCCTCCATCCCCAATTTGGTGTTCTTCTCCTACTTGAGAGCAAACCCTAGTGATTTCTCTCTCAAATCTTCTCTTTTCTTCACCAAATTATCTCATTCTTGTAAAAAGAAGGAGCCTACAAGGATAGTGGAGCCAAGTGTCATGACCCGCACCTACTTTTCGGATACAAGTACGTGTGCAAGCCAGCTACGTATCGAGCGGACTCCAGTCCGACTCGAATACGTAAACGCTGTCAAGAGCATGGTAAACTGCCAAATCATGGCAAAACAAATCTATATCTCAAATCCACAATAAGTATACGAAACATGAATGAACACTATGGGTCATGGTCTGCAGCCCACTAGCATATATATCCGATAAGACTCCAAAGAATATAACAAGAGTCTTTAAACTGAATCAATAAGCAGGATATCTTATGATAAGGAATGTAAAGCACGAAAGGATAACAATGTAATATTACTGACAAATACCTGAATCATGCATCACAATCATCTATCATCCCGCTCTGGTAACTAACTCCATGCAATCGCTAAACTTGAAGAGATCATCAGGTCCTCAGGGGACATAGCAAGATACATAAAAACATGTTTATCTAGTAGTTTAATCATGCATAACTATAAACCGGATATAAGTAAGGAACGAGACATACTCATGGCAAGAGACTACAACCAAAACTGCTAACCAATGACTATCGACAAGTGGCTACTGACAGGTGACTATGAAATGGAACACAAGAACAACTACACGTAACTGAACTGCTGGATGAACAAGTGAACACGAGATCAATGGAATACCAAACCCTCGCCCCGAGTGGACTCGCAGGTTTGAACTAATCACTAACCCTCGTCCCGAGTATGGACTCTCTAGTTAGTTCAAGGCAAGGCACCCTCGTCCTGAGTGTGGACTCTCTGGTGCAAATAAACAAGGCAATATCCTCGTCCCGAGTGTGGACTCATGGATGTAAACAGATCAAGACAAACACCCTCGTCCCGAGTGTGGAATCTTTGGTTGAGAAAACGATAACAAGGATTTAGTAGTTCAACTACACGTACTCGTTCCATGACACGACTCAGTCGAGGCACAGGCGAAATAAGGTACAACTCATGTCAAGACACGGGTAAGGACAACTCTAGCATGAACTATAAAGTGAACAAGTCTGGTGTAACTATACTATCTAATCATGAAACCGATATACAAGCAAGACGATAACCTAGTAAAACATGGAACGCAGGAAACATATAGATAAACTCACATCAACTAGAGAATAAGATGATAACATATATAAAAATAGGAAAAACTATAAGTATGAAAATAAACTATAGAGGGAGGCAAGGTATCTTGCCTGGTGGTAGCACGAAGAACCAACCATAAACCGTCAACTGGTAAGCCATAAAGTCCAAATCTCACAACTGTCTCCAAAAGCTAAAACAGACATTGCCAACATTCTCAGAATAGTCAAATTAGCTAGCATTGCCTCTCCTTAAGTCCAATTCTGGACACAAGGGCAAAATAATAATTTTGGACCAAAATGGTGTCCGTCGTTGGACCCGCTTTGCACCGAAAAGCATGCCAGAGTCAATGGTATCTAAAGTCATCAAACTATATGTTTACATATTAGTTTTGATGATACGAACCCAACCGTATGTCCAAAGTTGGATTCCGGCGGGCCGTGCACAAAATTGTCCGTTGAATCAGATCGTAGGGCCCGTGAAACGACGATCCGATCAACTATCTCAGAATTGGACCAAACTTGGTATACAGGACCAGAAAAATGATACGGTCTTGTTGGCGCAAGTTTTGTCTCGATCTGACGAACGTGCATAAAGTAATTAGAAAATTTGTAAAGAGGTCGATATGGTAAATTTTGACGGATACGCATCAAATTTGTCGCGCATACGCAACCAATTTGAATTCCATCAAGGCCCACACGTCCATGAAGTCGATACGCACCTTTCGATGCTTTCGGTTCGCGACCACGTCGCCCGGTTTGGCAGGACGCACGTCGTATCGGAGGTTTTCTAACTTTTCAAAAATAGTTTTTATGGGTTTTTCTTGATTTTGGGAAACGAATAACTCGATGCACAGGGAACTAAATAAAAAATTATGAAAAGGGTTCTGCAGCCCTACATGTTGGTTGGCTATGAACCTATTTAAACATATTTTTTAAACAGTCGAAGTATTTATGATTTGTCGCCTTCAAAGATCGGTGTCTGGCTGTCATTTACTCTGTTCATAGAACATGTTTTTCGTTGATTTCAATTTAATATAACTCGAATTTCTGTTTGATTTAAAATGAACTAATTAATGGGGTCAAAAGATGGTTAGGTTGTTGTCGTACCTCAACAAATGGTTTGCAAAACGATCGATTATCGAGGGAGAAAAGTTGCCGAGAAGTCAGCCTCCTGACCATTGCTGCTGCTGTCCTTGCTTTGTTCGCGTGCGGCCTGGCCGACCGGCCGGTGGCCCACGGCGGCACTGCGGTGGCCGGCCAGCAGCGTGGTGGGCGCGCACGACCACCTGTGGTTAGGGTCGGCGCTGGTGTTGGCTAGGATCGGGATTAGGGTTTATAGGAGTTTCAAACTCCCGTTCCCTCTATATACTCTGTTCGGTCGACTGAGTCCCTCTTGGGCTCAGCTGGGCTTTTCCCTTTTTCTATTTATTTCTTTTTATGCCTATTTACATACACTATATCTATATAAAGATATGCATATATATATATATATATATATATATATATATATATATATATCCCTTTTTCTATATATTTCTTTTTATGCCTATTTACATACACTATATCTATATAAATATATGCCTATATATATATATATATATATATATATATATATATATATATATATATATATATATATATATATATATATACACATAATTACTTGATAAAATTCTAAAATCTAAATTTTCACTTTCCAATGTAGGATATATATATATATATATATATATGTATATATATATATATATATATATATATATATAAAATATAATATAGTAATACCTATTTGACGATGAAGAAAATAACCATTTAATAATAACTAATTATTTAATACAACAACAGTATTATTAATAATACTAATAATCCTGATAACAACTAAAAATAACCCAATAGCAAGTGTAGTAAGGTTTAGTGAACCTAGTACGCACACTCTTTATTGGCTCCCGAAAATCATACAAATATTGTAAATGCTATTAAAATAATAATAATACTTATAATGTATATATAACAAATATTAGAAATTAATTGCCAATTCCTGAAGATATTACATCTACCTAGAATATGTCTACATGGCCATATTGGGTCTCACTACATGCCTACATAGGCTTGGATTTGGTTTGGCCCAGTTCAGACTAACTTGGTTCATCCGGGTCTCTACAAGTCAATAAATCTTAATAATAAATAATTAACTTATTTATATTGGTCATGTCATAACTTGGTCTGGTTTTCCTACTTAGGACACACTTATGGCTTGGCCTTCCTTATTATGGCTAAAACACTAGTCAAGGCACGCCACTGCACTATCCGTGCCACAATTTTTAGTCATCTTGTACTCCAAAACTCAATAATGATTTAAAGCATTCTACCGTAATAACTATTCAATTAAAGGTTTTAAAAATCCAAGAGCTCACCATTTTAATTCAATAAACAAATAAAAATATTCTCAAGATTTTTGAGAAAAGGGGTTACACCAAGAGCAAAGAGGGGTGTCCATTTGCTAGAAGAGTCCGTGTCGAATTCGTGTCCTTTGGGTTGTTCATTGGGAAACCACTCCCAATAGGTGTATCTTCCTCAAATCTTGTCATTTCATCTCATATTTGTGGTTTTGAACCCATAGGAACCCACCCCCATGTTAGGAACACACTTAGGAATGATTTAGAGGCTTATTAGAGTCCTCATTTGGTATTTGAATTGAGTTTTGTGTCATCCATGGAAGAATTCCAAGGGTGACACACCATGTGTTTGTGAAAATGCCAAATAGGACATGTTGAAGCCTAATTTCAGTTTTTATTATGTTAGAGGGTAGTTTAGACATGGTTAAGTTGTCCCATATGATTTTCACATGGTTTCCTACATAGGTATATGCATGTTTTTGACCTACAAGTCATATTTATAGGTAGCTATATGATATATTGTATATGTCACGACCCGCACCCGGATATTCGAGCACGTGTACGTCGTCCACGCCCAGCCTACACCGCAGTACCGATGGTAGAACGTTGTCCAGTACCCAATAAATATCTACAACATCTATATTATCCACTATAACGATATGTACTCCAATCACATTCATCTAAGGAAGAAATGAATAAGAAAGATGGTAATATCACTGAAATAAACTAAGTCTACAATGATCGTAATGACAAGAATGTGTCGGAGGCATAAACTGACAAAGAAACATGAATCTAAAATAAAAAAATAATGGCCTAGAGCTTCCAGAAGGCAACTCACTGTGAAAGAATATCGAGATCCGTCTCAGCTAGCATCATCTTGTAGTCCAATAATATGGAGCATAACAATTCCTAATATTTGTCAACATATCCAGTCAGGATTGGAACGAGCACATCTCCAACCACAGTTCCCAATAAATGACAAGTGCTATGTAACAGTAAATAGAGAGAATATATACGAGAAAATAAATGTACATGAAAGTAACATGGCAAGGGTAAAGCAGTAAACTAGAGCAAGAATAAAGAGAACTGAACATATCATGTACAAGAGTCAAGAAACAAGTATCTACGTGAGTGAATATTAGCTTTGACATATGGCCGGCTTGGGAACTTACACAAGGTCTACTGGCCTGGTTAATCATACGTGAAGTGTATGATTAACACTCACAAGGATCTATACAATGCACAAGGTGGGTATTGACCACATGTCTAGACTAATATTCCCCCGCCCCCGACTGATATAGTAGATCCAACCATGACTAGTTATGACATAGGATTCTAAGAGAAGGTAGCAAGTCTTCTCGAGAATCGGTGTCCATATATTGCACAAGAACTACAAGAAGGCTTGCACAAGGTACACCAAGATAAACAAGGAATAGCAACTCATGACGGGATCCGTAAAGTACCAACCCGTGTGACCAATGTGTCAAGAGTCATGAATATCTACACTAAATACATGAAACATAGTAAATATCATGAACGGAAAATTATCAGAGAATGTACTCGTCTGGTTCTGAACTGAGGAATCAATACTGCCACTCAATGAGCCTCGAAGGGTTAACTCGTGTAATAGTCTCCTAATGCTGAAACAGACAATACCAACGTGTTCAAAATAGTTAAATTAGCTAGGATAGCTTACCCATAAGTCCAATTATGGACACAAAGGCAAAACAGTAATATTGGGCCAAAATGATGTCTGTCGTTGGATCTACTTTGCACCAAAAAATGTGCCGGTATCTACGGTCTCCAAAGTCGTCAAACTACGTCTACGGGTCCGGTTTGACGAGACGAACCCAACTGTATGTCCAAAGTTGGATTCCGGTGGGCCGTATACAATTTCGTCCGTTGGATCAGGTCGCGGGCCCGCCAAAATAGCGTTTCGGTCGACCTTCTCAGAATCGGACCAAACTTGACGTACAGGACCAGAAACATAACCCGGTCTTGTTGGCGCAAGTTTTGTCTCGAGACGATGAACGTGCATAAAGTAATTGGCAAATTCGTAAAAGGTCGAAACGGGATATCTCGACGGATACGCACTGATTTCGTCGTGCATACGCAGCAAAATCAAGTTCCGTCGATTCCCACACGTCCGCAACTTCCGTGCACCTTTCGACGGGACACATGCCGTATCGTAATTATATTAACAATAATTATTTAAATAATTATGTTAATCAACACAGTAATTATACTAACAATAATTATTTAAATATTAAAATAATTAGAAATGACCATATTACCCATATTTAGGAAAGTGAGGGTGACATTATATATTGATATATGTGGACTATTTTGGACAATGTTGATATATATTTGTTGGTGTGGTTGTGTCTTGGTGTGTGTGAGAGATAGGGGGATCATGGCCATCCTATTTGGTTTTGGGTTGGTGTGTTTGTTGGAGTGTTTTATGTGTTGGTTGAGAGAATGAGTGGTTGTTTGAGTGATTTGTGAGTTGTGTTTGGATAATGTTTGGTAGTGAGTGTGTGTGTGTGTGTGTTTTTGTTGGTACTAGATGTGTGCTAGAAGTGTGTTAGAATGTGGGTATTTGAGTATGTTTTAGTGAATGATTAGAGTGATGAAGAGGGCATTAGATGAGGGGGTTGTAAAGAGGGTTGTGTGTGTGTGAAGGGGGAAATGTGGGGCTGCAAACAGCAGCCACCACAACAGCATTTACTGCTGTACTATACAGCAGCCCAGAGCAGCACTTTGCTGCATTCTAAGCAGCAGCAACAGCAGCCCTTGCTGCAGCAACAACAGCTGTAAAGGGGCTGCACTAGGCAGCCTCTTCCCCGCTGGTGCTTGTGTGTGTGAGAGAGAGGTTGATTAGTTGTGGTGCTTAGTTAGTGAGTTAGTGATACTAGTTAGTATCCTACAATAGTTTAGTATCTTGAGTTTAGGATACTAGTAAGTTAGAGT
The DNA here is from genome assembly GCA_029216955.1 of Iris pallida. Lineage (NCBI taxonomy): Eukaryota > Viridiplantae > Streptophyta > Magnoliopsida > Asparagales > Iridaceae > Iris > Iris pallida. The sequence continues at coordinate 14,295,069 of JANAVB010031619.1, forward strand.
GTTAGATACTAGTTAGTATCTTAAAGTGTCCTAGTTAGTAGAGGTATATATTAGTGTCTTGAGTTACGATACTAGATGAGTTGGTATCCAAGATACAAGATGGTATCTTAGGATAACTTAGATAATATCATAAGATGGATATTGGTAAGGTATTGGGATACCTTGGTAAGGTAATAGAAATTACATATAGGTAAGGGTAAGGTATTAGTAAGGTATTGGTAGGATACTAATATGGACGGATAGATACTAGTCTAAGGTATTATTAGGATCTATTAGCCTAGGTTAGTGAATTATCTACTAATCAAATGTGGTATACTACTAAGGTAAGGGTATTACCTAGTATCCAAGGTATTGGGATACCTTGGTAGGTAATGGTTAGAATTGGGGTATCTTGGTAGGTAATGATTAGAAATATGATACTTGGTCTAGTTTGACCAAGGTTGACTATTTTGACTGAAAGTCAACGTAGAGTCAACATCCGACCAAGAATGGACTAGGAGTTTACCAGAGTTGACCAATTGACCAAAAGTCAACTGTAGGTCAACCATTGACCTAGTTTGACCTAGATTGGATTAGGAGTTGACCAAAGTTGACTAGTTGACCAAAAGTCAACTATAGGTCAACCTTTGACTTAGATTGACCTAGATTGGATTAGGAGTTGACCAGAGTTGACCAGTTGACCAAAAGTTAACTGTAGGTCAACCTTTGACCTAGATTGACCTAATTTGACTCAGATTGACCAAGTATGACCTAGTATGACCTAGTATGACTTAGTTGACTTAGTTTGACTTAGTTTGACTTGCATTTACTTCTAAAATATTATATTGATACAGCATTCCATATATAGGTCCTCGAGGTACCGTATCGGGCTCTGTTGACATTTTCTACCGGATCACAGGCGAGTACATTCTCTGATAGTTTTTTCCATTTACGATAACTGCTATGTTTCATGTACTTAGTGTAGATATATTTGTTCTTGACACGTTGGTCACACAGATTGGTATTTATGGATTCCGACATGAGATGTTATTCCTTGTAACCTTGGTGTATCTTGTACAAGCCCCCTTGTAGTTCTTGTGCAATATATGGACACCAATTCTCGAGGAGACTTGCTACCTTCTCGTAGAATCCCGTGTCATAACATGTCTTATTTGGATCCATTCTACCAGTCGGGGGCGGGAAGTAGTAGGGTAGACATATGATCATACATTCCCGTACATGATATTGTTTCCCGTGAGTGTTAGTCATACATTGCATATATGACTAGCCCCATACCATATTTTTCGTGTTCCCAAGCCGATCATATGTCGAAACTAGTACTCACACACCTAGATAGATGATTCTTGATTCTTGTACATGCCATGATTAGATTCTCTTGTTCTTGTTCTAGTTTACCGTCTCACCCTTGCCATGCTACTTTCATGTACAGTCTATTTCTCGTATATTCTCTCTTTTTACTGATGCTTAGTACTTATCATATTTGGGAACTATTATTGGAAATGTACTCGCTCCATCCTGACTAGATATATTTTTTAGACTAGGGCGAGGAGAATTGTACTACCTACTATGGTCCCCATGACGTAGTAGGCATAGACTTGGAGACCCTAGTCCAGCAGAGATTAGCTCCAACTGATGAGACTCTAGCTATTGCTCAGTTAGATTAGGATTTTGGACTGACTTTGTCTCCAGCTTACTACTCTATGCATGTTATCTTATTTCAGATTTGTATAACTATATTTATGACTCTCTATCTCTGTGTGTTTGAGTTTGATATTGTAATTTGAGTTCATCTCTATCTTTATTCGTGTCATACATTCTTCCTGCTAGATTGTGATAGAGTTTATCTGTATTACATTATATCCTCCGTTCGAAGATGACAGGTTATTATATATTATTAGATAGCAGACCTACAGCATTCTATACCATTTCTGCGATGTAGGCTGGGCGCTGTTACGCACTCGTACCCTTACACCGGGTGCAGATCGTGACAAAAGCAAAGCTATATATAGAGGTACTCACTTTTTGGTGTGAGCAATGTGGGACTATATTTTAGTTCTAAAGGTAAAACACCCAATATCCCCCCACATATCTTAATATTCGGTTGAGCATTCCCTACAATGACTGTCCATCATGCATTAGGATAGTGTCGCTTCGACTTGAATCTTCCTGCATGGGTGGACTAAGCCTTAAATTTTGCACCATAGCTGCAATTCTTTCCACTTGCATAGTGACATCAACTAAGCTTATGGCTGCACATTAAAGGCCATGTGCCAGCCTGGTTTTGGTGTATGCATATGGGTGTCTACAAGATTTTTCTCAAAAGACGACCTATATCTCTATCCATACACTCTAAGCGAGTTCTTTTAAAGAGACTTGGCTTGAAGCCTTTCGCTTTCTTGCAGTGCTACGTACCTCTATGACATGGCCCAAAGCCGAGGCTATACCTTATATGGTGTCATACCACTGTAGCATGAGACCCAGCCTCTTTCTAGTGCCAAACTACCCAACATGAAGCCTTTTGCTTCCTTACGGTGTTACGCTACCGTGATATAGCTCGTGAAGCCGAGACTTTACCCTTTCCATATACCTCTTTGTGGTGTCACACCACCGTAACATAAGGTCACCGGTCTCTTTGTAGTGTTGTCCACCACTTTTTATTCTACATCATTAGGTCATATGCCTATGTGCGGTGCTACGACCCTATGACATGGCCCGAAGCCTAGGCTTTACCCCATCTAGGTAACTCTTGGTGGTGTTACCCCATAGTAGCATGGAGTACAACACTCCTTTGTAGTGTGCGCTACCTTTGCTTCTTTTAAGCACGTCAGACATTCAAAATGCCCGAGAATTCATTAAGGCGTCTAAGCCATCCTTCCACATGACTTGTTCTACATAAAGAACAGTTAGTAGACAGCAGTAGTTATGGGTCCGTAACCCCTCAATGTCCCAAAGAACTACTCACTGTTCCTGATATTATCCTAGTCAATAATCCTTCTTTGAACAAAAAGCTAGATGTCTAGTAGAATTTTCTTTGAACTAATAACATAAAACTTTATGGTAGAATTACAAAAACATAATATCAGCATGCCTACATGGGCTTGGATTTGGTTCGGCCCAGTTCGGACTAACTTGGTTCATCCGGGTCTCTACAAGTCAATAAATCTTAATAATAAATAATTAACTTATTTATATTGGTCATGTCATAACTTGGCCTGGTTTTCCTACTTAGGACACACTTATGGCTTGGCCTTCCTTATTATGGCTAAAATACTAGTCAAGGCACGCCACTGCACTATCCATGCCACGATTTCTAGTCATCTTGTACTCCAAAACTCAATAATGATTTAAAGCATTCTACCGTAATAACTATTCAATTAAAGGTTTTAAAAATCTAAGAGCTCACCATTTTAATTTAATAAACAAATAAAAATATTCTCAAGATTTTTGAGAAAAGGGGTTACACCAAGAGCAAAGAGGGGTGTCCATTTGCTAGAAGAGTCCGTGTCGAATTCGTGTCCTTTGGGTTGTTCATTGGGAAACCACTCCCAATAGGTGTATCTTCCTCAAATCTTGTCATTTCATCTCATATTTGTGGTTTTGAACCCATAGGAACCCACCCCCATGTTAGGAACACACTTAGGAATGATTTAGAGGCTTATTAGAGTCCTCATTTGGTATTTGAATTGAGTTTTGTGTCATCCATGGAAGAATTCCAAGGGTGACACACCATGTGTTTGTGAAAATGCCAAATAGGACATGTTGAAGCCTAATTTCAGTTTTTATTATGTTAGAGGGTAGTTTAGACATGGTTAAGTTGTCCCATATGATTTTCACATGGTTTCCTACATAGGTATATGCATGTTTTTGACCTACAAGTCATATTTATAGGTAGCTATATGATATATTGTATATGTCACGACCCGCACCCGGATATTCGAGCACGTGTACGTCGTCCACGCCCAGCCTACACCGTAGTACCGATGGTAGAACGTTGTCCAGTACCCAATAAATATCTACAACATCTATATTATCCACTATAACGATATGTACTCCAATCACATTCATCTAAGGAAGAAATGAATAAGAAAGATGGTAATATCACTGAAATAAACTAAGTCTACAATGATCGTAATGACAAGAATGTGTCGGAGGCATAAACTGACAAAGAAACATGAATCTAAAATAAAGAAATAATGGCCTAGAGCTTCCAGAAGGCAACTCACTGTGAAAGAATATCGAGATCCGTCTCAGCTAGCATCATCTTGTAGTCCAATAATGTGGAGCATAACAATTCCTAATATTTGTCAACATATCCAGTCAGGATTGGAACGAGCACATCTCCAACCACAGTTCCCAATAAATGACAAGTGCTATGTAACAGTAAATAGAGAGAATATATACGAGAAAATAAATGTACATGAAAGTAACATGGCAAGGGTAAAGCAGTAAACTAGAGCAAGAATAAAGAGAACTGAACATATCATGTACAAGAGTCAAGAAACAACTATCTACGTGAGTGAATATTAGCTTTGACATATGGCCGGCTTGGGAACTTGCACAAGGTCTACTGGCCTGGTTAATCATACGTGAAGTGTATGATTAACACTCACAAGGATCTATACAATGCACAAGGTGGGTATTGACCACATGTCTAGACTAATATTCCCCCGCCCCCGACTGATATAGTGGATCCAACCATGACTAGTTATGACATAGGATTCTAAGAGAAGGTAGCAAGTTTTCTCGAGAATCGGTGTCCATACATTGCACAAGAACTACAAGAAGGCTTGCACAAGGTACACCAAGATAAACAAGGAATAGCAACTCATGACGGGATCCGTAAAGTACCAACCCGTGTGACCAATGTGTCAAGAGTCATGAATATCTATACTAAATACATGAAACATAGTAAATATCATGAACGGAAAATTATCAGAGAATGTACTCGTCTGGTTCTGAACTGAGGAATCAATACTGCCACTCAATTAGCCTCGAAGGGTCAACTCGTGTAATAGTCTCCTAATGCTGAAACAGACAATACCAACGTGTTCAAAATAGTTAAATTAGCTAGGATAGCTTACCCTTAAGTCCAATTATGGACACAAGGGCAAAACAGTAATTTTGGGCCCAAATAATGTCTGTCGTTGTATCCACTTTGCACCAAAAAATGTGCCGGTATCTATTGTCTCCAAAGTCGTTAAACTATGTCTACGGGTTCGGTTTGACGAGATGAACCCAACTGTATGTCCAAAGTTGGATTCCGGTGGGCCGTACACAATTTCGTCCGTTGGATCAGGTCGCGGGCCCGCCAAAATAACGTTTCGGTCGACCTTCTCAGAATCGGACCAAACTTGACGTACAGGACCAGAAACATAACCTGGTCCTGTTGGCGTAAGTTTTGTCTCGAGACGATGAACGTGCACAAAGTAATTGGCAAATTCGTAAAAGGGTCGAAATGGGATATCTCGACGGATACGCACTGATTTCGTCGCGCATACGCAGCAAAATCAAGTTCCGTCGATTCCCACACGTCCGCAACAACCGTACGCACCTTTCGACGGAATGCATGCCGTATCGTAATTATATTAACAATAATTATTTAAATAATTATGTTAATCAACACAGTAATTATATTAACAATAATTATTTAAATATTAAAATAATTAGAAATGACCATATTACCCATATTTAGGAAAGTCAGGGTGACATTGTCACTACCATATTTCTAGTGTGAGGGTATTTTTGTCATTTTTGGGATATTTTAAATTTATTAGAATTAATTAGAATTTATGGGAATTTTTAGGAATTAATTGAAATTGTTTGACCATGTTGACTTTTGACTAGTGTTGACTTTGTAGACCTACCTAGAAGCTAACCCTAGTTAGTGGGACATGGTTAGGTCAAGTGACTCTAGTCTAACCTAGCCTAGCACTTGGTTTAAGTCATTTTAGCAATAGGATTAGAAGTCATAAGTCATGACTTATGGTTTTAGAACCTTGATTAAGTTAATCTACATTTAGCCTTTGTAGCTTGGCCCAAGGCCCAATAATTTGGCTAAGCCCTCACCCTAAACCCTAGTGGCCAGCCACACCCTCTACCAAGGGATTCCCACCATATAAAACCCCTCCCAAATCTAGGGTTGCCTCTTTTCTTTAGGAAGAGCCCTAATTTCAAGGAGGTAAGTTTTCATGCCATTTAAATTCTAGAGCCCTTTCCTATTCCTTTTTCTTTCTAAATTGTTCCAATAGGACCTAATAGGACTGTTATTGCTGTTGTTGAGCTTCCATTTCAGTTTGAGGTTGATTTGGATTGATTTGGTCATCAAGTGGAGAGCATTACATAGGGAGTTTCTATTGAAAGTTCAACAAAAGGTAATTTCTTCAACTCTCAATGGATTTTTGATTTGTCTTCATGTATAGGAAGCCCTAAGGGTCCCCCTAAGGTCTGGATAGGTTTCGTGTCCAGTGTCGGAGGATTCGTGTCCATTCTGGACACGTATCAATCACTAGTCATAGGTGTTTGACAAAATGCCTCAATGAGCATTTTGTATTAATTTCGATTTTGTTTTTGAATAGGAAATAGGGTTTTGTTCTTGCTTACTATTTTGTGTCTTTGTGTCTTGGATTTCGTGTCGTCCTGTGTTATTTTGATAGTGTGGACACGCGCGTGCACACGCTCGCGCGCGTGCTACAGGGATCCCCTGCCTATCGGGCCCTGTAGCGGACACGACACGCGTCGTTTGGACACGAGACTTGACACGTGGCATGGGGCCATGACTGACACCCCGTGTGTTAAGCCCCATGTGTCCCCGTATCGTGTCTAGGTAGATATCAGCTGTGCACGTGTTTTGGTTGTGTCTGTGCACACTAGTTTTGGGCCACTGATACGGGCCTTGTGTCCGACACTGACACGTCGTGGACACTAGCTAATGGGCCTATGTGGTAGCCCTATGGGTGGGCTACCCATGTGTGTCACCACGAGATCCATTCGTGTCCTGTGTCGTGCACACGACACAAGTGCACGTGTGCACGAGACAGTGCACTAACAGTGCACTGTGTGTCACTTTGTGATTCTTGATCTGGACACGCCGTGTCAGGCTATGGGTGATACGAGATGATGTGTGGGGTTGTGCACGAGGGTTATATTCATTTTCTAATCATTAGATTCATGATTAATTAATTTGCTATTCGATTTCCTCATTGAACCAATGTTCTGATACTGTAAGTAGATTACCTGTCATTTCCAGTTTTTCAAATCAATATTGTTCATGATTTTAGTCCATGGAATGATGTTTAATACTGAGGTTAGGTCCTAATTATAATTCTCTTATACATTAGCTTGCCATGGTTAAATTTGGTGTTGAATTGATAAGGGTGGGCTGTTAAATGGGTAGATGTTTCATAATGTATCATGAATTGATTTTATTATTGAAAATTCTTCATAAACTAGTTGATCCCTAACAGTGTTCTGCAAATGAAATCTGAGATTGGGTTGGGTATGAAAACTGGAAATACTTGAGGGCTATCTAAGTAAGTTTTAAATTGACATTGTAATGTGGCTTTGTACTCAATTCTGAAAATTGGTTTAGGGTAGACTAAGGTGATTTGGATTGCATTATATTGATGAACATGAATTGCATTGCCATGTTAATCCTTGTTTGTCTACATTACTGTCAACATTAGATTTCAGTATTCCTATTTAATCTGGATATATGAACTGTTGGAGTTAGACTAAACCTGAGATTGATTTCCTTTCCTTTCCTTCGAAACTGAGCTTGATTTCCAGGTTTGTGTAACCTGGGTTTAGGCAATGTCCCCTGTCTTATGATTTTTCACTGTCACATTTATGATTCCTGCACATTGTCACAGTTACACACACTGCTCTCCACACTCTTGTCATTCCTGCACACTGTTCACACTCATTCTCCTCCTCTTCTTCACTGTTTGTTATTTCCTGCATATCTATATATTTAATTCCTGCACACACACACACAGGTTCCTCTTATTCTCCCACTGTTTGTATTTTTCCTGCACATATACTAGTCACTGTCCACACACGGTTGCATAGCACACACTCACACATTCCTAATCTAAGTCCTGTTGTACTGCTCTCACACAAGCCTTCCCCTCTTCACAGATTGCATTTTTGACACTCTTGCAAACCACACACACACACACACAGTTATACATGTTCTTATTATGCCTATCTATGTTAATATATATATTATGTACACTCTAGTATAGATGTAATTATGTGTATATAATGTATAATGTGGATTAATGTATAAGTTATGAAGGTTGTGGGTATGTAGATAGTGATGATCTATTGATGTATGGTTATCATAGGCATGTATTATATATATATGCTCTATGTATATGTTGTATGTGTATAGGTGTAAGCCTTTACTCATGTATACATGAAGCTCTTGATAGATAGCTAATGTGAGGTAATTTAATGTGTGTTGTTTGTTGGCTTGTATAGCCTAGGAATGGTGTGTGTTGTCTAGAATAGATTGGTTAGGCCTAGTTAGCCTAGTTTAGACTTAATTAGACTTGGTTGACCTAGTTTGACTTCTAGGGTTGACCAGAGTTGACCAAGAGTTGACTTTGGCCTAGATTGACCTAGAATCATGTAGAATGCATAGTAGGACTCCATTTTACTATTCTGGACTTGTTGTGACTTGTGCTGTTCTGATTAGGAGCCAGACACCCCTCATTGGACAGTACGATTCATATCGGACACTCAGTTACAGGCGAGTATATTCTCTAATTATTTCATATCCTGCTTAGAATTATTTTCTGCAGTAGATTACTTTATTTGTACTATCACGTTGGTCACACGGATTGGTACTATATGGATCTCTACATGCGATGTTATCCCCCTCGGGAGCATCGGGTACATTGTGCTTGTGCGTTTTACTTACATCGTGTACTCCTGTGCTTTCATTTACATGTGCACTCCGGTGAACTTTGTACTCTCAGGTTCACGGAGCCCCCATGTATACTATCATGTGCACCCTATATGGGCCCCATGTGATATCTTGTACAATAATATAACATGTTTAGATCCTTGTATATTGATTGGGGTACTGGGGAGTAGAATTGGGCATGTGAATAATACACTAGTAGTTTCTTATCAGAATCTCATCCTTAGTGTCTCATCAGAATCTCCTATGCCATTTACATGTCCATATTGTACTCTGACTCACTAGTCACTGCTAGTTCTCTATGTATAGTAGATATTTATATTACAGTTCTCTTCCTGTTTACATACCACATTTCCTTAGTACCTGTATCTTACTTTACTGCATGTTTTTACTTTCTAACCTGCTATGATCTGTTGAGATGTACCGTACTCGCTCCTGTCCTGACTGGACCTGTTGAAATATTACAGAGGACGAGGAGGAGGCCTGCCTGGACACCTACTACGGGGCAGCCTTAGATGACACCTGTGAGCTGGACTCCCAGGAGGATCCAGCAGTAGCTGAGGACATTCCCCCGACTGCCTAGACTAGATTAGTTAGGTTGATTTTCATTTGTAGTCTTGAGACATGTTCTAGTTAGACTCTTTATTTGGAGATCAGTTGCATATATTCTTTTATCTGAGACCTTGTATTGCTGGATTATCTTAGACTGATGTTATCTATTTCATTTCCTTGAGTTCTATTTCATATCGTGCTATCTCTTCCTTAGTTGTGATTGAGTTTTCTATTACTATGTTACCCCGTTCGGGGAGTATAAACTGTTTAGAGATACACTGTTAGATGTTGTGACCTAGGACAGCGTTCTACCGCCGACACTGCGGCGTAGGCTGGACGTATTCACGTCTCGTGCCCTTACTCTAGGGTGCGGGTCGTGACAGACATTATATATTGATATATGTGGACTATTTTGGACCATGTTGATATATATTTGTTGGTGTGGTTGTGTCTTGGTGTGTGTGAGAGATAGGGGGATCATGGCCATCCTATTTGGTTTTGGGTTGGTGTATTTGTTGGAGTGTTTTATGTGTTGGTTGAGAGAGTGAGTGGTTGTTTGAGTGATTTGTGAGTTGTGTTTGGATAGTGTTTGGTAGTGAGTGTCTGTGGGTTTTTGTTGGTACTAGATGTGTGCTAGATGTGTGTTAGAATATGGGTATTTGAGTGCGTTTTAGTGAATGATTAGAGTGGTGAAGAGGGCATTAGATGAGGGGGTTGTAAAGAGGTTTGTGTGTGTGTGAAGGGGGAGATGTGGGGCTGTAAACAGCAACTACCACAACAGCATTTACTGCTGTACTATGCAGCAGCCCAGAGCAGCACTTTGCTGCATTCTAAGCAGCAGCAACAGCAGCCCTTGCTGCAGCAACAACAGCTGTAAAGGGGCTGCACTAGGCAGCCTCTTCCCCCCTGGTGCTTGTGTGTGTGAGAGAGAGGTTGATTAGTTGTGGTGTTTAGTTAGTGAGTTAGTGATACTAGTTAGTATCCTACAATAGTTTAGTATCTTGAGTTTAGAATACTAGTAAGTTAGAGTGTTAGCTACTAGTTAGTATCTTAAAGTGTCCTAGTTAGTAGAGGTATATATTAGTGTCTTGAGTTACGATACTAGATGAGTTGGTATCCAAGATACAAGATGGTATCTTAGGATAACTTAGATAGTATCATAAGATGGATATTGGTAAGGTATTGGGATACCTTGGTAAGGTAATGAAAATTACCTATAGGTAAGGGTAAGGTAAGGGTAAGGTATTAGTAAGGTATTGGTAGGATACTAAGATGGACGAATAGATACTAGTCTAAGGTATTATTAGGATCTATTAGCCTAGGTTAGTGAATTATCTACTAACCAAAGGTGGTATAATACTAAGGTAAGGGTATTACCTAGTATCCAAGGTATTTGGATACTTTGGTAGGTAATGGTTAGAATTGGGGTATCTTGGTAGGTAATGATTAGAAATATGATACTTGGTCTAGTTTGACCAAGGTTGACTATTTTGACTGAAAGTCAACGTAGAGTCAACATCCGACCTAGAATGGACTAGGAGTTGACCAGAGTTGACCAATTGACCAAAAGTCAACTGTAGGTCAACCATTGACCTAGTTTGACCTAGATTGGATTAGGAGTTGACCAGAGTTGACCAGTTGACCAAAAGTCAACTATAGGTCAACCTTTGACCTAGATTGGATTAGGAGTTGACCAGAGTTGACCAGTTGGCCAAAAGTCAACTGTAGGTCAACCTTTGACCTAGATTGACCTAGTTTGACTCAGATTGACCAAGTATGACCTAGTATGACCTAGAATGACTTAGTTGACTTAGTTTGACTTGTATTTACTTCCAAAATATTATATTGATACAACATTCCATATATAGGTCCTCGAGGTACCGTATCGGGCTCTGTTGACATTTTCTACCGGATCTCAGGCGAGTACTTTCTCTGATAGTTTTTTCCATTTACGATAACTGCTATGTTTTATGTACTTAGTATAGATATACTTGTTCTTGAGTGGTATTTATGGATTCTGACATGAGATGTTATTCCTTGTAACCTTGGTGTATCTTGTATAAGCCCCCTTGTAGTTCTTGAACAATATATGGATATCGATTCTCGAGGAGACTTGCTACCTTCTCGTAGAATCCCGTGTCATAACATGTCTTATTTGGATCCACTCTACCAGTCGGGGGCGGGGAGTAGTAGCGTAGACATATGACCATACATTCCCGTGCATGATATTGTTTCCCGTGAGTGTTAGTCATACATTGCATATATGACTAGCCCCATGCCATATTTTTTGTGTTCCCAAGCCGATCATATGTCGAAACTAGTACTCACACACCTAGATAGATGATTCTTAATTCTTGTACATGCCATGATTAGATTCTCTTGTTCTTGTTCTAGTTTACCGTCTCACCCTTGCCATGCTACTTTCATGTACAGTCTATTTCTCGTATATTCTTTCTTTTTACTGATGCTTAGTACTTGTCATATTTGGGAACTATTATTGGAAATGTCCTCGCTCCATCCTGACTAGATATATTCTTTAGACTACGGCGAGGAGAATTATACTACCTACTATGGTCCCCATGACGTAGTGGGCATAGACTTGGAGACCCTAGTCCAGCAGAGATTAGCTCCAACTGATGAGACTCTAGCTGTTGCTCAGTTAGATTAGGATTTTGGACTGACTTTGTCTCCAGCTTACTACTCTATACATGTTATCTTATTTCAGATTTGTATAACTATATTTGTGACTCTCTATCTCTGTGTGTTTGAGTTTGATATTATAATTTGAGTTCATCTCTATCTTTATTCGTGTCATACATTCTTCCTGCTAGATTGTGATTGAATTTATCTGTATTCCATTATATCCTCCGTTCGAAGATGACAGGTTATTATATATTATTAGATAGCAGACCTACGGCATTCTATACCATTTCTGCGACGTAGGCTGGGCGCTGTTACGCACTCGTACCCTTACACCGGGTGTAGATCGTGACATAAGCAAAGCTATATATAGAGATACTCACTTTTTGGTATGAGCAATGTGGGACTATATTTTAGTTCCAAAGGCAAAACACCAAATATCCCCCCACATATCTTAATATTAGGTTGAGCATTCCCTACAATGACTATCCATCATGTATTAGGATAGTGTCGCTTCGACTTGAATCTTCCTGCATGGGTGGACTAAGCCTTAAATTTTGCACCATAGCTGCAATTCTTTCCACTTGCATAGTGACATCAACTATGCTTATGGCTGCACATTAAAGGCCATGTGCCAGCCTGGTTTTGGTGTATGCATATGGGTGTCTACAAGATTTTTCTCAAAAGACGACCTATATCTCTATCCATACACTCTAAGCGAGTTCTTTTAAAGAGACTTGGCTTGAAGCCTTTCGCTTTCTTGCAGTGCTACACCTCTATGACATGGCCCAAAGCCGAGGCTATACCTTATATGGTGTCATACCACTGTAGCATGAGACCCAGCCTCTTTCTAGTGCCAAACTACCCAACATGAAGCCTTTTGCTTCCTTACGGTGTTACGCTACCGTGATATAGCTCGTGAAGCCGAGACTTTACCCTTTCTATATACCTCTTTGTGGTGTCACACCACCATAACATAAGGTCACCGGTCTCTTTGTAGTGTTGTCCACCACTTTTTATTCTATATCATTAGGTCATATGCCTATGTGCGGTGCTACGACCCTATGACATGGCCCGAAGCCTAGGCTTTACCCCATCTAGGTAACTCTTGGTGGTGTTACCCCATAGTAGCATGGAGTACAACGCTCCTTTGTAGTGTGCGCTACCTTTGCTTCTTTTAAGCACGTCAGACATTCAAAATGCCCGAGAACTCATTAAGGCGTCTAAGCCATTCTTCCACATGACTTGTTCTACATAAAGAACAGTTAGTAGACAGCAGTAGTTATGGGTCCGTAACCCCTCAATGTCCCAAAGAACTACTCATTGTTCCTGATATTATCCTAGTCAATAATCCTTCTTTGAACAAAAAGCTAGATGTCTAGTAGATTTCTCTTTGAACTAATAACATAAAACTTTATGGTAGAATTACAAAAACACAATATCAGCATGTCTTCAAGCCCATTTTTGCTGCTGTGTCCTTGGCCAGCTGGCGCTTAAGACCTTTTGTGAACGGATCCGCCAAATTCTTCTGTCTTCGAACATCAATCACGGTAATATTTCATCTTTTGATAAGATCATTCACCGTCTTGTACCTCAATCGCACAGTCCTCTTCTTGCCATTGAAGAGATCATTTGATGACATCGCTGCAGTCGCCTAGTAGTTGCTAAATGTCGCTAAACATCGCTGGTTTTTAAAAAATAGTGACTTTCACCAAAGTCTCCACGATGTCAGCTTTCATAAAATTAAAGGTAGTTGCTAAATGTCGCTGAATGTCGTTGACAGTGACGAATTAATTGCGACAACTTTTAAAAATGTCACAAATTTATAAAATATTAGCGACGTCTTATTCTACAGTCGCTAAATTCGTCTCCGATTTGACTTATTTTGAAAGTGATCCAACTTGTTTCTCAAAGAGTCTTTTCAAGTCTAGTATAGTGTTTTTAGCCTTAAAATATGTAAACTCCACCAATACTCAATATCAAGAACCTATTTTTCAATAATCAAATCTTTTGAATTTTTATGTAATAATTTGGGTGGTGAACTTGCATCTTAATTATCTCATCCATGAGTTTACATCTTTTTTGGGTGGACAACAAGCGTCTTTTGAAAAGGGGTGAACATGCTTGATAAAGCATACTAGAATACACGAGATCCTTACTATATGTAACTGATGCAATAGAACTGAGGATACGACGCATCAAGTCTCTACCCGATGACCCAAACTGGCATTCCATAGCATAAATGTTCATCATCTACGATATACACTTCTGGTCCTACACATGTATTGGAACTCCACTATAATTTTATCACTGATTTTAGATTGGTAATTATTTTCTCGGATCCTTAAGTCTCAACAATGTTCTTCTAAATTGGGGAGAATATATTTCCTCTTTAATGGTAAATTTGGTAACATTAGACAACATAAAATGGTATATACCATGCCCCTCTATCCGATTGGATGGGCGTGACAAGGTTGTGAGAGGATTGTGCTTTGGTACCATTAGAAAATGAATTCTGTTCAGGGAGAATAGTGTGCATATAGTCGCACAGTCAGCTATACATCTAGCTTTCCACTTATCATACCTAAGAAAACATTAATTGAATTGACCACAAGTATAATTCAATCAATCATCCATAAAGAAATTTATCTTAGGAATACCCAAACTAGCACATTAATCCAACAATGAATTTTTTCTAGCTCGTTAGGGCCTTCTATGTCAACTCTTCCATCGATTGGTGGAAGTCAACTATTTCAAAAATAGTATATGTTGGTCAACACACAAACATGTACAAGACCAATGATCTGTTTTAAATATCCTACATTTTCATCATGTAAGGGGGTTGTTCATCTTCGACACAAGATGTTAGTGCATTGGATAAATTCACAAAAAACTATACGAGAACTTTGGGTTCTGTGACATAAAAATTACAGATTAAGCATGTGGAACTTCTCTCAACCTAAAATGTGTTAATTTTAGGAAACAGTAGGTTTCAAGCATATGAACGCAAGTTTCTATGAAATTTTGGTTCTATTTATGAACTTGATGTTCTATTTATATGCGTCAAGCGTATCTATGGTTAGGCCTCTGCCAATTCTAGCTTTGCTTCTAGTATAGCTAGGAGTACGATGTGGCTAGCCTTGTGCTATTATTAAGCTTGCCTTCTAACAAAGGTCATATTTGACGAGGTTAATTATGACGAGTCCTAATGTTGTTGGCATTACTTCTAGTTTTAATGTTGTTGGCATTACTGTAGGGCCTAAAAATCAAGTTGTGTCATATTTTTACCACTCAGCAATCAAATTGCGTCCCAACAACTTATAGGACCTAAAAATCAAGTTGTGCCATGTTTTTACCACTCAGCAATCAAATTGCGCTCCAGTAATCAAGTTGCACCACTGTTATGAAGCTCAGAGATCAAACTGCGCCACTAATCAGGTTGCGCCATATATCAGACTACGCTCAGTCATACTGTGCCAAAGTCTACGTGGTGCTTGACATTTATTGCCATCATTACCTGACATCATTGACAGTTGACAGCATAGTAAACGAAGAAAATCTCTTCAAATCCCTCAAAACGTGCTGCTCGAGGAGATTTTGACAGCTGTCCTGCACATCTTGTGAGTTGCGCCTAGGCACAATCTAAAATAAATTCCTTAGTTGCGCCTAGGCACAATCCGGATAAATCATTTTCATATATTCAAAAGCTGCCACGTGTCTAGGCGCGGCCCAATCAGGCGCAGTTTGACTCGTTGACTGAAGCTCGCGCAACCTGATGAAGTTGAAACAACGTATATTCTAAAGCAGGATGACGTGGCGCACATGCCACTAATCTCTCAAAATGTGTCCACTATTCTGTACACGACTATGCGCATCTCAATCACATGATGCCACGCGTCTAAATACAGTTAGTACACGATTGTTAACTGAATGAAAGTTGGCGCAACATAAGGTTGGCGCAACCCAAATTGGCGCAATCCAGCCTCGCGCACATCAGAATAACTGCTAAAACAGTTATTTTCAGAACTCTATAGATAGAGTTTCCAATCATTATCAAAGCATTACAGAGATCAAATACTCTTGCAAAATTGCTGCTGTATTCTCCAGAGGCTCTAGTCTTCAAGTTCACATAGTTCAAGGGATAAAGTGATCGTCTTCTGATCGGATTCCTACAGTTGTACTTCCCCAGAATTCAAATTGTATTCTTGTACTCTTTTCTAAAGTTTGTAATAAAATAACTTTTGTTTTTGCAAACAAAATGACGACTCTGATGGGGAAGACTTTCTCTTCTGATGAGAAAGTGACAACTTAATGTGATGCTACGTCGATCGGCAAGACGCAAAAGACTCTGGTTGTTCAAGTCAACCAGACAGCCTATGAAGATATGATCAACAAGAAGAGCAACAAGCGCACTGTGGCTATCACCAAGAACAAAATTGTGTGGACTCCTAACTCTTCTACAGTTGCTGTTGCCCTGGCGCAACCTACTTCTGTTGCCAAGGCGCAATCTGCCTCAGTGGCTCAGGGGCAGTCTGTTTCTACTGCCTGCTTGCAGCCCACTCTTCTTGTTCCTGTTGCCCGTACTCAACTCACTCCCACTGCTGCTCGTGCGCAGTCTACTCTAACTACTACCTGTGCGCAATTTACTACTCCCTTTGCTGCCAAGGCGCAGTCTGCTTATGTTGTTGCTAAGACGCAGTCTACTCATGTTGTTACCAAGATGCAACCAGTAGCCTATATTGCTAGGGTGCAACCAGTAGCCCATATTGCTGTGGCGTAACCCAAGCAATTAGTTGTTCAGGCACAGTCTGCTGCTCTGGCGCAACCCAAGGGATCTAGCCTTTTGGCTATTCCTTCCTCCAATTCTCCAGTTCTGAACTCGGAGAATCTATGTTCTCGTGCCAAAACTAGACAGAACAAAGGTAAAGGCCCTATTATACTTCCTCAACTGGTGCAACCTATACCTAAGATGGTTCCACAACAAAATAAGGAAAAACGCTTCTTAGCTAACCCTCTACAAAATAAAGGAAAGCACCCTTTGGTCTTTTCTCAAACTTCCCTAGTCTATGACTCAGAGGAAGACATATCAGATTCCATTCCTTTAAACAGAGGTCTTCAGATCTCTGCTATGGGAAGGAATACTGATCAAAGAGGCATCTTGCCTATCCCTATGGGATCTGGTCAAGATCTTCCAATATTGCAAATTTCAAGATCTAACCAAGGAAAGTTGATGGTATCTCAAACAGAGACACCCGAAGCAGAATTCTCTGATTTACGTGCTTATCTCAATAGGCATCCATCAATATCAACTTTGGTAAAACGCAAGAATTCTATGCCAAAGGCCACTTTGTACCAGAAACCAAAGTTTAAAAAGAAGGACCCAATCACTTATGCTAATGAGTTAAGTACCTCTTTGTACACTCAGAGAACTAAACATCTGAAGAATAGGAGGCATGTTCCTAACATCATTGAAGAATATGTTCCTTCGACTTCTTCTCGTCCTATAGTGATAACTGATCTCCGGGAACATCTTACACAAAGACGGAAGATCACAGGGATGTCTCCTTCACCTCCAAATCACTCTTTAGATTGCCACTGCCTTCATAAAGTGGTCATCAAGTGTTGTTGCCAATCAGCTAAACGATCTGTCTTCGATCGTCTGAACTATGTTTTAACTCCTGAACCTATAATAGAAGATGAAGACGAGCCGTTATATGCTTCTGTCAACATGACTTCCCAAGGTACTAGGGGTGGGAAACGTCCAAGACGTAATACGTCCCGTAATCCCAGTCAGCAATACTTAGATCGGATTCATGCATCCAGTAAAGGAGTCTTTCAATACACCAGATCAAGAAATCAAAATTTGAACCAAGGTGTCTTTGATCAAGAAGATCTTCCCATCACTCATCTAGGAGAGGACTCTTTATCTGAGTTTGATACAGATAGTGAAAGTTTTGAACAAACTATCTCGTCAATAGCAGCAAGAGAAGTGACGGCATATGCCATTACAGAAGATAAAGACACTTCTAGTCCAGCTAGTCAAGAACAATGAATTATTGCACTAGAGGACAAACTAAAGACCATGGCTAAAATGGTCGAAGTATGCATATATAATCGTGGCTCAACATATAGTTCCACCGGTTATAAACCCTGCTACAAATCCAGAGCTTATAGCATCTTCTGTACCTGTTAATGTTAGTTTGGGGGTACCATCTCCACAGGTTGCTTCTGTACCAATTCAAACTGATCCTAGTCAGTCTGTTGCTGGGGGTGGTAATTACCATGCTGTTCTTTCTCCTAACAATTCAAACCAATCCACCAATTCCCAAACATCAGGAGATGCCAATGAGACTGTCAAACTCTTGCGCACTCAGTTTGAGACCTTTAAGCAAAAGGATAGCCTACAAAGACTTGGCATAAAACAACCGTATCCTACAGAATGGAAGGAGGTTCTATTTCCTCCTAAATACAAGCTTCCAACCATTATGCTGTTTAATGTCAGCACTTCTCCAAGTCAGTACATTAATCACTTTGAAGTGTTGACTGACCAATTACAGCCAAATGATTCTCTTATTACCAGAGTGTTCGTCGGTTGTTTAGCCGGTGCAGCATACGAATGGTATCATAGTTTGCCTGATGGATATATAACTTCTTTTGCCGGCTTCAAGCAAATGTTCTTGGAACGGTTTTATGAGGGAGTCAACGACATGACGATGTCTGCCCTTATTAAGATCAAGCAAAGGCACAATGAATCTACAGAGAGTTTCATTGAAAGATTCTGCCGAGAGGCACTTAAAATGCCTTTAGGAACTCCATCTGCTATAACAATAGACACCTACAAATCAAACTTGTTGCCTATTATCAGCATGTGGACGGGATCAACACAATTTTAAGATTGGCCTTCTTTCATTGTGAATGCCAAAGTGGCAGAGGTCAGTGCTGAAAAATTTAAGCAGTTAGGAGTTCAAATGACTCATCCTAACCAAGATGAACATTCTGTATCCGGTGGTAATAATTTCCAGAATAACCGCAAGGGTAAAGAAACTTTGGCTATCAATCTTAAGGGCAAGGAGTCATTAGCTGTTAATGTCACGTCCCGATCCCGCAGAGTCCTTTCGTCCTCGCTTCGGACTCTTTGAGACCGATCGTCCTCGCTAAGGCGTGATGCCGTGCAAACCTAAGTTGCGCTTGCACAAGGCCAAGACCTAAAACAAGACAAGATAGACAAGATTGACAATACGCGACGGAACATATTGCAGATAATTGAAACAGCAGTGGACATATTTCAGAATACATACATTGAACACAATGGTAACAAGAAACAATTCTCTTTATTGATTTTATTTGAATAGATTACAAGCTCTCGATTCTCTCTGATACAATGTTACATTCTCTCAGAACTTTACAGATTATAATGATCTCGTTTCCATACATTACATTCCTTTCTATACAAAATCAACTCTTGCAACAGATGTCATCTCTTGGCATCCCTTCTGATTTTTGGCTCCTGAGGATGAGGCTCGGGCTATCGCTTCGGACTATCCTTCTCGATGCATATTGCACCTGCATGTAGACTGATGGTGGGTCAGTATATCAGCATACTGGTGATTGTGAACAAAGAGCTACATTTGTCTGAAACGATCACTGTTCATTTAGTGAAAAAGTATTTCTTGTGATGTGATCTTGCTACTTTTTACCTATGTACATTTCATGCATACAGAGTCAGTTTACATATCTTTTTGAAAACATTTTTGAAAAGCCACAATTCATTTTATTTTATTTCATCTCAAGTATACAAGGGACAATTCAATTCAAGCACAATGACTATTTATTTCATGTGCAGTGCGCAGCGTATTTCATGAGCATATTTATTTCTCTTGTTCAAGCAACTCTTAGGGACAATTATAAGCACGATATGATATCTTTTCTTTAGTAGAACATAACATTTTATTGCAACGGATTAATCTCTGCAAGTAATTCATGTAGAAAACTCAGTAATACAAATGTATCACTTTTTTAGTGATTCTTACCATAGCCGACCGTCCATCCCTACACAAGACAAGGATTAGCATAAATATGATAAAACCAACATTGTTTTCTGTTCATCTCTGCATTGCTAGCTCTTAGCAAAACATATAATAGACACATGCAGACCGATTGGCAGCTGTGACTCTCCAGTTCGGCTCTACACCAATCTACACTTATCTATATGATGGTCCATGGGAAACCCATGATTAGCCGCTGTGACTCTTGGGTTCAGCTTGTCGCTAAGGACATTGATGCAACACCCGAGGTCCTTGCACCTCTAGGTATCTAGACAATCTCTCCTAGGCCGATCGGCTCCCAGTGCCCTGGAAACCGTCGAGAGATCTAGTGACCTTGTATACAAGTTGTCCGAGACCAATGCATGAATACAACATCTAGTAGATAAACTCTTTGAGGGGCAATGATTCATCTTTCTCTATATCAATCTTTGTAACAACAGAGCTATGACTCTGCCTTCTCTCTTTGTAACAACAGAGCTATGACTCTGCCTTCTTTCTTTTCTGTGATCTCAGAGCCGAAGCTCCTACATAATTCTTTTCTTTTGCAACATATACAAGTCCGTCTGTACATGTCTAGCATTCAGAGCATATTTGAAGGACAAGCAATTATTTATTTCTTTGAAACATAAAAGTAGTTCTGTTCGGATTAAGCATAAACATTCTTTCTTTGCAAGCATACGAATTCAGGACATGTGAGCAATCTTTTTTCTCCTCTTGTTAAACATGGCAGTAGTTCTCTCTTTTGAGACAATATCTCTAACTTGTTTAACATGGCAGGCATCTCATTTGATTTAACATAGCAAACATTCATTTCTTTTTATCAGGCAACAATCTTCCTTTAGCATACAGGCATCAGTTTATTTCCTATTAGCAGGCAATAATTCTTCTAGGCATACATGTTATCTCTTTTCTTGTTCTTAGCATGGCAACATGTGAATTTTCTTATAAGCATACTCAATGATTTACTATCTTGTTATTAACAATATCATTCAATCGAAAACTCATATTCTTATTAGGCATAAGCAAATCAGCAAATGAGACTTCGTCCACTCACCCAGATCAATCGTCTTCTGTTGCAAAGCCAGCAATCTGATCTTTCTGTCTATCTAGTGCCTTCGCGGAGCAGGGCACTACATATTCACCCACTGAGAAGAAGTTTCGTCCTTGAAACTTAAGAAAAAACCTACGATATCCATAGCAGCGATAGTCCTCATCCTTCGCCATCATCAATCCATAAAATCATAATTCAAATCATATCAAAACTCTTGTTCAATAAAGCATTTCAATCTCAATCAATCAAATCGATAAAATATTTGCCGGCATCATAAAAATATTTACGGACTTATTGTATGGAACGTTCATCTCATTATTGATATCAAGCAGGCAAGGAAATTTTGATCAGAAGAACATGTTCGAATTCAATTGAATCAAAATTGGCCAGAGGATCGTGTTGCTCTGATACCACTTTGTCACGTCCCGATCCCGCAGAGTCCTTTCGTCCTCGCTTCGAACTCTTTGAGACCGATCGTCCTCGCTAAGGCGTGATGCCGTACAAACCTAAGTTGCGCTTGCACAAGGCCAAGACCTAAAGCAAGACAAGATAGATAAGATTGACAATACGCGATGGAACATATTGCAGATAATTGAAACAGCAGCAGATATATTTCAGAATATATGCATTGAACAGAATGGTAACAAGAAATAATTCTCTTTATTGATTTCATCTGAATAGATTACAAGCTCTCAATTCTCTCTGATATAATGTTACATTCTCTCAGAACTTTACAGATTACAATGATCCCATTCCCATACATTACATCCCTTTATATACAAAACCAACTCTTGCAACAGATGTCATCTCTTGGCATCTCTTCTGATTTCTGGCTCCTGAGGATGAGGCTTGGGCTATCGCTTCGGACTATCCTTCTCGATACATATTGCACCTGCATGCAGACTGATGGTGGGTCAGTATATCAGCATACTGGTGATTGTGAACAAAGAGCTACATTTGTCTGAAACGATCACTGTTTATTTAGTGAAAAAATGTTTCTTGTGATGTGATCTTGCTACTTTTTACCTATGTACATTTCATGCATACAGAGTCAGTTTACATATCTTTTTGAAAACATCTTTGAAAAATCATAATTTATTTCATTTCATTTCATTTCAAGTATACAAGGGACTATTCAATTCAAGCACAATGATTATTCATTTCATGTGCAGTGCGTAGCGTGTTTCATGAGCATATTCATTTCTTTTGTTCAAGCAACTCTTAGGGACAATTATAAGCACTATATGATATCTTTTCTTTAGTGGAACATAACATTTCATTGCAAAGGATTAATCTCTGCAAGTAATTCATGTAGAAAACTCAGCAATACAAATGTATCACTTTTTTAGTGATTCTTACCATAGTCGACCGTCCATCCCTACACAAGACAAGGATTAGCATAAATATGATAAAACCAACATTGTTCCCTGTTCATCTCTGCATCGTTAGCTCTTAGCAAAACATATAATAGACACATGCAGACCGATTGCAGTTGTGACTCTCCGGTTCGGCTCTACACCAATCCACACTTATCTATATGATGGTCCATGGGAAACCCATGATTAGCCGCTGTGACTCTTGGGTTCGGCTCGTCGCTAAGGACATTGATGCAACACCCGAGGTCCTTGCACCTCTAGGTGTCTAGACAATCTCTCCTAGGCCGATCGGCTCCCAGTGCCCTGGAAACCGTCAAGAGATCTAGTGACCTTGTATACAAGTTGTCTGAGATCAATGCATGAATACAACATCTAGCAGATAAACTCTTTGAGGGGCAATGATTCATCTTTCTCTATATCAATCTTTGTAACAACAGAGCTATGACTCTGCCTTCTCTCTTTTCTGTGATCTCAGAGCCGAAGCTCCTATATAATTCTTTTCTTTTGCAACATATACAAGTCCGTCTGTACATGTCTAGCATTCAGAGCATATTTGAAGGACAAGCAATTATTCATTTCTTTGAAACATGAAAGCAGTTCTGTTCGGATTAAGCATAAACATTTTTTCTTTGCAAGCATACGAATTCAGGACATGTGAGCAATCTCTTTTCTCTTCTTATTAAACATGGCAGTAGTTCTCTCTTTTGAGACTATCTCTAACTTGTTTAACATGGCAGTCATCTCGTTTGATTTAACATAGCAAACATTCATTTCTTTTTATCAGGCAACAATCTTTCTTTAGCATACAGGCATCAGTTCGTTTCCTATTAGCAGGCAACAATTCTTCTTGGCATACATGTTCTCTCTTTTCTTGTTCTTAGCGTGGCAACATATGGATTTTCTTATAAGCATACTCAATGATTTACTGTCTTGTTATTAACAATATCATTCAATCGAAAACTCATATTCTTATTAGGCGTAAGCGAATCAGCAAATAAGACTTTGTCCACTCACCCAGATCAATCGTCTTCTGCTGCAAAGCCAGCAATCTGATCTTTCTGTCTATCTAGTGCCTTCGCGAAGTGGGGTACTACAGTTAATGTTGCTCAGACATCACCCACTCTATCAGCACCACCACAGAAAATACTTCGTCCAAAAGAAGAGTATTCTTTTGATGAAGATGATACTTTGAGCATCTTCGATTGCTTAATTAAAAGTAATAAGCTTCAACTGCCATAGGCAAAATGGCCAGATGAAGTAGGTAAAATTGATCACCCTAAATATTGTGTTTATCACAGATTTATAGGGCATCCAACCAGAGCATGTTACGTGCTCAAAGGCAAAATCCAGGAGATGGTCAACTCTGGAGCAATTACTCTTCAGCAGGATGAGAAGACAGTGACTGCTAATGTTGTTTCTGTACAATTTGGTGACTTTCCACCATAACTTGTGCAAGATGGTGTTGTCTCCATTCCAATGGCTACTCTCGAGATCGTGAATCTCCCACCTCCTCAAAATGAGGGTCTTGTTCCACTATCAACTGACAAAGGAGAGATTATGTGGATTCATCCAGATCTGGTAGCAGATTTTGAAGTACCTTCCTCTTCCAAGCAAAAGAAGCACTCTAAAACTAAATCCAAGAGCTGCAACATGGTATCCTTTAAACCAGTAACGGAAGAAGAAATTCTAATTGGCACTAGATCATGGAAACCTTATCTTCGGGAATATCCCGAAACTCAAGAGAATTCTGCCCTATCTTCTTATGCTCTTCCTACATCATCTTCTCCTGCTGAGAATATACCATCTACATCCTCGTCGGTAGTAGAACCAACTCCCCCTAAACAAACATCAACAGACAAGGAAAAATAACCTGTCCGTTTTGACAAAGCATTGAAGAAGTCCTCATATCTTGGACTTGAAAAGCCATATAATTTTGATATATTGGCTCAATTAGCCAACACTCCAGCAAGATTGTCAATCTTTGAACTCTTACGTCTCTCAAAAGAAACTCGAGAGACGTTAAGTAAAGCTTTGATGCAGGCTGATGCTTGTCTTACTCTTCTCAAGAAGCCTGAAAAGGAGCCGATCAGTTGTGCACATTATCATAGTGTATTTGAATTAATGCCCAACATTACTTTTACACAAGATGACTTGTTATTAGAAGACAATCGTCATGATCGTCCTCTCTATTTCACGGGGTATGTGGATACTATGAAGGTTGATCGTATTCTGATCGACCCAGGATCTACTCTTAGTATCATACCGAAGTCTTTGCTGGATGCTTTGAAGATCCCAGTGCATAATCTTTCTACAACTATCACTACCATCTTGGGGTTCAATCAAGGAAGAAGTGAACCTTTGGGAAAGATACGCCTGAAACTACAAATTGGCAATCTTCGTACAAAGGTGACTTTTTATGTAATTGACAATCACGGCTCATACAATGCTTTGTTAGGAAGGCCATTCCTCCATGAACATAATATTATACCTTCTACTCTCCACCAATGTTTCAAATATGTGGATGGTAATGGAGAAGTCCAAAAAGAGGTTACAGACCTGAATCCTTTCAAAGGGGTTGAAGCATACTGCAATGACTATCGCATGTACAAAGAGGAATTCATGAAAGTGGTACTAGCAATGGACACAGATGAAGAACAGAAAGGCGTACCAAATGATACTCTGGTGATCCCTGTCAAAGGGCGTAATTTCTGTCCTCAGTCTTCCAAACCACTGACTATCTATCTTCCTTCCCATGAGAAGCAGCTTCCTAGTGATAATCAGGAATAAAGGGAGCTCACCTCTTCTGAGCTGTTTGTAATCGACCTTCGTCGTAAAAAGCTTCCTCCTCATTCTCGCTCTTCTTCTCCCCCTCTGGTTATCAATCTGACTAAGTCTGTTAAGGCTAAAAGTCCTGTTGTAAATGATGGTGTAAAAATCAACAAATCATCTCCTTTGCAGTATATTGATGTCTCTCACTATACTCAATATTACTTGGATATGCTAGATAGCTTTAAACCACTTACAATAGGAGTCGTATCATCTCTGCGAAATATGGTATCATTGGATTCAATACAAGAATCGTACTTCTTAGTACCGTCTCGAAAGAAAGATAAAAGGCCTATACTTTTTAATAAAAGAGATGAACAAAAAATCATGCTCTATAATGATAAAAGAGATGATACAGGAAGATTACAATTACATCGTTATAGTCCACAATCCAAAGCAATCATCCGTAAGATGGGCTATGATTTTAGAACAGGCCTCAACAGCGGTAAAGGAAGGCGAACTCCTATTCGTATTTTTGTTCCAAAAAGAAAATCACAACAATACTACAGTAAAACGAAGCGGGGATTAGGTTATGCTTCACCACTTCCAACTCCAGAACCTTTCGAATCTGATGAAGAAGAACGATCTAACTCTTCTGATTCTATTTCATGGGATTCTGATACCAGCATTGGTCATGTTCATCGAGTGATAGTATCTTCTAACATGGTGTCTGGCGAATTCTCGAAAGATGATGAAAATGACATGGAAAAAGCTCCTGAAGTGGACCCTTGGGCACAAAGGATGGACAATCAGTGGAAACTTCGTTTTGAACAACGAGAGCCACCTACCGATGATCAACTAGTCTAAATCGATATTGGAGAAAAGGGCGTATCACGACCAATCTTCATTAACAAAAATCTCCCAGAGGATGATAAACAAAAATTAATTCACCTTATTCGTGAATATATTGATGTCTTCGCCTGGAGTTATGAAGATATGCCGGGATTAGATCCTCAAGTCGCAACTCGTAAACTTAATATCTTGCCAAATGCTAAGCCAGTCAAATAACAGCAACGGCGATTCAAGCCTGAAATGATGGATGCAATTGATGATGAAGTCCAAAAGCTTATAACTTACAGTTTTATCAGAGAAGAACAGCATCCTGACTGGGTAGCCAACGTTGTACCAGTTTTGAAGAAGATCGGAAAGGTTAGGGTTTGCATAGACTTTCGGGATCTCAATAATGCTTGCCCTAAAGACGAATTCCTTCTCCTAATTACTGATGTCATGATCGACAATACATGTGGATTCGAACGAATCTCTTTCATGGATGGGTTTTCTGGATATAATCAAATCCGAATAAATCCTGAAGATGAAAAACATACTTTATTCCGTACTTCTCGTGGAGTATACTGTTATACAGTCATGCCATTCGGTCTTAAGAATGCAGGTACAACCTACCAGCGGGCTATGAGTACTATCTTTCGAGATCATTTGCGGAAGACTGTCGAATGCTATATTGACAATATTGCTGTCAAAAGTCGTCTAAAGGAAGATCACATTCAAGATTTAAGAACTATTTTTTCTCTAATGTGCCAACATCAACTCAAAATGAACCCTACCAAGTCTTTTTTGGGTGTCTCTAGTGGCAAATTTATTGGATTCGTCATTACCTCTAAGGGTATACACGTTGATCCCGAGAAGATCAAAGCCATTCAAGAGATGCGTCCTCCACGCAACCTAAAAGAGCTACGAGGATTCCAAGGTCGACTTGCGTACATCAGGCGGTTCATTTCGAATTTATCTGGACGTTGTAGACCATTTACTCAGTTGATGAAGAAAGGTGTATCTTTCGTTTGGACGAAAGAATGTCAACGAGCATTTGATGACATAAAACGGTATTTAATGAGTCCACCGGTTCTTCTACCACCAATCTCAGGAATACCTTTCTTGATGTATGTCCGAGCAATGGACCATTCATTGGGAGCGTTGCTAGCTCAGAAGAATAAGGAAGGTCATGAACAAGCCATCTACTACCTTAGCCGAACGATGATTGGAGCTGAACATCGTTATAGTCCGGTAGAGAAGAAATGTTTAGCCTTAATGTTTGTCATTCAGAAGACAAGATATTACATCATAGGCCAAACTATTCATGTTATATCCCGAGTCAATCTTCTTCGGGTCATAATGAAGAAGCCAAGTACACTCAATTCTAGGCTTGCTACATGGGCCACATTATTAGCACAATATGATATGGTATATGTTCCTCAAAAGTCTGTGAAAGGTCAAGCACTTGCTGACTTCTTAGCAGCTCATCCTGTCCCTGAAACATCTAAACTCTATGACGAGATTCCAGACGAAACATTGGAATCAAATATAATCTCAGAAGAATTTCATACTTGGCATTTATTCTTTGACGGAGCATCTAGAATTGGACCTGGAGGCACCTTGGTTGCTGGAGTAGGAATTGTTCTTATTTCACCGGATGGATTAGCTATTCAGAGAGCTTATTCCTTAGATGAGTCGTGTTCCAACAATGTAGCAGAATACAATGCTTTGCTCATTGGACTCCAATTAGCCAAACAACTAGATATTGAATATCTTGAAGTATATGGTGATTCTAAACTGATTGTTAATCAGGTTAGAGGCATATATAAAGTCCGACATCAAGATCTGGTACCATACCATGAAGCAACAATCAGAATAGCTTTTTCGTTCAAAGGGTTCTTCATCGAACATGTACGTCGCGCATGCAATACATAAGTTGATGCCTTAGCTAACCTAGCTGCGGTATTGGCAGTTCCAGTCAAAAGACAACAAATGGTTGTCGTATCTAATAGAGAATTATTTTGTGTCAAAAATAACCATAACATTGAATTCAACAATTCAACTGAAGTTAATGTCATTAGCGAGGACTGGAGAACACCTTTCATTAATCTTGTAGTACATGACATATTGCCAGAAGATCCTAAGGAAGCTACAAGTATTCGTCGTCGATCACTTCGATTATATTATAATCATACTACTAAAACTCTCTATCGAAGAACTTTTGATGGATTACTTTTGAGATGTCTTACTGGTGATGAAGCAAAGCAGATATTATGCGAAGCTCATGATGGCGTTTGTGGAGCACATCAGCCTGGTCCTAAATTACAGGATCATATCTGATGTATGGGCTATTACTGGCCCTCTATGGTATCAGATGCCATTGACTATACAAGGAAATGCCGAGCATGTCAGATTCATGCAGATTTTATTCACCAACCGTCGGAGTTTCTTCATCCGACTGCTGCCTCATGGCCCTTTGAAGCTTGGGGAATGGATATAATTGGTCCCATCAATCCTCCTTCATCTAAAGGACATCGGTTCATCCTGGCTATAACCGATTATTTCTCTAAATGGGCTGAAGCTATACCTCTGGCTGAAGTGAAAACTAGTAGTGTCATCAACTTCATCAAACATCATGTGATATACAGATTTAGTATACCTCGTCGAATTATCCATGATAATGGGCCACAATTTGTCAGTCAGAAGTTTATTAGGTTCTGTGATGACAACAGAATCAATAATGTTGCTTCTATGGCCTATAATCATGCAGCTAACGGGTTAGCCGAAGCATTCAACAAAACTATTATCAAGCTCCTTAAAAAGTTTGTTTCTATTAACAAACGTAATTGGAGTGAGAAACTTGGGGAATGTCTATGGACTTATCGCACTACAGTCCGTAATCCCATAGGTTGCACACCTTTTTCTCTAGTATATGGATGTGAAGCTGTCTTACCATTAGAAATTCAAATTCCTTCATTGAGAATCGCC
This sequence comes from Iris pallida, assembly GCA_029216955.1. Classification (NCBI taxonomy): domain Eukaryota; kingdom Viridiplantae; phylum Streptophyta; class Magnoliopsida; order Asparagales; family Iridaceae; genus Iris; species Iris pallida. The sequence goes on from JANAVB010031619.1 coordinate 14,324,241, forward strand.
ATTGCTAATGAACTTGCTACAGAAAATAATGATCGTCTTCGGCTTCAAGAATTGGAGACGCTCGACGAGAAAAGGCTACTGGCTCAACAGCATATCGAACTTTATCAAGCCCAGATTTCAAAAGCTTTCAATCGCAAAGTTAGAGTGCGAACATTTCAGGAAGGCGAACTAGTTCTTACAGTCAGACGTCCTATGACTATGACTCATATGAAAAAAGACAAGTTCGAGTCAAAATGGGAAGGACCGTATATGGTAAATAAGGTTTTCTCAAATGGAGCCTATCAATTAACAAATATGGATGGCAGAGTTGCTATGATGCCTATCAATAGCAAATTTTTCTAGAAATATTATGTATAAAAGCAAAATATACTTCATTTCAGAGAAATAATGTAAATAAAGTTCATTTTATTCAAAAGCATAATGGAATTACATAATATTAAGGACGGAGAGGAGGCCCCGATCCTTCATGATTAAATACATAGTTTGCCAACAGTTCAACCATCTCATTGTCTGAACGCACCAGAAATTCACAAGTAGCCATCCTTAATGCCTCTTCTTCGGCAGTCTTCCCAGGCTTCACTAGCTTGGCAATCAAGTCCTGTCCTGGTGCAGGAGCAGTTGAGCCTTCACCCCTTTCTTTTTGAGGAGGCTTCGGAGGCTCAGCAGGAGGCGTATCGGTCTTTTTTTCGATCTTCGGAGTGAGCAAATCTTTGGAAGACATTTTGTACAGAAAGAAAATAAATTGACGATATCTACGAAAGTTTTGCTCTATTTATAGACAGAATGACCAGATAGTTGGTTTCGAGGACTTATGCGACTTTCTGGAAGAAGTCCAATGGTTCATTCATTTATAACTGTTCATTCATTTATTCTCTTCCTCGAGAATCGAGACAACTGTTCGTTCATTCAGCATCTTTTCCTCGAAAACCGAAGTGACTGTTCATTCATTCACTTTCTTTGACTTATCATTCATTTGACATTTATTGTCTCTTACTTTAAGTAATATGAATTCGCGTCCTCCATACCTCTGAATTTTGATTATTTATATCAGCAACTTGTCACATCCATATTTCTCCTGGATTCTATTCTCCATATCATCACATCAAAATCAAAATCATAAAGAAGAGAAAATCATTCTTTATTCCTTCTTTAAAAACATAGATACATCTTAATGGAAATCTACTATATCTCAGATTTTTATTCTAAATATAACAAATGAAGGTCTATTACATCTTTGGATCTTCTTATTAATGCTTGTTCCTTGTCATCTCGTCTTGAAGCAGCGAGCAAGGCAACGGAATAAATTTTGGTCTTCTCTCAGAAAGACGAGAGGAGAACCCCATAGTACAGCAGCTCAAAGATAAGCTGCTATCAATACAACTGGTGGAGAAGAGACGGCCCGTCGTGAGAACTAGGAATGAGATCACCCTTGTGATACGATTCCTAATTCTGTCTCTCCACCATCCAACTCTCATGTATAAAGGCTCTTCCTACCATCTGAGGAAAACCCTTCTGGAACATAGAGAGTCCTGAGCTGTCTGATCTGAGTGTCAGAATCACATGAGTTGTCTGATGTGGGTGTCAGAAGAATGCTCTTCATAGCATCCAGGTCACCGATGCCAGTTTTGAAGAAGCTTGCCAACCAAACTTCTGTAAATGTTAACAAAGAAGAAAAAGTTAGTAAAATCTATCAAAACTGTGCGCCTATTCTCAGAACAAACAAGCACATATCAACAGTGCGTGCCTCTGATCGAAGTCAGGTATTGGATTGCACTGCGCGCCTATTCTCGGAACAAACAGGCACATATCAACAGTGTGCGCCTCTGATCGAAGTCAGGCACTGGCTCGCAGTGCGCGCTTCTTCTCAGAATTTCAGGCACACATCTATAACATGTGCTTTATTTCTACAAGTCAGCACCTATCTTCAAGACTGTCTTAGTAAAAAGTGGCGCAAAGTAAACACAACTCATGAATGACGCTCGTGAATGGAAACCACTAGTTCTTTGTTGGGACTTACCATCAAAATCAACGGCGTGTGTGCTAAAGAACGTCAATAATATAGAACACAGCAAACCAACATCCGAAGGTGCGGCATGCAAAAGAATAACATCAGGTTGAAGTGGCGCAAGTGAACTTGTGGATGTTGAATTTTTGCTGGACAGTGGGACCTTGTGAGAAATCATCTTTTAATAAAATGAGAAAGCCTGAATGTCTCTTTCCTTCCGTTTTGGCTATCCTTTAAAAAGCGTTAAAGATGTGACAATATGTTGTTCTAGGAGTTTATTTCGGAAAAGAACTAAACAATAGGCGCTTACGAACCACATGATGACTGCCATGTGTCTCTCAAAGAAATAGGAAGCATTGAATTAGTCAAAGGAGCACATTTACATGCGCCACTTGAAATCACAGCCACGCAATAAAGATGCCAGAAATTATAAATTTCATTTCATAAAGAGGGGTAGACCCCTACAGACAAGTAGGAAAGGACACATGAAAAGAAAATAAAAAGCTGGCACGCTTAACATTATTTTTTTTTCTCGTCTTTATCATTGGTCTGACGAAGGGCAGCGTCCAACTCTTGCATATTGTGGATCCCCGAGCGACGCATCAGACTAAGGAATCCCTCCGAATCACCGTGCTCTTCCGAGGAAAGTAATGGCCCACCACTCGAGTGATTGAAGACTGTGGGGTTTAAACCAAAACAGTCTAAGAAGTTCACCGCCCTCAGTGACGGGTCAGCCTCTAACAAATAAATCGTAGGCGTGACATCAGGTTTTGCTTCAGGGGACTTGACTTCAGTGTCAGCATTGGTCTCCATCTCCTTCTTCTTAGGTGCCATCGAAGTACAGAAGTGAAAAATGAGTATAAATACCAGCCCCTATATATATAATTAAACCAACTCTTCATATTCCTCATGGGAAATTGAAAATCATCAATGAAACTCGGGAAGACGAAGAGGAGATCGAATGTTTTCGGGAAATAAATTTAATTATGATGGCTGGGCATTGACTGGCGCAATCTAAGCAAAACTTGACTCGGTCAGTTTCATGATTCAAAGTATTTCAAAACTTTAAAGTATTCTTAAGTTTTGAAAACTTTGAAGGGGGTCTTGTAGGGCCTAAAAATCAAGTTGCGCCATATTTTTACCACTTAACAATCAAATTGTGCCCCAACAATCAAGTTACGTCACTGTTATGAAGCTCAGAGATCAAACTGCGCCACTAATCAGGTTGTGCCATATATTAGACTGCGCTCAGTCATACTGCGCCAAAGTCTACGTGGTGCATGACATTTATTGCCATCATTACCTGATATCACTGACAGTTGACAGCACAGTAAACGAAGAAAATCTCTTCGAATCCCTCAAAATGTGCCGCTCGAGGAGATTTTGACAGTTGTCCTGCACATCTTGTGAGTTGCACCTAGGCGCAATCTAAAATAAATTTCTTAGTTGCGCCTAGGCGCAATTCGGATAAATCATTTTCATATATTCAAAAGCTTCCACATGTCTAGGCGCGGCCCAATCAGACACAGTTTGACTCGTTGACTGAAGCTCGCGCAACCTGATGAAGTTGAAACAACTTACATTCTAAAGCAGGATGACGTGGCGCACATGCCACTAATCTCTCAAAACGTGTCCACTATTCTGTACACGACCATGTGCATCTCAATCACATGATGCCACGCGTCTAAATACAGTTAGTACACGATTGTTAACTGAATGGAAGTTGGCGCAACATAAGGTTGGCGCAACCCAAAGTGGCGCAATCCATCCTCGCGCACATCAGAATAACTGCTAAAACAGTTATTTTCAGAACTCTATAAATAAAGTTTCCAATCATTATCAAAGCATCACAGAGATCAAACACTCTTGCAAAATTGTTGCTGCATTCTCCAGAGGCTCTAATCTTCAAGTTCACATAGTCCAAGAGATAAAGTGATCGTCTTTTGATCAGATTCCTACAGTTGTACTTTCCCAGAATTCAAATTGTATTCTTGTACTCTTTTCTAAAGTTTGTAATAAAACAACTTTTGTTTTTGCAAACAATTACGTCATGTCTTAGTGTTGCTAACATTACGATGAGGTTGTAACATTTGTCGAGTAGAAGCTTTGCTTTAAGAACAATTGTGCCTTTCGTCAATTTGTACCCTTGCTATAACAAAGCTTAACAAAACAACGAGGCTAATTCTTCTAGTATTATAGAGCACCTAATGCTGCTGGCATTTTGGCAAGGCTAATTATGCCTTAGCCATACTGACTTATCTTCACTTTAGGCAATGCTAGAATGTGGCAGAGCTATGCCATATGGTCGAGGCTTATGCCTTCAACCAAATTATAACTTCGCTTCATGTGTCGTTAGGGAAATATACTCCATCAAATTTTTTGCTTCTAGCAAAGTTATTGTTGTGGCAATGGTAGTGGTATAGCGAGGCTAATACATATGTAGTTTTATTAACTTTGTTCTAAAAAAGTGTGTTGCTATGATGGGTACCAAGGCTAAATCCTTGACCATTTTAATTGGTATATTATGAATTTTAGGTTCTTATGAACTTCTATTTCACTGAACTTAGGTTCAATATGAACTTCAGGTTCACTTTTGAACGATAGGTCAAGTTGAAATTAAGGTTCACTTATGAACTACAGTTTCACGATGTAATTCAGGTTCAATACTAACTTCGATTTCAATTATGAATTATAGTTTCAAGATGAATTTCCAAGTTCAGTATGAACTTCAAGTTCACTTGTAAACTACAGTTTCAAGATGAACGTCAGGTTCAATATATATGAACTTCAGGTTAAAGGAGGGGAGGGGCAAACCCCCGAATAGGGGTACGAAGTGCCACGATAGGGGTTCTGCTTGTGGGAACAATTTTGTTGTGAAGTTTGACTCCATTATAGGGAATTAGTTTCTACGAGAATGCGTTTTTGCGAGATTAATTTTGCGGAACTAGTTTATACGAGAATGTGTTATTGTAAGACTAATTTCTAAAAGATTTCTTTTCTGAGAGACTATTTTTGTAGGACTATTTTATGCAAGAATGTGTTTCTATGAGAATAGTTTTACGGGACTAATTTATGTCAGAATGCGTTTCTGCGAGACTAATTTTGCGGGACTAGCTTATGCGAGACTGCATTATTGTGAGACTAGTTTCTACGAGATTGTATTTCTATGAGACTACTTATGTGCTACTTAGCTTATGCAAGAATGTATTTCTACAAGACTAATTATGTGTCGGTAATTTCTGCAAGAATGCGTTATGTGAGACAAGTTCTGTGACGTTTGCTTCTGGCTGACTATTTCTCGCAGCATGATTAATCCCTAAGGATCTTGCTTGAATGCCTTTGCAACATAATTGATCATGAAGGATCTATCTCTTTCGAGGGGAAAAAAACTTTTTTATTCACTGCCATCGACAACTACTTGAGTTCACAAAGATCTTTTTGCGCCACCTATGAACAACCTCTTAGTGGTTGCAAAAGAAAAGAAAATTAGATCTTTTTTGTTTGTTTTTGAGATATTACTTAATTTTTTTTCTTTCCGAAAACGATGGCGGATTGTGTAGTTTTAGTAGTAGAGCATGTTGATATCATATTACATTATATATGACAGATTGGTTCCTCAAGAGCTCTGATATAGAAGAGAACTAATGGAGGAGAGTTCGTCTTTGTTAAGAAGAGCAATCAACACTTAAATGTATATTTTGTTAGGTTTATATACAAAGTCAATGTTGGTACAAGAGAAAATAATAATATCTCTAGGGTATAGATAGATATAACCATAGTTGGTTGTTATAAACTTACTATTTCGCATTACATTTGCAAAATTAAGGGCATCCACAGTGGAGACACTCCCAACATATATTCCTTAATTATTAGAAATTGTGTAAATCACTACTTTTGGAGCTTCACCTTCATATTGTGCCGCAACGGTACACTCCAAACAAATACTCCAATTAAACTCCTCTTTTTTCTTCCTCTTTTCTTTCTTTATTTCTCTACCTGTTTCGTAAAATTTATCCTCTTTTTTTTTCTTGTTTAGTAAGAACCATTAATTTTGGTGGGTTCAAGAATTAATATAGAGAAGCTATGACACGCTCCAAATCTAGAGTACTTCTTAGCCTTTCTAGCAATTTTTAAGTATGGACAATTATTTCTACAGACTTCAAGTATTACAAAATTTAACTAAATTTAAAATATAATACTTGAAACGTCTTCCACCGTGGATGCTCCAACTAATTGGGGATGCTCCAACTAATTATGACATATATTTCATGTGTGTTATTGGAAGAGATTGATTTCAAATATTCACTTTGTAGCCCTACATCGAGCTTTCTCCTCTTCCCTTTCCTTCTCTCCCCTCCCTCACCGGCCCCAACCCCTTCCTCCTCTGCCGCCACGCCAGCCCTAACCCTGACGCCCCACCGCTTCCTCATCTGGACCCCACACCTCCGGCTGACTCTTCCGGGACGTCACTGCCTACGAGGACGTATGGGCTCGACTGGAGCCCCCCCGGCCCCTGAAGCGGTGCTTGTGGGATTTGGGAACGGGGACGAGCAATGGCTTGGATGCGTGGGATGTGTTTGTGGTAATGTATCACTTAGCCCCCACTATGTTTCAATTGAAAATAATGAAATTACATTATATGGAATGCGAAATCAATGCTTGTTATTGTAGGCGCACAAGAATGCGGCTGAGGATGTTGCTCCAGACGTACGTAACTAAAATCTCGAGAAGCCCATGGCCATCGAGCTCGATGTCGCTGCAATGGGGGAGCTAATCGGCAAGGCTCGGCCAGGTGAACCATTACGAGGAGTACATCCTGAATTTCCCGAGGGGCGGGGATCGGACCCGAAACCTGTTGGGCTGAAATCAGAAGCATCTCGAGAGTCGACGGTGATGATCATGAATCACATCAATCTTGTTTATTTTCAATTTTTGACTGCTGCAGATTTACTGTAGCTTCTTAATACTTTGAATTCTAGTGGTATGTATTAATTCAAAGTTGTAAATGCATGCATATATATATATATATATATATATATATATATATATATATATATATTACATAGTCGATTTGAGACATTATTCAATTTACTCCTTGATAATTTTGTGTGAAAGCTTTCTTTGAAATTCCAAATGCTAGAACTCTGAGCTCAGTATATTTAGTTACTTCACACAACTGCAAGAAGTATTATTTAGAAATCCATGGAGTACAATATACTGTACACGAATCAAATGATGCCTTTTTGAAGAGCTTTAGTAGTCAGATTGAACTTTTCAATGTCTCAATCTTGGTAATATTTAAAGATTCTTGATAGGGAGATGGCTTTTGATTAATTTGCAGTCAAGTTAAAAACATATTGTTAGGATATTGTCATGGCCACTTTCCTATTGATATCCTTTCTTGTCTCAAAAATCCTTATCATTTACTTTTTTTTCTCCCATTCCGTACTTGAATTTACCATTTATTAAGTTTTGATTGATTAGAGATTCTTTTCAGGATCTCTGCGTAGGCAAAGTCAGCTTCTCAGATACATGTATTCTTCAATATTTTCCTTCTTCTTGGGACTTCAGGTTATCAGAAGGCATGAGCAGCCCTGCAAAGCTATGAAGAAATGCATCTGCAGCTGATGTTATGAGCCTCGCATCTGCTATGAATCCAGGTGAATATATTTCGGCTTGGTTGGAGATAACTAAGGCTACATCATTGACGTTCTTCATGTCTTCTCTCGTGATATTCATCTGTTCCTGCTGGGCTTTATCTTGAGCTTTTTGGAACTCCAGGATTTCTTGAAATAGGGCAACCATTTGGAAGGTGTTTGATGGTACTGGTGGAGCAACAAAAATGGATATTCCACCAAGGAAATGCAACTTAGTTGAGATGAGGTAGGAATCGTCAGTATAGTGAAAACTTCACTGGATGCATTATGGGGACGGTCAGTCAGCCGCGAGAGAATAAACTCTGGACTTGGTTGAGGAGATGGGGTATGATCCGGAGATGACACCTCATCGCCAGCAGGATTTGGTCTTGTCAATGGTCATTCTCTGGAAGGTTTAGGATGCACACATAAGCAAGGTAGCCTACCGGTCTATAATCAAACAAAAATATTTATTTATATATAAATCGGACCTATGTTGTGACAAATCAATGTTCTAGTGTTCTAATTGTTTCTAGGTATGTTTTCCTAAGTTGTCGTGTGGACCTGCATGGGCCACCACTAAAAACATGTCACGACCCGATCCCAAATAATTGGGTCGAACCGGATTATGCCCAGCCTGCACCGTTATTGAGACGGCGGCAGTAAGCTGTTCCATTAGCAGGTAACCACAACATCTGTATTTGTCACAACTCAAAATTCGGAAATTTAAAACTTTATTGATCTTTTACAATGAAGTGAAAGCTACAACTTAAACCATTTTCCACATACATCAAGAAGAAGAGAAAACTCTAGGTACACAGCTCATCAGTCTCGAAATCCTCGTCTTCTAGTTGGGACCTCGGGAAATATCGCGGAACAAAGCCTCATCAGTGATACCTAAAATGTTGGGTCTCCAGTCAGGAGAGAGCAAAGTACAATTCATGCTAATTTTAAACAGTTAAATAAGAAATAGAATCATGCAGTTCTAAACAGTTTTAAAACAGGTTTGTTACAGTATAAAACAGTGATTTGAACAGATAATGACATATGACCGGCTTGGGTTTGTTACAGGAGGGTACAGCTTATCCCCGTGTGTATGAGGGGTAAACCAATAGTTACAGTAGTTACAGTAGTTTGGATGTGGTCATACTCATTACACTACTCCCCCAGTCCCCAATAGTTACAGTAGTTACAGTACAGTACTCTCGGAGAGAGTTTTGTGTTTGCATCGTGGTTTAGACATGCAGTAAAGCGATTAAATAAATAACTGTAAACTAACATAAACTATACTTGCCTCAGGAAAATGACTAGAGAGATAGACGACTCCGAGACGGGAAGTTTAGAGTTGTCCTCGAATTCCTACATTCGAGAGATAGACTCAGCTTTCAGGTTAACCAATTTAGCTATGCTAGTTGTAATCTCTATTTGCGCCCTAGTCCAATTTTAGTTATTTAATTAACTAACACAGAAAAACGCGTTTATTAAGTGCGTTGATTTAATACGAGGAAAAATATCATTTTAACTTTGAATTCGGGAAAACAACGTCGCTACCAGATTAGTTTAGAAAAACTTGGTATTTTCTATAAATATAAATATAAAACTAATTCTCTTATTTAATGAGAAATACGTGACTTTTATTTAATAAAAGACTTGTCAATTTTAGGCGAGAAAATACTAATTAGTTTTATACGAAAAATACATTTTAATCGTTCTAATCGTTAAATACTAAAAACTCGAAAAACCAAAAAAATAAGAGATCTAAGCTATTACAGTCACAGACCAGCCAGCTGGGCTTATGTCCATTACAATTTATTTACATAAATTGAAATAATAATAAACTGCCGTTAGTCCTAACTGAAAATATTAAATAATGTAAACAGAAATAAATAATAAAATAATGATAAAACATAAGTCTCAGATAATGGTCCGATCCTCATCTTTGGCTAATTACCTCAACGTCCGAGCGGGGCCGGTATCGTTTGCACTTAGCCGGGTCCATTGACCGATACGGTCGTCACCCAAAAATAAATATCAAATAAATTCCGAAAATTATTTTAAATTCATTTTAAAAATAATTCAGGATTTACGAAAAAATCGGGCAGCATCTCCTCTGTTTTTGGTCAACCCAAAAACTGAGAAATTGACGCCGATAATTCCTGCAAGTCCCAAATTAGGGAAAAACCCACATTTTATATATATAAAATATCCACAACAATCCACAGAATAATCGGGACGACCCGAAATAGTTTCGGAAGTCCGATTCCAAATCCACAAATCACAGCACGTTCCCGGAAATTTCCGGAGAACTAACACATACCAAAAACCATTCCCGAAATATTCCGGGAATCCAAAACAATTCACAGGACTTTTCCGAAAGTCCCGGAAAAATACGACGTCGCTAATACCGAATTCCCAAAGGGAACCGGGGACCATTTCATCATTGACAAATAATAATAAAATAGCGGAACAGGGGGTTATACCTCGGGTTGCTCGGCTATAGCTCTCAGATGTAAAAATAGAAAGAAAATGATAATCCAGAGCAGCGACGTTCCCGAAACAGCACTGGATCCGCGGTAACGTCGGAGAATACCAAAGAACCAGAAATTAGGGCACGACCGAACCAACAGTAAAGGCTCACCAAAGAGCAGTGAGCCCGGAGCAGCAAGCCAGCAGGGAATCGCCGGCGAATTTGCCGAGGGAAGCTCGGCGGAGAAGCGTGGTCGCCGGAGAGCCGACGGGAAGGGCGCGCAGGGGTGCGCGCCGGAGAGAGGCGCGGCGGAGAGCCGGCGCAGAGGGGGCAGCGCGGCCGGAGGGGCGCTCGCGAGCTCGGCGGGAGGCCGGCGGCCGGAGGGCGGTGCGCTGTCGCCGGAGGTCGGCGAAGAGGCAGCGGGTCGGTGGTCGGCCAAGGGTGGCGCTGACAGGGGGAGACGGGGCGCTGGTGGCCGGAACAGCGCGGTCAGGGGCGCGCGGTCGCCGGAGTAGGCGCGCTAGGGCGGCGCTTGGTCGGCGAGCGGGGCTCCGATGGTCGGCCGAGCTAGGGCTCGGGTTCACTGGTGTGGGAGTAAATGAGGAGAAGAGAGGGTTTTGGAGTGGTTCTCTCTGAGAGGGAGTGAAGAGAAGTGAAGTAGGTGAAATGGAGGGTTTGAGTGTTCTGTGGGTGAGCAAACAAATGAGAAAAGAGTTTAAGAAGAAGGAGAAGTTGTTGTTTGTGTGGAGAGTAGCAAAGGGAGGGGAGGAAAATGTGGTTTGCCAAGTGAACGTGGGGTGTTGGCCACTTAGTGAGGGAGTTGCTGGTCCTACGGGACCAGCTAGATATATATATATATATATATATATATTTTTTAATATAAACCAAGTCAAACCGGATTTGGAAATAGAAAAAAGGGTTGGGTTTGGGCTCAGGCCTGGGTCTGGGTTCGGACTCGGGTCTGGGTCTGAACTCAAAAAAACCATGTTATTATATTTTCAAAATCATTTGCACTCCAAAAATATTATTAATAATAATGATAATAATATTTTTTTTGAAATACTAATATTAATACTAAATCACTATTTAATAATTAATTACGAGAATATGGGTTTCACACGGATCATCTTTGCCCCTTTCTTGAAGCTTCAATAACATATCATTAGGTGTCAAATAGCTACTAAATCTGTTAGGTGTGCCAAGAACATTTATATAGTCAACATAACGCTTATTTGTAACATGATACCCTCAACTATTTCAGTTTTTCAACTTGATATTCTAAACTTTTTTACTCAATAACTTGATTCTATCAACTATTAAATATTTTCAACTGCATACCCTAAAAAGAAAATCCAAAACTACCCAGCCCCCCTCCCCCCGCCCCCTCCAGCCACCCTCACCCCCACCACCAGGGCTGCCGCCACATCCCCTCCTCTTCAGCCACCCCCGCTGCCCCGTCCATGATCCCCCACCCCCGGTTGCACCACCACCCCCCTCTTTCCGGGCGCGCATGCAACATGCAACAGTGGCGGTGGCACCGCAGAGATCGAGAGGGGGGGGGGGGGGTGTTAATTGAGAGGGGGGTGGTGATGGTGCAACCGTAGGTGATAGGAGAGGGGGTGGGGCAGGGGGGAGGGGTGGTGTAGCGGCAGCCGGCGGGGTTGGGGGGGGGGGGGGGAGGTGGGGGGTAGCGGGGGTAAGGGACTGTGGTGGAGGAGGTGGTAATTTTAATTTTAAGTTTTGAGAAGGGGTATTTTTGTCCAATTTTTTTAGGGTATCAAGTTTACGAAAAAAAGTTCAAGGTATCAAGTTGAAAAACTGAAGTAGTTGAGGGTATAAAGTAACAATTAAGCCTTAACTTAAATGTTCGGCGAATGCGGTGCGTTTCTTGCTAAAGCAATATATTGGTGGTGGCAACTTAGTTATAATTTAAACACAATATAATCTTGTAGTCTTCACAGTTCTTGTTCCGATCTCAGCTCCTCTAAAACACAATGGCAGCTGGCCATTTGATGAGAAGTTGCTAATGCAGTCACTTTACAAGGTACATCTCCTTTTCGTACATAGGTATTCTCAGCTTGGCTAATAATCTTATTTTACACTATGCTTGGAGTTTCTTAAACATATGTTTGATTTAGAATTGGTTGCTGAAAATTGACATTGGCATTTAGATGTTGATTTAGAGATCCCAAAGGATATATATTTTGTTCAAAATGTTTGCAAAATTATAAGGACCGGTTTTGAAACTTGGTTCAAGAATGCTGGAGTTGGACAGTGACCACAAAGAAGTGGACGAAAGCCTCAAGGTTTTGTTTCAGTACAACATTGAGATCAAACCTCCGGAAGACAAGAATCAACTTGCCTGTTGGAAGTCCCAACTAGAAAATGAGGCAAAAATATGTTGTGAAGTTTGACTCCATTTCTACAAAACAAGTTTCTGTGAGAATTGTTGTATAATTTGAGAAAAGCCCAACTTCCTTCTTCCTCTTCAATATCATTCAATTTTCTATTCATTACTTTCAACCATTTTTGTTTTGTTTAAATTTTGACCGTTTCAATATTTATTTTGTATTCGTTAATATTTTATGGGCTTGTGCTTAATGACCAAATGACTACATAACTAGCCATAAAATCCTATTAAAATTCATTGAATTTGTAGGAAGAGGAGTTGCCTATATATGTATCCATATTGTTAGTATTGATATACTTGAGAAGAAAAAATGGTAACCATTTGATTCCTCGTCCTCCTCCTTCACAAACATGTACTCCTTTCCTTTCATTCCAATCTCTCCTGCTCTGGACAAGAGTTAAGTCAGGGTCAATCTTCCTGAGTTGTATGCGACGATGGGATACCGGTAGAGCGGCAGTTTTACCACTAAGAGCATTTGGAACAAGTCTGCACATAGACCCGAATCAACTCTTAGGACAGTGCTTCGTACATGACTTCCCCGGAGGCCGGTAACTTTAATTTGGTTTATTTTGTTTTCATATTTTCAATAGAGAGAAGCCATTATTTTTAACATTCTAAGAGTTGAGTTATATGACTTGTTTAATTCATCTTCAAAGTTAGCATTCGTCTAGTGACAGAAAAATTATGTAAGTTGCTCAATTGATCTCCACAATTTGCATGATTAAACTAGTGTATCCAAGAATTTAAGATATAAAATTGTTCTAACATGTTACTAAATTGTTATATATATATATATATATATATATATATATATATATATATATATATTCTTTTTTCCAACGCATGCGGGCTCAGTATAATCGTGTCCCACGCACACGATTCTTGGCCTGTCGTATGGAACGACTTTTGGAGTGCGGACGTAGTCCGTTGGCCTTGTCATCATCGCCGTGCACACGCACCCCGCGCACTCCGCGCGCTCCAGAGCTCCGCTCGGCAGCATACCGTCTTTCGACGACAGTTACTCAACACCTCGCTTTATCCACGACGTCGAAGAGACGCCCTCGACGACTAGGGGTGACCTCCCGTACGACGGCTACTGATTACCTGCCGTCTGCGACTACCGATTCCGCCCAGCCGCCCGTTCTATGCGCACGACGCGCATATTGGCGACGATCGCCGACGCCCTTACGATCGAGCCTGCGATCGTCTATGGCGAACGTCTTCTCGTCGCCCTCAGCAGCGCCGCACGACGGACCGCGTGGTCGGCCTGTTGCTTATACCCGTGGACGAATGGTGCCGATTCTCCGATCCGTCGCACGACGACCGTGCACTGAGTTTGCTATATATATATAAAATATATATATATATATATATATATATATATATATAAGATGCAACTCATGGTTTGAAGTGTATACTACTTGCTTATTGTATACTGAATATTATAGAAATGTATCCTTTTTAATTGAAAAGATATTTTCAATCATTGATATTTATTAGTATAAACTTCTTAAATGATATAAATATTGCCAACTATCCATATATTCTTCTATTATGCTATTCCTTATGACATTTGTGGTAATTTAATATTGTAATTAACTTGTGTCATATGCATAAAGGCTGATAATGAGAAGATAAATGTGGCAATTAAAGTGTGTGCATGATTAGAGTTATATTTGGTTTTATTGTCTCTTATAGAATTAATTGGTATCTTATATTTATTTAATTTGGTTGACACCAACAATTAGTAATGGTCTAAATGATGTAAATCAATATAAGATTTTTTTTTTGTTCTATTACCTTATTTTCAGTAGATGCTAATTTTGCATTCAGACACCCATATAGAAATACAACACATACATATACATGCTTATATGAAATGTTGGGAGCTGTTCGTCTTATGTTCTCCCTCTTTTATGAATGGTTAAATAATCCTTCCCCCATACTAATGGTTTACATGATACATTCTGTCATAAATATGTTGTCTACTATGTTTTACATGTTCTGATGTAGAAAATAAATGTTAATATGTTTACAAAATATTTGACACATCAGTAATGAATTACATATTAGTTATTCTTGTATCTTTCATCCTCTCTACTAGTGGAGAACTCCCAAATGTCACCATTCAGCTCTAAAGTTTGGTCAAAGAATGTTTTTACACTAAAGGATTCTTGCAATTCCAATTGTTGTGAAATATTATTGTCATTTCTAGACTTGGAATACATAATATGTTTAGATTGGTCTGAATGGCATAATATAATATGTTCCCTTATAGAATTTGTGGAGTAATAGTTCAAATTCTATTTCTATATCTATTAGTTTTATTTATTATTTCTTGTCTAACAAGAAATATTATTTTTATACTATTGTCTTGACATTTCTATAGTTAATATCAGCGACAATAAACATATTCTTCTTTTACTGGTTATATCCAGTCACTGCCATTGGCTAGAATACAACAATAACTTAACATACTAACCCTTGGTGGATATTTGGTTGAACTTTTATTATTAGGTAGAACACTTTCTACAAACAGAAAAAAAATCTTCCTTTCTTAGTCCACTAGATTAACACAATACATTATTGACATTCTGTCAAATATAAAAATATATGTTATTTTTCAAATCTTGCATATTAAAACTTTGTAAAATTATTGTTGAAAAGTTTGCGCATAGTTTCAGATATATATTTCTTGTTAATATGCAACTAACCTCTATTCTCTGGAAGGTAGAATCCTTAGAGATATTTTAATTTTGGAAAAAGCAACATATTATCGGTGACGGTAATAAAAATTTGTTTATACTCACTCATTCTTAACATGATCTTTGTAAAGTTATCTTCCAAATCAGAAGTATTAGAGATTGTGACTTGTTAGTCCATCTCCAACATGTCAAGGGTGAAGTGAGAATAATGGAAATATCTAAAATGATAAAAAATGACATCTTCTGAAGTGTTATTGGTAAGCCAAAATCAAGAGGTACAAAATTGTTTTGATCACGTGGAAAAGTAATTTTTCACATTTACAATTCACATATTCTACTCATTTTGATTACTAAATTTAATTGGAAAAATATATTGTTGAAATCTATGAGCCAATTATCTTGCTTTATACATATGGTTTGTATAAAAGCGATATTCTTCGCATGTTAGTTTTATATGTTTGAACATTAAATGAATATATTATCACAATATTAGAATTTCTAATCAGAAAGAAATCACAGTATTGTTCTATCACAATATTTTAACAAACTTTATTTTTGCTTATATTTCGTGACGCTAAAATTCTTTGATTCATTCAAACAATTTTGTCACAAGAAATTAGTTAGTGGAATTGCAAATTCTTTTAAATCTAAAGTTTAAAAGTTAAGATCAGTTTGGGTACAAGCTGAAAGGGTTCTTCTATCAACCAGACATAAATAGCTTTAAGCGACACGGTATTTAATCGCCCCCCTTAGACCTCCACTAGTTGGGAACTGTCCCCTACAGCTAACCCATGTTGATCAAAACTTGATAAACTAAAGATTTGATAAGAAAAATTAGCAAAATTCACTTAAACTATTATTCTAATACTTTAGACAGTTATTTTTGTAAAAATGGCTTGTAAAGATAAATCTTTAGAGCCAAGACTGAAAGTTAGTATATCTTACTTTAAGGGATGATAGAGTCAGATGAGTTTTTGCTCACCTAATGTTTATATCGATAATTAGTAAAATCACATACTTGTTAAATAATTGTGATGTCACTAAATCTGATTTAGAAAATAAGTAAATTAGTCAAACCAGTTTCAAAATATTTTTTTAAGGATATTCTAGAATATAAAATTGTATCATATTAGATACTCTTATGTCATAGAAAGTCATTTTTAATACAAATTGGGTAACTTATTCATATGACATCTAATCCATTTATTGATATTTTTTTTACTCTATGAGCAGTTGTCATCTCGAGTTTATGTAAGAATCATAGCTAAGAGTATTATATAATCAGAAATGTTATCTTCAATTCATCTTGTACTGAAGCTGTATGGCTTAAACATTTTATACTTTACATGATCAACATATTTCTGTACCTGTCATTTATTTTAAAATTATGCTAAAAGTATGAACTTGTGAATTCTAAGATGAACAGGTACCTACAGCTGCGTTTCAAGACATTAAAAGAGCATAAAAAGCAAAAATGTAGTTCTTGACTATAAAGTCATAAATAATTTTACAGATCTCTTGACAAAGAGTCTATTTACTCTTGACGGAGAGTTTGTCTAGGAAATTAATCCTAAAATTATCGAGAGGGATGGGGTTAAGCCCATAAGTAAGTCACCAGCAATGGCAATCCAATCGAGTCTGATTGGAGATTCCAAGAAGCCGGTTCAACCGTTCAATGGGTAGAAACAAGCTGGACTTAGGTGACTTTATGGAACACTGACATGAGATTAAAATCTCATTAAAATAATGTCCAAGTGGCTGTACATGTGTACAATGATTCCCTATCCCTATGGTGACAGTGTTCCGGTGTGATTTGGTTAGGATGAGTTTTAAACTCTTAATAGGTCCAAGCATGATTATGCAGGGTTGACTCCAATCACCAACCCTTTGAGGACTTACCTATGTTAGAGGTCATGAAGGCCGCGACCATGGGACAGGACGATCCCAGGCAACTCTCATGAATATGAAAAAAGTGCGCATGGCCAATCTAACGCGCCACTCGATAGACCCAAGTACCTCTAGCGTACTATATGTGATATTTTCTGAATCTGGTTCAAGAAGTCTGATTCAAGGCGTAGTCCATCAAGCACTTCTTCAGATAAAGGCAATAGTCACTAAGTGAGATTCAAGGCTGCAGTCCATCTCATCTATGCATAGTATATAATTGTCCAGAATTCTCAATTTTTTTCCTCCTTTTTGCTGTTTCGGAACTTGGTTTTTTTTTTTTTTTTTTGGGGGGGGGGGGGGGGGGGGGGGGGGGGGGGGGGAGGGGATTGTTGTATAATTTGAGAAAAATCCAACTTTCTTCTTCCTCTCTTCAATATCATTCAATTTTCGATTCAATACTTTCAACCATTTTGTTTTGTTTAAATTTTGACCGTTTCAATATTTTTTTGTATTCGTTGGTATTTTATGGGCTTGTGCTTAATGACCAAATGACTACATAACTAGCCATAAAATTCTATTAAAATTCATTGAATTTGTAGGAAGAGGAGTTGCCTATATATGTATCCATATTGTTAGTATTAATATACTTGAGAAGAAAAAAGGGTAACCATGTAATTCTTCATCCTCCTTCACAAACATGTATTCCTTATTTCCTTTCCATTCCAATCTCTCCTACTTTGGGCAAGAGCTAAGTCAGGGTCAATCTCCCTGAGTTGTATGCGACTACGGAAAACCGGTAGAGCGGGGGTTTTACCACTAGGAACATTCGAAACAAGTCTGCACATAGATCCGAATCAACTCTTAGGGCAGTGCTTCGTGCATGACTTCCCCAGATGCCGGTAACTTTAATTTGGTTTATTTTGTTTCAGGTTTTCAATAGAGAGAAGTCATTATTTTTTTAACAAGAATGCATTTTTGCAAGACTAGTTCTGCGGGACTAGTTTATGCTAGAATTCATTTCTGTGAGACTAGTTTCTACGATATTGCGTTTCTGCATGCGAGACTACTTTCGTAGATCTAGTTTCTGGAAGAATGCATTTCTACGGGACTAATTTATGCGAGAATGATTTTCTGGAAGACTAGTTCTGTGATGTTTTCTTCTGGCGGACTGATTCCTGTGGCATAATCGATCACGAAGGATCTTGCTTGAATGCCTTTGAAGCAGAATTGATCATGAAGGATTTGTCTCTTTCTAGGGGAAAAAACTTTCTTATTTGCTGCCATCAACGACCACTTGAGTTCGCAAAGAACTTTTTGCACCACCTATGATCAATCTCGTAGTGGTTCCAGAAGAAAAGAAATTAGATCTGGATTTTTTTTTTGAGATCTACTTACTTTTTTCTTTCCGATAACGATCACGAATCGTGTAGTCTTTGTAGTAGAGCGTGTTGATACATGTTGTAGTATATATGGCGGATGGGTTCTTCAGGAACTCCGATATAGAAGAGAAGAGCTCGTCTTTGTTTAGAAGAGCATTCAACACTTGAATGGATATTTTGCTATTGAGAGTCTAAATGGGTAGTACATCAAGAATTTCCCGAGGGGGATTGGACCCGAACGGTTGGTGATCATGAATCACATTATCACATCGCTTTTGGATGTGGTACAAATAATTAGCATTACTTATTTGGCTCAGTAATCTTCAATTTTGAGTTGAAAATTAGTTTTACTTTTTATTTTGCTGTCTTATACTTTTCCCTTATATATTGGACCTTAATGTTTAAACTGATATTTTATCCAAAGCTAAAAGGCTTGGTTGTCACAAAAGTACAGCTATATCAACAAATCCTCTTAAAGTATATATTCAGTATTGAATATTTTCATTTCTCTCTCACATACAAGGTACTTACCTAGTCCCTCCTCGTCCAAGCTATGTATCAAATTCCTTCCTTCTCTCCAGAGTTAGCATCTTGCCTTTTCCTTTTTGTTATGTACAAGCTTCTTAATTGGGCTATAAATGACAACAAGGTGGCAGTAGAAAAACAGACAACGTCATTAGAAAAACTGAGAACCTCAAGCTTAATTTGGACAACTCTCCGATCCTTTGCAGTTTTATTTTTTGAAGCGGAACATTTATTCTCTTTCTCAAGATTGGACAGTTTACAAGTAAGTTTGAGTTATATTTTATTTTTATTTGATAGTATTAGCTATTAAGTGAAATTAGGTTGCAAGTTTTTGTAAATTGGTCAGCATCTCAAGGACAAGGCAATTCTTTTACTGGTATCTCAAATAGTTGGTAATTTTGTCGGAGTCCCTTTATACATACAATAACATTATGATTCACCAAAAAACGATAAATTCCGATTAAAAATGTTGTAGCAAAATTTAAAACAACATACTGCATGTGTAATGTTTTCTTTGCCTGTGCATCTATACTATTCTTATTTTTCTAGTGATCAAATACCGAATTACCAAAAATTTCAGAGACATGTATTATAATTAGAAAGGTGTGTCATAGTAGACTAGATTTTGTTTCATACAACGTCAGGTGTAGTCATCAACAATTGTGGATGGATAACACGTCCAAATTATCTAAGAGAGTATAATGATATATGTCCAAAACTTGATGTCATATATGTATAATCCGTTATAATTTTGACATATAGCATCCATTTTCAACCGCAACCGAATGGTACGTGGTGTATAATATACAATTTCTTACTTTCTTTTTCTACTCTGAATATGTTCAACATTTTCGGGATAAATTTGTTTGCTTGATCTAAAATTCTCTTACTATGTGTTCTTTTTTTTAATAGTTTTAAAGGACGGCCCATGAGAAGCTTCAAAGTGGTATAAGGCTCAAACATTTTCGGGACAATAATTTTTTTTAAGCGGAACATTTATTCTCTTCCTGAAGATTGGACAGTTTGCACGTAAGTTGAGTTATATTTATTTGATAGTATTAGCTATTAAGTGAAATTAGGTTGCAAGTTTTTGTAAATTTGTCAGCATCTCTATGGCAAGACAATTCTTTTACTGGTATCTCATGTAGTTGGTATTTCTGTATGAGTCCCTTTATAAATACAACAAAACACCATGTTTCACCTAAAAACAATAAGCTATGATTAAAAAAAAATTGTAGCAATATTTAAAACAACATACTAGAATCAAAAGAATGGTCAACTATAGTACTAGCTGTGAAATGTGTATATATTTTTTCATGTGCTATACCATTCTTATTTTTTCAAGTGATCAAATACCAAATTACCAAAAAAAATAATCTGAGACGTGTATCATAATTAGAGAGAGGTGTCATAGTAGAATAGTCAGAAAGCGAGTCCAATTTAGTTGCAATGACCTATATAAGCTAAATATTTTCTACTAATAATATTAGTATATACTTACTAGATTTTTATTCCATCCACCGTCAGGTGTAGACATCAGCGATTGTGGATGGATGTCACATGTCCAAATTATATAAGGCTCTATAATAGTAATATGTCCAAAACACGGTGCCATGTACGCGTAGTCCGTTATAATTTGGACAGATGGCATCCATTTGCAACACAACTGGCAGTAAAACTTATGCGGTGTATAATATACAATTTCTTACTTTTCATTTCTACTCTGAATATGTTTTGGGAAAAAATATTGTTTGCTTGGTCCATAATGCACTTATATGTGTTATTTTTTATTGTTTTAAAGGACGACTCGTGAGAAACTGCAAAGTGGTATGCTGTTCAAATATAACACTTTACCTTGCACCAAATTCCAGATAGAGTTTTAACTTCCGCCAGGCAAAAAATTTAGTTTTTTTCAATTTTCGACAGTATTACAACGATGAGAACTTACATAGGAAAATTATCATCCAAGTCATAAAAAAAAATTTCATGTTTAATTATAATAGCTAGTGTGTCCAAGTTAAAAACAATAAGTTGAGTTATATTTTATTTGATAGTATTAGCTATTAAGTGAAATTAGGTTGCAAGTTTTTGTTTGTCCGCGTCTTTATGACAAGGCAATTTTTTACTGGTTTCTCAAATTGTTGGTATTTTTCCAAGTCCCTTTATACATACAACCCATGCTTCAGCTAAAAACAATAAGCTCTGATTAAAAAAAGTTGTAGCAATATTTAAAACAACATACCGATATCAAAAGAATGTTCAACTATACTAGTTGTGTATTGTTTTTTCACCTGTGGTATATTATTCTTATTTTTCAAGTGGTCAAATACCAAAGTACCAAAAAAAATCAGAGGCATGTATCACAATTAGAGAGATGTATCATAGTAGAATAGTCAGAAAGACGGTCCAATTTAGTTGCAATGACCTACACAAGCTAAATATTTTCTAGTAATAATACTAGTATACTTACTAGATTTTATTTTATCCACCGATTAGGAGTAAGACATCAACGATTATGGATCGATATCGCATGTCCGAATTATATAAGGGACTATGATGGTATATGTCAAAAACTTGGTGCCGTGTATGCATAGTCCGTTATAATTTGGACAAATGGCATCCATTTGCAACACAACTGGCAGTAAAACTTATCCGGTGTATAATATACAATTTCTTACTTTTCATTTCTACTATGAATATGTTCAACATTTTTGGGATACAGTTTGTTGGCTTGGTCCATAATGCACTTATTATGTGTTATTTTTTATTGTTTAAAGGACGAGTCGTGAGAAACTGCACAATGGTATACTGTTCAAATATCTCTCTTTACCTTGAATCGAATTCCAGGTAGAGTTTTAACTTCTGCAATGCAATAACTTTAGTTTTTTGATTTTCAGCAGGATGAGAACTTATATAGAAAAATTGTTATCCAAGTCAAATTATAAATATATTTTTTCAAGTCGAATTATAATAGCAAGTGTGTCTAACTTAAAAGCAATAAGTTGAGTTATGTTTTATTTGATAGTATTAGCTATTAAGTGAAATTAGGTTGCATGTTTTTGTAAATTAGTTAGCATCTCTATGACAAAGCAATTCTTTTACTGGTATCTCAAATAGTTGGTATTTTTGTCGGAGACCCTTTATACATCCAACAAGGCATCATGCTTCACCTAAAAGAATGTTCAACATACTGCATCTTGTGCTCATAGAAGTACTAGGTTACTATATGTCATTATATTATTGGACGGGCTCACCATTCACGACTGCCACGTGGCGAGTCCGTCCAATTGAATAATTTCTCCAAAGGCTCGAGACTAACCGAATTTTTCTGTTCAGACTGACCAGACAACAGGTTGCTCATATGCCCAAAATTGTGCTGACGTAGAGTATCTGGACTTCTCCGGACACTTTGACATAAATTAGGTGAGTGCACCAAATGTTTTATCCTTCTTCAATTTTAACATCTCATATCTACTTTTAATGCAATTTCCTATATAGTTTATGTGATCCAAGAAGTATTTGTCTGAATTTCATATATTATAATATGACATATCAAAATGTGCATGATAATTTTATTTTTAGCATCACTAACTAGGATTCTAACTTGAATTTGAAATTCATTTCTAGCTTCCATGTTTGATACCGATTTTAGTATTATCAAATTATGGTGCTTCTATAATGTTCTTTAATCTCTTGATATTTCTACAATATTCTCCATTACTTCCTTCTCTAGAACTTTTCCTACACCGACAACTCAATAATTATCTAGAACTTTCTCTCTCCCTTTTTATCTAGCCACTAAATTCCTTGTCATTCTAGAAATATCCAAACATTGTAGCTAACACCTGTGTATATAAATCAGTGTGACGTCCCCATTCGTGCACCACAAAGCAAAGAAGCACCAAAGAAACAAAGGAGAAAAGCTAGCTTATCCTATCATCTTTATCCTAGCTTTAGTTGGCCCTCAAATTGAATTCTCAAATTATATACTCTGTCTTTCTAGTAGAAGACAATCCAATGAAGATAACTTCCATCACTTTTGGCATCAAATTTCACAACTCTAATATTCAAATTGAAACATATTAAACAAAAACTCTGAAAATAGCCAATTCTATGACTTCTTTCCTTGAAAGATCAATCGAGTCTTACTTCCAATAGGTCAGAGTAAAACATGATTTTGTATATAACAAATGGTTTTGGCCTAAAAGAACATATAGACTATACTTATTGAGCATCATTCTCGCCATCCCTTCTATTGCTTAATGTCTTCTCTCTGTAACCCATTTTCAAAGGTGTTCGAGTAGTAGAAATTGTATAACCACTCTTATACGATTGGCTAATACTTAACATTTAAAGCTTACAATTAACACATTATTATTCTAATTAGTGGGAGATGGATATATACCAATAGTGCCAATTTCAATGATTTTCACCTTACTATTGTCTCCAAATGAATGATACATGCCTACCGCCTTTTCTTTATAGAATAGTTTGTTAGAAGCTATGATGCAAATCACAACTAATCCTAAACCTAATCAATTTTGTTTTTGATGAATTAGTTATTTGAAATCGTCCTAAAGAACTAGGTTGATTTTTTTGTAAGTTTAGGTTTAGGATTTTATTGATTGCAAATAGATGCCTTGGACTTATTCTAAACAACTAATTGGCTTATGCTTAGAAATTATTGGTTGTCTAGGATTTAGGTTTCTATTTGGCTATAAATAGAGAACCTTAGACTTATTCCAAATAACATATTTTACTCATTCAAAATAGCATCTCATGCTCATAGGCGTGTTGGGCTCGCGACAAATATGTGAAGAGAAAGAGTTTTGAGTTCCCTTTATATACTTTATCTTGTACTAGGTTGTGAAGTTGTAGCAATTTTGTAAGCCATGTAACCATGTTTTAGTTGCGGTCTCGGTTTACCGATTAGAGTTTTCTATGTAATTCTTATATTCTTTTGGTTTGTATTTTTCTTATCTTTATTTTCTCTTTAGAAGCCGACTACTAGTTGGTCGTTGTACGTGGTCATGGATTTGTCGGGGGCACGATTCTTAGGGATAGATCCATGTTTATTTCCAAGATAGTAAATCATGAGATATCCTCAATCATGTCTTTACAATGCCTCTATGAAGAATCGATTTGTTTTCTATACGCTTATTGTTTGCATGGCTTAAGAAAAAGCGTCTTTAGGTACCAATTAATTTCTTATTTCTAGTATGTGGATCCCAAACTCAAGCCATTCAACACATTAGAAAAAGTTCCTTAATATAACGTGTTTTGTCCATGCCTTGCATAATATACATACATGCATATAGTTTTGATCATAGGATAATGTTGTATGTTGACATGAAGCATTACCATTAGCATGATATTTTTTAAGAGTATTTCTAGTAGTATTATCTCAAGCAAAAGACTTTATTATTTATTTTGTAAACATACATATGTTTGTAATAATTGATTCAATTATTTTACTGCTAGAATTGGTTGTCGACTTCTTTTCTTTATTCATGTTCTTAATAGCAAAGGTTATGAATCTTACAAGAAGATAATTCACCATGAATAAAACAACAAATTTATTCTTTTCATATTAATCATTATTGAAATGTTTCATAGCAAAGGTCATTTTATTTTCATTTTCTTCCAATAGTTATTTATTTTATATTCATAGTTACTTTGATTTATTAACAAATCCAACATCAGTTTATATGATTTTCTCAAAATATTTCTTTTTACTCTTAAAATTATCTACTTGATTCTTGTGAAACATGCACCATTTAGAAACTTCATTTTTCTCCTTTCTAAGTTAATTATAGTAATCAAGTGATTCATTTATAGTGAAATGACCAGGAAAATCAACACATCAATTGAAATGTCGTAGTTGGTAGTATATTGTCACGTTCCAGTACCGGAATACGAAGAACAGGGGTATGACTTGGGTAGCTACGTACTATGGTATACTCGAGTATTCCACAATACGGTCATGGCTGTACCTGGACAATGGGGGTACATACTACAATAAAAATCTTCTATGTCCCACAGAATATATTGTCTCAATCAACCAAACAAGAAATAGTAATGCAAAACATATATGATAAAGCAGTAAGATGTTCTCAATTTTCTATTAAAATGATCATAAAGCTAGCTGTACAAAATGATAAGCTAGCACAGTAGCAAATCATACACGATCATGTCATCAGCTGAAGTCTAATACAATCATGTTGTCAAAATGAGAGGAATATACTTCTAGAATACACGAGCTAAACGGGTGTTCGATGGTTGAACACCTTGAAAGAATCAAAATATTGTCAAGAGTGGTGGAGAAAAAAAATTCACTCAGGATCTGCGATGGTCATCCTCTTGGTATTCACCATCGTGGGAAAATAACAGTATATCTTCGGGCTCAGCTACTATATATGGTCAAACAAAATCAGATTGGTCAACCCCTAATAATAATTACCACAAGAAAAGCACGAGTGAACAAGCCAAAATTTTTAATCATAAATTAATACGTAGGAACCTGTGTCGTATCCTAGATCAGTAGTCCATCGTCGAGGCAATAACCTACCACTAAGCCAAACAAGGACAAGGGGTGAACTAGTATCCCGAGACAACGTATGTCTCCAAGACTACTAGTAGGCAATAAGTATACAAACAACTATTTAATAGGAGGGTCAATCAGTTCATATGGCTTGCTATGTTATATCGGAGTTATTCCAGTAATACAAAATAAGTATTCGTCAATTGTGCACTGCCTAAGAAAGTTGACCAAGCCACAAATAATAACACTTAGTAATAGTACCTCTCACAAGGCAGTCACCGGGTCGGTGCTATAGATAATATAATAGTTCCAGTACTCCTATAGGGTAGACACTGGTCGGTACTGTGAATATAACAAGTACCGTGCTCCAAAAATATAGGATATGCCATAATATCTAGGGGTTGGCTAGTAAGAAAAGAACGAAATCAAGATCCTTACCTCCTAATGACCTTTGTATTTTAACAAGTTAATTCATCCAACCATTTTCTAGGAATTTTGTATCGTGTACACACGACCATCCGTCCTATATGTCGTACTGGAGTACGTACACACTGTGTGTGAATCCTAATTGGTTTTCAAATGTTCCAACCTAAATTCATTCTGAGCATAAATGCAACAATCAATAGACAATCATATTCCTAATCCACTCTACGATCACTGACCAATTACAGGTATGTTCGCACTAGTATAATATATAATAACCAGGACATGGATAAGGCAATGCATCAAACTAGACCGGTATCTCGAAGGGTATCCTGATTATAGATAACACAAATACAATGTAGCCGGGTTAGGAATTGTGATAGCTAGGTAATCAAACAATCATGAATTCAACATAATACGATAATTCCTTGATCCACTATATATAAGATATATTAAAGTATGAGATACGACTACTTGATACTATGCTACCCGACTTAGGTTTCTAGGGCCTACTAGATCACACAAATCCACCGATTAATCTGCGGCTCTAGTAATCGATAAATTCTTAACACTCTATATCAGGATAACAGTGGTTCGTCTACCCAGTCAACAGATGGGGGTCGAGGAGGTAGCACCCCTTATGGTGGTTTAGGACAAAGCCCCCAAAAGCTAATTACTCTTGAATACCTGACCTAAGGGATATTAGAAAGTCGCTAAGAAATGTAACGGGGAAGGCTAAGTACCTCCGCGATGAAATGACACACAAAATTAGAATCATTCCTGAAAAACAGCAGGACAATGATATAGCGTTCGGTATACTGCGTTATCCCACAGAACATTTCCAAGACTTATTGGACATATTTTGGGCTCCAACAGTATACATGTTGGTATATTGTCCGGTATACCACCCAGTATAATGTCTATACTGATTCAGTGCAGCACTGAGCTCGGGCTAGGATGTTTGAGGTCCAAATTTGATTCTAGGCTTCTCTAAATTATGCTCAACAGCTAGAAAAATCTAGAATAGGATTCCTACAATACTTGGGGACCTAAGTTTTACCTCAATACTTAGGAACCTAAGTTTTACCTCAATACTTCAATAGGCCCTAAGACACATGGATTTATCTCTAGTGACCTAAGATTTATCCCTAACTCAGCAAACCCAAAACCCCTCACAAACTTACAAGATTTTACCAAGGATAAAAATGAAAATTGAAATAAAATACATATAATTGAATAACAACAATTTATTTGAAGAAACATATCAAAACTTTCCTTGAAATCAAAGTGAGTTTCTAGCTAAATCTTCTAGTTCTCATCATAGGTGGGTCTAATGACCACAACGAAGCCTCAAGGCTGCTCCTGGCTGTAGGTCTAGCTCCTAGGTTGGCTTGGTGAAGAGAAGAAAAGAGGGAAATGTCTATGATAGTAAGAATGAAGGAAAAGAGTGGAAGGGGGGGGGGGGGGGGGGGGGGGGGGGGGAGAAGTTATAAAGGGAGAGAGAGAGGGAGGTGGAGCCATAAATTGGCTGCCAAGTCACCTATCCAAAGACCCCTCCAATCACAACCCTCCACTAGAAATCCATTGGACCAATAGCTATAAAAGAATAGCCCTGTCAGCACTGCTCACTTGGCTCAACAACCTGCAGACGTTATACCGATCGGCATACCACCCTTTATATTGTTCGGTATATTGTTTGCACATAAAATTCCCATTTTGGGGGGATTTAAGGGTATCCAGTCTATGCGCGGGTGCTAATACGGATCCAGGTAATGCCTAGGGTCTAGCTAGGTGTCTACGGTAGTCTCCCATTTAATTATCTTGCTGAAAATCAAATATTCAAATAAGGAAACGTAAGTTAGTTATAAGTTTTTATACAAGACGATTGTCTTATGGACGATCCGTCTGTACGGCTCTCGATACTCAAGCATAAAAATCAATAATAAAATTCATGGGTTCAGTATCGGATACATGCACTCACATACAAATACAGGATACTGTATATATTAGATATACGATAAATACAAAGATACTTGATACAAAATAAAATACCTATATAAATATGAATAGTTGGAACATGGAGTGACACATAAACCTTGGGATCTTGTTGACCATTTTTCCATGAAGCAAGCATAATTGGATTTGTCACCGAACACTATGACACAAGTGTTATCATCATGATACTTGGTATATTATTCTAAGACAATGTTTGCGGACTCATAATCCGTGTTTTCTCTTGACCAAAGCTCTTTACGGTGTCCAATTGAGTAGCACTCCAAGCTTTCTTATTCGACTTGAAATTCTCTCTCTTTTTGACAAAAGTTTTAAGGTGACTTTGTTTGTTGCAATAGAAATATTTTTATGTGTCACCATTTCTAATGTTTAACCTTTTCTTCTTCCTGAAGTTCTTTTGGATACCTCGTTATTTGATAGTTGAAAATCTTTTTGGATTTCCTTCCCCTCATTACAAGTTCGAGATCATAGAAGAGGTAATCTTGAATATGCAAGGTTTTTCTTCTTGTTCACTTTCTCCCATGAAAATACAAGGGTAAATATCTACACAAGTCCGTACGCATCAAGGCTTCATTTTGGTATGAGTTGTTGCTTATTGTACTGGTCAAGTAACCATCGATTGATCTATCGGTTGGCCGATCTGTAGAGAGAGAGTACTTTGTGGACTCTTATCCACCCTAGATGTCCAGTCCTATTGATGAGCCCATTCATGTCCAGTACAATCCGTTAATCATGTCCACACTCATTATTTGCCTAAGTCACATGCATTTGATATATATATATATATATATATATATATATATATATATATCCAATGACCCTCTAGCCTCGGGTCGCATGCCTCACCACTACCACTAGGCTAGAGGGTCATTGGAAATATATATATATATATATATATATATATATATATATATATATATATATATATATATATATATATATATATATATATATAGCAAATGACCTCTAGCCTAGTGGTTAAGAGAGATGCATGCGGCCCAAGTGGTCATGAGTTCGAATCCCAGTGGGAGCGATTCCATATATATATATATATATATATATATATATATATATATATATATATATATATATATATATATATATATATACACGTAACGTGTTGTATTCACATGGATACATGTGTACGTCAGGCCCAACCCTTAAGGAGTGCAAATGGTGCAAGCGAACATGGCCCTCCTAAAATGGAGGACCCTTATATATATTTTCCCCCCTTCCATTTAGGCCCAGTATTCATTATAGCCCTTTTTTTTATATGAAATAAAAGTCCTATTTGAAGAGGGGGCTCAATTAACAACTGGATTCCAATTTAGGCCTAGTATTCATCCAGCTATTTGGATTACAAAAATATTTACTAATTCATCCTGTTGTTAGGATTTTAAATATTAGATAAAATCTCCATATAATAGATACTCCTCTTCTCTCTTTCCTGGGAAAAAAAAAACTGAAACCCGTCCTGTGGTTGTCCATCTTCTCTTGGGAAATTTTTTGTTTCTCTACTTCTAGATGTTTGATCACAGAAATTAAAGATCCAAAGTCATAAGTTTTTGTCTTGTTGGATTTTCGGCTTGAATTTTTGTTGTTGTTGGGTTCTTCTGAATTTATTCTTCTTAAAGATTCGTAAGTTTTTTGTTTCTTAATAAGAAACCTCTTTGAGTCGTCTATTCTGATTTCTTCCGGCTATTTTTTTCTTAAAGATTTGTAATTGTTGTTGGATTTTGACTATTAAAATTGTATATGAGAAATATTGTTGTTTTCTATTTTTGTTTTATGACTTTTCAAAGTTTAAATATGACATGTTTTGTTGATAATAAATTATGTGAAAGTTACTTATCGGAAACCACTACAAATAAATTTGTGATTTCTGAATTATATAATATATTGGCCATGATTCAAAAATCGTTAATTAAGTATTACTTGTATATATTTTTTAAATCATGTGAGTATTATTTTTAGTGGAGCAACCAAAAAAAATAAAATGGTAACCATCTTTTCTTTACTTGCAT
Organism: Iris pallida; assembly: GCA_029216955.1. Lineage (NCBI taxonomy): Eukaryota > Viridiplantae > Streptophyta > Magnoliopsida > Asparagales > Iridaceae > Iris > Iris pallida. Next base: position 14,354,256 of record JANAVB010031619.1, read on the forward strand.
CATTAATATATGACATCGAGAAAATTAAACTTGCCTCATTAACATACGACATCAACAAAAATAGGACAATAAAATATGACATCGGCCGAAAATAAAATGTTAGTATATTCTCATATTAATTTTTAGATATTACTTATATATATGACTCATTTTTGTTTAAGAAAGTTAAATTAAACTTGCGCCATTAATATACGACATCGACAATTTTTTTATGTTTGTGTAAAATAGAACTTCATTTTCAAATTTTGAATATGCCCTCTAAATCACAATAGCATTCAAAATTCCATGTATCCCACTTCCAATCAGTCAACATGATCTACATGACCACTGTGAAGATTGTCAAACACCGAAAAAGCATGTGGTTGTTCAGATTGTCAAACAGTCAACCGACCCTTTAAATAAACCAAGCAAAACCAAAATACATCTGGAGAGCATATCGTAGCATATTTGGACCATTAAAATAAAATAGGTCAAAAGGATTATGTGTGTTTACATGATATTGTTCCCATTATTGTTAAATCCAACCCAAACCAAAATAAAATCACATTTCATTGATTACTATCCAATAACCTCAATGAATATATATGTTGGATCTCTTTTTTGCCTAGATGTTTGGCTGACAGGAACGAGCTAAGGTAGTGTTTGGTTTCTCAGTTGACAAAAACGAGCTAAATTGCTGGGTTGTATATCGTATCCGGTTGCGTGCTCAAAGTGATGACAATGGAGGTGGTAGTTTAGTCCCATGTCGGGTAGGAAGTGAGATCATGAGGTGTAGTCATTACGATTTGTTTAAGCCTTACATAAAAATTATATCCAAGGCATATGGGCCAAATCCAATATCATACCTCAAAGGTTAACTCTGGTTAGGGTCACACCGTGGTTCCCGACACCTTGATAGTCAGTTCTGTTTAGGTTAGGATATGTGCCGAGTCTTGGTTAGGCTCCCGGTGGCGTTTGTGTTAGGTTTCGACTGAGTTTTGGTTACTACCACCCATTCGGGTAGGAGTTGGATCAAGCTGGTTTGGTATGGGATACTCGGCTCAGGCTAAGTCTAGGTTAGGTTGGGTAGGGTAACATTAATTAACTAAGAATTATAAAATAAGTTTGATAATCAAAGTAGTTCTAGAAATATTTGAACGCTAGTATGGAAAGGAAATTAGTAAGTATTATAAGCAACTATGCTACAATAGACATTTACTAGAACTGCAATATCACTCAATATCTTGAACTTTATCACTTAATATAACTTTTTTTAAAATAAAAATGTTATATCTTGAACTAAATTTCTATATTTTTGAAAATATTATATTAATAGCAAACATGATAATATAATTTAACATGAACTTTATGTCCAAAATTTTTATTACTAAAAATATAAAATTTCTGACAATAATGCAAACCAAATATCACAAAACAATAATTTATATTGCAAAATTATAGTTTTCAAATGCTTCTCCTATTAGAAAAAGTAATTTTTTCTAGGTGAAAAAAACATGCTCTCAAAATCATGGTTTAAAGTATCGGCCGATACCGATCCGATTCAGCCGATACCGATACGGTTTGGCATGTTCCGATCCGATACCAAATATTGACCGATACCGACATTGGGGGTCTTTGTTTCGGTCAATTCGGCAAAGAAAATTAAACAAAAAAGACAAATCAACAAAGGTTTAAAGCATAACAAGGTTGTAGAAGCATGTAAAAGAAGAAAATCACATCTATTGTGTGTGTGCGTGCGTGTGTGTGCGTGTGTGTGTGTGTGAAGAAAATCACATCTATTGTATGTAAACCAATCGGTAAGGGTAACTACTATTTCATTTAATTTCAAAACTACTAAGAAATAACACTGAAAATACTTAAAATTATGTCTAAATGTATAAAATATATGTTTTTAAATGTAAATAATTTATTAATAATTATTTGTTTTCCGATACCAAAATCCGATACTCCGATACGATATCGCCGATACCGATACTCATAGGAATAGTCCGATACCGATTCCGATACCGATATTGTGAACCTTGCTCAAAATATAAGGAACGTAATTTTTTTTAATTTTATATTATTATTAGTTTTTTTCGTTTATGGTATTCTTTTTTACATATAAATCCATTATGAAATAAAGTTTTTATGAAGTCATCAAACCATTCTATTTATGGTGTGTTTATTTCAACAATATATAAGGCTAGAGTGTAGCATCCCTAGAATACAATTCTTTACAATAGCAATCGTAAATATTGAAGACCTTATTCTTGTTTATTATAACATCTGAACATGTACAAATTACGCAATTTTCCAATTTTTTTTTCCTGCGTGTGATGATTAGTGTCTTAACTTGGACCATATTAATTTTGTTTCCCACTTTACAGCGTATACAATATTTGGGGCCATCGTTCAAGTGACATGGAAATTAATTCCGAGGAAGCTATTATCAACTATATAGGTTGGAAAATTGAGTATACGAGAAATAGAGTAATTTGGATCCCGAGGATGGATGGTGAGTCCACTATGTTAGTCGGAACATGGAAGCAACTCATTGTGAAGGCCCTGAAACGAAGAGACCCATTTGATTACGTGATAGAAATAATGGCACAACCCCCAAAGGAAGAAGCTGGAAGAAACTTATACACTCATGCAAAGGAACATAGGATGATAGCACAGAAGCTAGGCTTGCTGGACGAGGAAGATGGCGGTCTTCCAAGATTATTGGAAAGTCGAGACGAGTTAGACTATTATGACTATTACTTGGATGGGGTGGAAAAAAGAGGCTTATCATCTGAATTGGCTAGAAAAATATATGATAAGCTAACAGGTAAGAAGTATCTACTTGTCTTTCAACATCTCGACCGACCTATCGAGCAAACATTATTGACAGAGGAAATGGGGCTTCCTACCCCAAGTAAACATAATGGATGTTGGTGGTTGATTAGCACACTTTCCGATGGTATATGTTCAGCAAGCAAGTCTGACGCTGACCTTGTCTTTGATCCCTACCTTGAGGAAGCACCAAGGGAGGGTGTCCATTTACTTAGGGTAGAGGCTCGCGACATCCTCTCTACCATTCCTCTTATATCAGGAAGAGAAGGTAACCTTTTAGATTGCTTGCTCTATAGTTTTCTGTTCACAGCTGATCAGTTGGATGAAGTACAAGATGATGAGTATGGCATCAAAGAAGATGAGTTGGTGAGATTTTGGATGGAGGAGGGATTTATCACTGAACTAACTGACATTGACAACGCCTCCCACTTGTTTGATACAGGCAAGGCCATTATGGACAAGTTTATAACCAGGTCATTGTTACAACGTCGTCACCCATTTATCATCAGTCCAACAAATGCCATGCAACTTTTCTTCTATAAAACACAGCTATATCGTTCTCATTATTACATGTATAAATGGTGGTTCTGGCGGTATAACTCAGAAGTGCCTTCCTATCTAGAATGGGAGTACAATAAGCACATTTCCTTGTTCCAATTAAACTTGACTAGATTTCCTCTTACTACTCCGCCTCGATGTACACAACTGACCACACTCATCTTGAGGGCATGTTCCTGTATGCATAACATACCTGATGATTTTTTCCAGTATATGCCCCTCCTAAGAATTTTAGATCTCTCATATACAGACCTTACATTCCTTCCCTCCTCAGTGTCCTATCTCCATCATCTTAGACTCCTCACTTTAAGAGGGTGCCAAAAACTTACAAACCTCCTCCCATGTTCTCAACCCTTGTCCTCCTCCTCCTCTGCATCTTTACCTTCTCCAGAACATTATCCTCTGCTTAATCTACATGTACTAGATGTATCATGTACAAAGATAGCATCATTGTCTACCAAACTGCACATGCCAAACCTTACTGATTTCTTTCTCAATGGTTGTACCGCTCTATTGGATCCACCGCCCTTTCTTCCATCGCTAAATAACCTCAGAGTTCTCTGTCTAACAGGAACACAAATAACCAGATTGCCTGAATCAACTTTCAGCTGCATGGAGGGGCTTAGAGTTCTTGACCTCTCTAATAACGATCACCTAGTATCATTGCCGGGATCCTTGGCAAAAGCAAGACTACTCGAGGAGCTCCACATCACATGTTATCGATCCTTAATGAATATTGAAGTAGTCGACGGGGAAAAACTTAAGATCTTCAGTCTCAGCAGTGACAATTTAACATCCTTGCCAGAATGGTTCTCTAGAGCGAAAAAGTTGGAGAAGCTACACCTCCAAAATTGTAGAGCCATGGAGAAGATAAATATCGCTGGCAATGCCAGCTTGAGATCCTTCTTCCTCTCTGGATCACCTATCGTTGAGCTCTCTCTACGTGGATGCAATAACCTGGAGACCATTGAATTGCTCGACCTTAAAAAGCTTGAGGTTCTCGATCTCTCTTTTACTCGAATCAATGAGTTGTCTGCCAGCATCGTTGATCTGCCTAAACTAAGGTACTTTTGTATGGTATCCGCTAAGAACTTGAGAAGATTCCCATGGCACCAAATACAACATCTCCCCAAGGACTTCATCTTTGATCACTGCAGTTGTCGCGGCAACAATACCCTTGACGTAGAGGAAGTGAATTGCCAAATTAATATCCGACGACGACCCGATGGGGACGACAAAGCTAGAGCCCACATATTCGTTGATGATCCAAGGTTCTTCTGGAGCCTTAAGAAGGAGGACTGTCAGAGATTGATAGGTGATAAGGTACGACGACACCTTCTTGAATTTCATGTCACTATTATTCCTTGTGAGCGGAGATGCAACAGAATTATAACTAGTAGCAGTAACAAGGCACCAGAAGCCTTAAGTAGCTGTCGATTCATCGGAAGAAGGAATTTTTCTTACAATGATATCTATATTAAGAGTAGTGAACTTAAGCGAGAGATAGAGCAGCATCGTCCTAATGCTCGCCTTTGCAGGCACTTGACAATGGAAGGGGTTGATAGGTACTTACCAGGTGGTGGCCGTTTTCCTCTTCTTGATAACATAGACTCATTATCCATAAGTGACGACAGATCTATTATTAGCTTGTCATATATGAGCCCAATGAAAACCCTCAAAGAATGCATCCTCACACAGTGCCATAATATGGAGTCTGTTGTTGTCTCTGCTGTAGAAGGGCAGCAGAAGCTCCTGGAGATCTTGTGGGTATCGGGCCTAGGAAAACTAACCACGTTATTCTTAGTGGCAGAATATAGCTTCTTGCCATCAGAGTTCGGAAGGCTAAAACATGTGCACATAGAGCATTGCCCAAGACTTGAGAAGCTCTTCCCAAACAATAAACACGGCCTGCTACCTTCCTTGGAGACGCTAACCATCAAATTCTGTGACAGCCTTAGGGAGATCACCTACAAGGATGTCAAGCACAACTCTGAGTCTGTCTACCCTAGGCTTCACACCTTAATCCTGTTGGAGCTACCAAAACTACTGCATTTTCGTGAGGACCTGCCAGATGCTAAGTTGCCCTCGCTGAAGATGCTCCATGTCCGCGGTTGCTGGAGGCTTCGCAGGCTTCCTCTCCTCCTCCAAGGCGACGGCGTCCAGTCGAATGTTGATCTTCCGCGGGTGGTGGAGGTCAGTGGAGAGCAGAAATGGTGGAACAAGCTGACGTGGGATCATTATCGTGATGCGTATGGCAACCTTCCCTTCAATGACCGCTTCTTAATTCGCTTCAAACCGCAAGCGAAATTTTATACTTGGGAACCAACCATCAGAGGAAGGAGTAGGATGAAGACAAACAGAGGATGCCTACGTACAACCACCACGATCCATTAAGGAATAACAGGTAATTCATTCATATATATATATATATATTTTCATATATATATATATATATATATATATATATATATATATATATATATACTGCTAATTTCTTTTCTGCACTCTCTTGACAGGCCAGCCCATATTTATATGCTTGCAATGTTTCGATCAATCAACTGCGACCTTTTGTCCCTTGTGAACTGGCTGGGCATGCAGGCATGAATAATCTTCTGATGTTTACTTTCTACATATATATGATTTGATTGTTGTTTAATTTCAAGTTTGTTGGATTGGTTTTACTTTCTACATGTGTAAAAGATTTGGTTGGATTGGTTTTACTTTCTACATATGATTTGATTGTTGCTTAATTCCAAGTTGTTGGATGGGTTTTCATTCATGTAAAAGATATTTATTTGTGTTCAGTGCCCTATTTTGGAGAATTATTGGTTTTGTTTTAACATATATCAGTTGTGAAATCTGCTGTAATATTTCCACTCTCAGTAATAAAAATTATTTTCTTCAAAGAAGACCCGAGGGGATATTATGAAGCAAATATGGGAATGCGACTCACTCGAAAACAACTAGTAGAGGTGGATCACATGAGAAAATTAACTCTAGTTGAATAAATTTTAACTAGGTGCCAAACCGAGGGACGTAGGGTTTTTCCGAGTACCCTCGGTTTAGGTGCCCATTATTGGCTATAATTGGGAATAACTTTATTCTCTCTGCTACTTCCAAGCACCATTTTGTATAAGCACTTTGAGGGAGAATTTTGGTCCATGTACAACATGCAAGACTGTGCCTCTTGTCGAGAATCAATTTTCTTGTGATTTTCTTGTGATTGTGAAAGACTTGACCATTGGATCTTTGATCCATCTCTATAATATTGTCATCCTGATGAGTTTCTTCATCCACCTATAAATTTTCATAGCAATATGACACCGTTAGCTAGACCAAATTATCATGTATTTCATTTTATAATTAGATCATAACATTAAGACATCTCAAAATTGATGTGTGAAAACTAAGATTTGTCAATTCTAGTAAATTCGTACCTTGAAATATATAATATAACTGTACGGATCGTCAAAACAAGACCGTCAACCTTGTGGTTGATAACTTAGTCTTGATTTGCGTGTTCCAATGTACAAATTTTGAGGTATACACTTGATATATTACAATTAACTCAATAAATCAGAATTAGAATTGAATACATAATGTATATTTGGATCAGAATAACCTAGAACTAAATAGCTTGGCTAGATAGAAGCTTAGTTAGCTTAATCAACAATTACAATATTACAAATCAACACCAGTTTTTGGTACCTTGTGACATACTGCTGCTAAGCCGAAACTTTGCTCTGATACGTCTTTTTTGACTCTCTTCTGGACTTCTCCGATTGCTTAGATGACGTCCCTACTTTTGTAGTGAATACTAGACATATCAAACAATAATAGTGACAAAAAGTAAATTGTTTATCAAAGATCATGGAACTATGCATTTTGTGTTCGAGGCAGTCCCGAAAGTTAATTAGATCTGAACATTTTTTTTGAGATCTACTTACTTTTTTTCTTTTAGAAAAAAGTCACGGAACGTGTAGTACTCTTCTTAGTAGAGCGTGCTGATAACATGTTCCAGTATATATGGTGGATAGGCCTTTCATGAACTCTGATATAGAATATAAGAAGTAATGGAGGAGTGTTCATCTTTAAGCAAAAGAGCATTTAACACTTGAATGGATATGTTAACTAGGTTTACATAAAAAGTCACGGATGGTGCAGTCTTTATAGTAGAGCGTGTAAATAACATGTTCCAGAATATATGGTGGATAGGTTTTCATGAACTCTGATATAGAATAGAAGTAATGGAGGATAGCTCATCTTTATTCACAACAGCATTCAACACTTGAATGGATATGTTGTTAGGTTTATATAAGAAGTCAAGGTTGTTACAAGAGAAAATAATAATAATAGCTATATATATATATATATATATATATATATATATATATATATATATATATATAACCATGGTTGTTATAAACTAACTACAGCTTATTTCAAATTACATTACATTTGCTAGTAACTATTACTAGATGAGAATGATTTCAAATTGTCACTTGTATCCCCCCAACCTCTCTCCTCTTCCCATTTGTTCTCTCCCCTCCCTCACCGTCCAATGGCTCCCTCCCTCAACCCTTCATCCTCTGCTGTCACTCCAGCCCTAACCAGGGTCGGCCCGGAGGGTTGGGTTGTCCTATACTGGAGCTAATTTTGGTTGCCCCTTGACTCTTATTTGTCAACTGGTCCTAATGGTCATCCGTGACCTTGACCTTTGGTGGGATCATGCTGAGCATGGGAGTTGTCTTAGCAGAGGAGGGTTGTCCAAGCCCCAAGGCATATCCGGCTTACCCCAGGGCCGACCCTGGCCCTAACCCTATGATATGTACCTAAAAATGTTTCCTAGTAATATGGCTTGAGTGCCTAATGCCTGTCTAGGCCTGTAGCAGTGGTAGTTCTTTGAGTATCAGTATCAGACAGTGGTAGAAGTTGGTAGCAGTACTCCAGTTCCAGTAGCTGCAGGAAGCTTCCAGCATTAGTCTTGTTTCACCTAAGTAGCTTGCTCCCGTATCAGTAGATGCACTAGTATCACTAGTATCAGTAATTCTAGCAGTATCCATGTTCCAGTAGCTGCAGGAAGCTTCCAACGTTAGTTCTAGATCGCATTCCTGATGAAAGACAGTCACAGACATCAGTTTGCAAGCTGCCACATTTGAATAGGAAGGGGCATTCCAGTAATTAGCTGGACACCTTTTTCTTGCGGAAATCGGAAGCATTGGGTCAGTATGTTTGATCAATCTTGTGGAAGTTTTAACTGCAGCCAGCAATTTGAAAGAGGAAAAGCTGCTTCAACAATATTGTGGTGTGTGTGTTAGTTAGAGCGAGCAAATGCACCAGTAATATATTTGTCAACTGATCATGAAGCTGATAGAGAAACTGGTCTCCTCCAGTCCTTGCCAGTCCCTTTGCATGGTCAAGAAACAGACCTCCGGTGGAAATAATCGAGGGTGACGCGGCTTTAAAACCTATTTTAATCTGTCACTTGTCTAAGCTTATTAACATCAACATCCAAACACTTTTACTTGTATGTTCTGTTGATCATGGTAGTGATTTAGGACTATTAAGCACTATTGAGCTCTTGATTGGATTCCATCATCCATAAGTGATGAACTTGTATATCAATTGCATAATACTACTATGATTCAATTGGGCTGAGATGAAATTCCTTTGTGAATATATTAGATTTTTGTCCACTTCTAAATATAGCCATGGAATTCCTTTGTAACATTGAGATTTCTAACTGCTAAAAATTTGTGCAAGGTTTTTGAGATGGTCACTTGTAAGGGGAAAAACAGTTTTTTTTTTTTAGTTAGTAGTACAACAAAACATAATATGACCATATCATTTGATCTCTACTATTCTTCGTATAGAAGGGAAAAGTATAGTTGTAATACTATAACTTGGTACTAAACTAATTCGTTCCTTCTACATGAAACAAATTTTCATATGCAATTAATCTTTTGGATAATATTTGGTTGATGCAACAGAAAAAAGAGGACATTGGTTGCCTTAACTAGTTTTTGACAGACCTTGTGATCCAGTTATCTTGGGTATATATACATTGGTAAAGTTAAATTAAATTCAAGTTATTCATGTTTATTTTCACTTTATCATTGCTGCAGATTTACTGGCTCAAGTGTCATCCCGAAGAAATGGTCTTTTCTGCTATGGCGAATGCTAAAGGGGAAGGTGTTTACTGATGAGATTCTCAGGGGTATGGGTTTCTCGTTGGCATCCAAATGTCACTGCTGCACGGACCATTTTCAGCTTCTCAGGGGTACGGTCTTTGCTGCCGCTGGCCGTGGAGGCGTGGAACCATTTTCAGCTTCTGCTTGGCAACTAAGATGTTCCCATATCGATTTGTTTGGGGGTCCTTCTTTTGGCTTGTCCGTTTTTGTGTTTTCTTAGTCGTCCCTTTCTAAGTATCATTTTGTGTGCTGGTTTGCCGACTGTTATATATATATACTAGTCATAACCCGTGCCCATAGGGCATGGTTCATTTAAGGTATTCCCCCTCAAAATCTTGGACCCCCAATTTTAAACGAACAATAATAATTTTGAGGCCCCCAATCAAAATATTAAATCCCAACCACTGCTGGATGTGAATTTTATTTGGATTCCCCATAAAATCCCACTCTCAATAATGCTCATCCACAACCATTATGAGGCCCCATCAAAATATTAAATCCCAACCATCAAAATATTAAATCCCCATCTTTGGATTCCCCATAAAACCCCACTCCCAATAATGCTCTTCCCCATAAAACCCCACTCCCAATAATGCTCTTCCCCATAAAACCCCACAACCGTTGATTCACCAAGATTAAATCCCAACCACTCTTTATCTTGGCACAGTCAGCCCTAGGATTCAAAAATATTTGTGTTTTGTATATATATATATATATATATATATATATATATATATATATATATATATATAATATATATATATATATATTAGAGAGAGAGAGAGAGAGAGAGAGAGAGAGAGAGGTAAGTTTATTGATATAACACTATTACAATCACTTGCGATCAATTAGGGCATCACATGTCAACAAGTGTAATTACATCATATTCTATGTTGTGTAAAATACCGATTTCAGGAATAGACAATTCCTCAAAGATGCGATTATTTCGCTCCTTTTAGATATGTCATACTGATGCCGCTAGGCTGATACGTGCTTCGTTGAACCAACGGCCTCTCAAGATGCTAATATCTTCTATACCCCGGCCACCCTCGTCTTGCAGAAGCAGTTTCCTCCCTTGATGTTTGCCAAGTCTCCCATGCTAGGGCACATTGAGCCAATGACAGAGACACATCCTCCACCTCCTGTCTGCACCCCAAATATCCCAAGCCTATCCAGCGTAAGAAATCTTCCCATAAGGAGTTCGTACATGCAATGCTTGGTGTAGAATGCAACTTACACAAAGAGCCTATACGCAGAGGGCTATGCACATACTGCCACGTGCCGCCCATAGAGAACGCGCCAATCTCGCATCTGGAGTGCAAAGTGCGCAATCAATGTGCCACTTTGCACCCTCTGTCCGAGTCAGAGGACATGGCTTAGTTCCTATGAAATTTCCAAAGTAGGTGACTAAAACAAAGATTGTTCCTTTGAGAACTAAACTTAGACCGTCTAGGAAAATTATCTCACATGGGCCACAACACCACGTGCAAATGCGGTTCTAGCATTTTGGAGGCTTCCCGAAAGTGAGGCCTCATTCCTCTATATAATTTTTTTAATAAATTCAAAGCGAATCCAATAAATCTGAAATGCAATATAATTAGTTCTTGAATACACATAAATTATCACGAAAATCCAACAAATTAAGCAACTTCCACGTCTAAATTTATTACGCTAAATGAAACCAAATAATACTAAACTAAATCTAAGAAGAAAAAGTTCGTACTCTTGACGCCTTTTGATGTGCATAATTGTTAATTAAAAGATACCAAGATAGTTCAATGACTAGAAGTCGACGACTTCTAATTGATTCAGGTGGACGGCGTCCGACGAATGGTCGAGGTGACGAGAAAGAACCAACGTGATAATGGTTCTTTCATGAGCCTACACCCTTAATAGAACTTGGATTTCATTTTTTTAATGAATAAAAAAATAAAACATTGAGGTCCCTCAGGGGAGGAGGCCCAAGACGCCTGCCTAGTCTGCCTCAGCCTGGTGCCAATACAAAACATAACTATATATTAAGATATACAGTTTTCCAATATGGAACTAAAGTTCCCAACGCCAAGTAAAAACCCCAACACTAAAAGTTCAATTTCTATATGCATCTCTCTAAAACAATTCAAAAAGAAAGTTGCTCCTGTAATCTTCAATTAAGCATTTGTGTAGTACTTGATCTACAGGATTCAGCTAGAAACTTGTTGAGACAATGATAACTTTTGCAAGTGTAGCAGTGCTTGATGTTGTATGTAATTTGGAACACACTTGCTAAATCTTTGGAATATCTTTCATAACAAAATGAAATCTCAACTGGTCCTCTCAAATCCCCATCTTTGGAATATCTTTCATTCTTTGTGGAGCCATAACAATTTCGGCAATTTAGAGCTTTGAAATCTAATTGTGTTAGGTAAAGATGATTCTTATGTTCCATTCTCAACTTTCAATAACTAAAAACAATGATGTTTTAAAAGGCTCAAGTATGAACTGGTCACTCCTAACAGTAGGTTGGTTCAGAGTTGTCAAACCATCATCTGAACATTACAAAGGCCAGTATCGACGCGCCATAGCCATGAGAAGAAGGTATGGAGAGTTCTTTCCTACTTTCTGATATAACTAGGCATTGCAGTTCAGATTTGGAGTTCTTGATTAATTATGCTTCAAGATGTATTTCTGCATGCGTCTAATCAGCTCTACAGTGATACGTACGTGCAGATCCTTGAAGCAAGGAAGCTGGGGAATTGAGTACTCTCGAGTTGTCAGTGTTCCTTCTCCGATGGAGCACTCACATAATTCTGAAAACGTACGCTTAATTGCGTCAGACAATATTAATGTTTGAACTGATATTGTATCCAAAGCTAAAAGGTTGGTTGTCACAAAAGTGTACCTATATATCAACAAATTAATCCTCCTCTCAAGTCAAGTATATATTCAGTACTGGAATATTTTCATTTCCTCTTCCTCCAAGCTATATATCAAATTCATTCCTTCTCTCCAAAGTAAGCATCTGACCTTTTCCTTTTTGTTATATACAAGCTTCTTAATTGGGCTATAAATGTGACAACAATGTGGCAGTAGAAAAAAAAAACTGAGAACCTCATTTGAAAAACTGAGAACCTCAAACTTAATTTGGACAACTCTCCGATCCTTTGCATTTTTTTTTGAAGCGGAACATTTATTCTCTTCCTCAGATTGGACAGTTTACAAGTAAGTCTGAGTTATATTGTATTTGATAGTATTACCTATTAACTGAAATTAGGTTGCAAGTTTTTGTAAATTTGTCGGCATACAATAAACATCATGCATGCTTCACCTTAAAACGATAAGCTCTGATAAAAAAATATTGTAGCAAAATTTAAAACAACATACTGCAATCTAAAAGAATGTTCAACGGACTACGTCTTGTGCTCATAGAAGTGCTAGCTAAGGTTACCATTTATCATTATATTATTGGATGGGCTCACCATTCAGGCGAGTCCGTCGCACTGAATAATTTCTCTAAAGGCTCGAGACTGACATGATTTCTTCGTTCAGACTGACTGGACAACCGTTGCTCATATGCCCAAAATTGTGCTGGCATAGACTATCTGGACTTCTCCGGACACTTTGACATAAAATCAGGTGAGTGCACCAAATGTTTTATTCTTCTTCAATTTTAATATCCCAAGTATACCTTTAATGCAATTTCCTATTTTATGTGATCCAAGTATTTGTCTGAATTTCATACATTAGAATGTGACATCAAAATGTGCATGATAATTTCAATTTTGGCATCACTAACTAGGATTCTAACTTGAATTTGAAAATCATTTCTAGCTGATCCATGTTTGATACTGATTTTAGTATTATCAAATTATGGTGTGCTTCTATAATGTTCTTTAATGATCTCTTGATCTTTCTTCAATATTCTCTATCTAACCACTAAAGTCCTTTTCATTCTAGAAACTAATGGGATGATCCATATAGATCTCCTCACCTAGATCACCATAGAGGAAGCGATCTTGATGTGCATCTGGATTATCTCTAGATCTAAGTATGTGAGGATGCTAGGATATAGGTGGATGGCTGTGATTCTCACTACAGGAGAATCCCTTCACCACTAAGTGTGCTATGTAAATCCCAATGCTATCGTCTTACTTTTTCTTGACCACCTTTTTTTTAATTGCCTTGCAATTGGATGATTGACCAACTAAGTCCAAGACTTGATTCTTCTCCATGGAATCTAGTTCTTCATTCATTGCATTGATCCACTTTTTCGCGTATAGGATGAAATTAGCCTCTTATATATTCTTTGGCTCTGTAAAGTCGTGCGGTGCCACTATGAATGCTGCCCCCTCAATCTTAAAACAATGTCGAGGGACCATCGTACAAAAACTTATACATGAATTTTGAGATTCCTTTAGTAGCACCGTGTCCATCATCGAAACATCATTCCCACTGTCCCAAAGTGGTTAAGGAACAAGATCCTTTTGGTTTGTTGAGAAGCCATCTACCTTGTAAAAGTTTAAGACTTTGTGTACTTCTACCTTCCATAAAAAGTCATGTTCAAGGAATATGATATATTGTGACTCCATCTCAGTTACGGTTATATCTTGTTGCTCGCCTATTAGCACATGTTCCTTAGAGTGCTTTGGATAGTGTACAAAGATACCCTTCTTCCCACTAGGATCCAACTTCTCATACTGGTGAGAAGTGATGTGCAGGAATGTTGCGCATCCCCATTGACGCAAGTGGCCCAAGTATGGGATTGAATAAATCATTTAGAAGGTAGAGTATGTAGGCAACTTTCAGTACTTTGTCTCCCTGATACGAGATTGAAAGATACTTTTACGCCATCATACTCCTAACCATGTCCAATAGTGTCATATTCCTTCCCTCCGCAACACCATTTTGTTGTGGTATGTAAGAAACTGTCAAATCTTGAACATTCTCTTTACTCTCATAGAGTTTTCAGAACTCCTCATACAGGTATTCTTTGCTTTAGTCTATTCATAAAGACTTGATCTTTGTGCCCAATTTATTATCCACTTCATTAATGTAGCTCTTGAAATTGAAATAGTCCATCTCTTCACATAGTATGTCATCAATATACATGGTCGTATCAGGAATAATCTTTATGGATGCAATAAGGTATGGGGATTTGTTTTTAGTCTCTTGATTTAATGGTCCACATATTTCTGAGTGGATTAACTGCAATATTGCAGTAGCCTATTTTTTTTGTCGAATGATTTTTTTTTTAGCCTTAAGTTAGTGCTCACAAGTGAACATTTCAACCTTTTCTATTGAGCCTAATAGCCCAACCTTGGCCAATTTGGTTAATTTGTCCTTACGGATGTGTCCTAATTTATTATTATCATGTGGTTACTTGTTATTAGTTTTTAGGCTTAGGGACAGTCATCTAGGTAATCTCCGTGCCACAAAGTATACCACTTTAACCCATTACAAAAGTAGTTAAGTTAATGTCTCAATTATGGTTTCTTGATCAAAATAAAATGAATCTGTTACCCAAAATACTAATTAGGGATTCTATGGACGAGAATGGTACACTTTTTGGTCCTTTATATCTCAGTCCGATGACTATTCCGTTCCAGTGACTACCATCTCGGGTCCCTCGCACGATAAATGTTATTGTAAGAAAACTCCACAAGGTATATGTGATCATCCCTAAATCCTTAATAGTCCAACATGCATGTGCATAACATATCCTGAAGTATATGAATGGTACGCTCCGATCGTCCATGAGTTTGGGGGTGATATATGTAATGCCCCGCTCCGCACGAGGCATTTGGTTGGCTTATTGGATGGGATCAGAATATTGTACCAGTGAGATTGTAAGCCAAGTTGGTATATCGAGTTGTAATCCATTGTATCTAAATATCAAATGTAAGCTGTATAGCATTGTTCAGTGGTTTCCAATGTAAAGTGAGATGTGCTGTAATCATTGTACTTCAATACAAGTTTTGTACTCTTCTTCTATTATCAGTAAAGAGAATAAAGTTCTACATATCTCTGTGTAGCTTCAAGTTACTCTTTTTCTCCGCTGCTATAAAGAAGTGATGTACTTCTATTCAATAAGAGAGATTGTCCTCATTAAATTCAATTTATCTGCTTCTGCCGCTGCGATGTATTCCTATTTGAAGAATAATCGATTATGTACCATCTTTGCCTTGTACAAGTGCAATACCAGACTTGTACGGCCTCACGCCCAAGCGAGGACGATCGATTCCAAGAGATAAAATATGTGAATAAATGACTCTATGAATCGGGGCGTGACAAATTGGTATCAGAGCACGGCTTTACGTCCTTGGTCTCTTCTTTGGTACGTTTCAAATCAAAGTTGCATCGATGATTGACCAAAGTTGCTTCCGCGATCACTCAACGTTGCTTCCGCGATTAAATCAAAGATTGCTTCCGCGATTATATTGTTGTTGTTCTGTAATCATCCTATGTTGTTCGTGTCTGAAAGATCATTGACCCTCTTGGCTGCTCACTGGATGTTCCATACAATAAGTCTATATACATTGTGATGCCCCTGAAAGAATGATTGTTGTTGGTTTGGACACAAATAACCCAACAATGACTCGATGCCATAGTATGCTATATTGTGAATGTTGTTAGAAATGTGGGAATACAGAAAAGTGACAAGTAGCAACCCTGAATCCTTGTGTTGCATAGAGGATGGTTAATTGATACATAAATTATCAGATTGAATGGAATGAACTACTCGACCCTTGAGGTAGAGAATTTTAAGAATGTCCATATAAGATTTTGACGGCTGGAAAAGGAACGAAATTTAAGAATGCCCGTAAGAGAGTTGATGATTGAGAAACAAATGGAAACGAAAAATTGCAAACATGTTGGATAATGTCGGTATAGGTGACTGTTGGTTGGGATATAGATTGTTGGCTTATGACTTAGTGGTTTAACTCTGTCGTACGGACCGAATAGTATGATTCCATAATTATATTAAGATTATCGGAATCGATGACCCTTGAATAGTTAGCATTGACTTATGGGTTTATGTGGGTACGAAGGAATTGGACCAGAAATTGAATCATTGGAAATTTACTTGATGGATTATTAGAACGATGAAGATCGTATGTCGGATTTGGAATTGACCGTAATGTTGATAGATCGATCTTAGTCGATTGTTGGGTAAGTCTAGAATGAGCCTCTGTGGGAATTATTTCCTTGAGGAAGACCCTGAATAGATAGACTTGACCCTAGCGACCAGTTGATGAATTACCAATTACTGGCTTAGCCCAATTGGCGATTCATTATTCATACTGAATTGATACCCATAGGTTTGGGTAGAGTTCCTTAGAACTGTTGGTTGCTTGTTGGCCTTAAGAATAAGAAACTAGTATAACCCTAGTAGCCGTCCACTCTAGGGGAGTCACCTGAATGATTAAGTTTAGCTGTCAGTGTAGCTAACCATAGAGATTGATTGAATAATAGGTGACCATTGGAGACCCATAGAATAACCTTGTGGCATTGAATGAGAGATGGTGCTAATGAGTATTGACCTAAGGGAATGTATGTTTCAACTTGAGCCTTAAGAGATGTTTGACCATTGAGGATTATATGTCGGCCATAAGTGGGAATTGCAATCGTAAGGTAAGGCTTGAGTGTACCTATAGTCGGGTAGCTAAGTTAACCTTGACTGTTGCATAGAATTATACCCTGATTCGGGTAATTGATAGTGGGTGACTTCGGATTGTGTCTTATAGAAAAGATGAGTTGCCTCGGTGAAAAATTATTGTTGGATTTGGGAAGGAATATGATTGCATGTTGTGAACTCTTGATATGGTTGGCTCTAAGTTAGACCCTTGATCGAATGTTAGAAATGTTATGCTTGGATGGAGATTGTCCCTGATGTTAAGTGGTGGCCTGGAAAATAGTGATTGTGGCAAAGTGAATAAAGCAATAAGTCAATTGAAAGGATGCTAAGTTGGATTCAGAAAAGAGAGTTATATTGTGGCTGATCGAATCGCACTAACATGGAAGTTGGCTGAAGTACATATGTTTTGGGGACGCCTAAAATATGTGTATGGATCCAGCAGAAGTGATTGGTTGTGACTGAGATAACATTATGGGAAGAATTTATCGTACTAGCACGGACTTTGGCTGAAATGCATATGTTTTGGGGACGCCTAAAATATGTGTATGGATCCAAACGAAGTGATATGTTGCGACTGAAATAGAAATGTAAGGAAAATGTTGGCAAATCAATAAGAAGTTACAAGTAATTGAAAAAGAGATAGACAGATCGAATCGTTGATGGATTTAAATGGTACAGTTGGATAGATATTTTAAAATGACCGAGTGGGCTGAAATGAATATTGATTTGAAGCTGAATGAGTAAACTCATGGTGATTAAGTGAATCTTGTAGAAGACTTGTTTCCTTAAGTTTCGAGGACGAAACTTTTTCTGAGTGGTATATTATGTAATGCCCCGCTCCGCACGAGGCATTTGGTTGGCTTATTGGATGGGATCAGAATATTGTACCAGTGAGATTGTAAGCCAAGTCGGTATATCGAGTTGTAATCCATTGTATCTAAATATCAAATGTAAGCTGTATAGCATTGTTCAGTTGGTTTCCAATGTAAAGTGAGATGTGCTGTAATCATTGTACTTCAATACAAGTTTTGTACTCTTCTTCTATTATCAGTAAAGAGAATAAAGTTCTACATATCTCTGTGTAGCTTCAAGTTACTCTTTTTCTCCGCTGCTATAAAGAAGTGATGTACTTCTATTCAATAAGAGAGATTGTCCTCATTAAATTCAATTTATCTGCTTCTGCCGCTGCGATGTATTCCTATTTGAAGAATAATCGATTATGTACCATCTTTGCCTTGTACAAGTGCAATACCAGACTTGTACGGCCTCACGCCCAAGCGAGGACGATCGATTCCAAGAGATAAAATATGTGAATAAATTCTTGCCCTTTTTCTTAGTGGTATATTATGTAGTGTCCCGCTCCTAGCGGTTCACTATGTAAGGCTTGTGGCTTGGCTAACTCGGTCGAAACCGAGTATTGGGGAAACTTACCGTCGGCATCGAATCGATCACGGACAAGTGCATAAGAACCTTTCCAATTAATGGATCGGTTTCTCTTGAAATGCGTCCAAGAGTTTTCTCTGGATGTTTTGCTGCTGGTTTTGCTGCTTGGTTTTGATGGATGCTTTTCTGAATGATTTTCGATGATTTGATTCTTGCCCTTTTTCATCGATTTACATAGCATTCATTCTTGAGAATTCTGAGAGAAGAGAACACAACGAGACGGATTATTAATCAATCTTTTGGTGCCAATGCAGACTGACGCGTGACTGAAGGCTAAGCGTGCAAGTGTTCCTCTCTCTCTCGACGATTCTCTAACTTGGTGAGTGTGGATCTCTGTGGTGGTATTGTCCCTCTCGCTATTCCTTCATGCCAACTAAATAATTGTCTTGCAACATCCGTTGATCGATATCAAGATGCTAATGCCACAAGTCAATACCACTAAGATGCTAGAGATAGAACATTGAAATGAATTGATTACACTGCAATGAACTGAACATTGAAATGATTGAATTGATGCCTAGAATGATGGTTATGAAATGCTAAGAATGATCATGTTGCCTATTACTTCAAATATTCTATGCACACTATGTATATCGAGTCGGACACACATTCGCCTGACCATGGACAACTTGTATACAAGGATTGAGCAATAATTTCCTCGAACGGTACAGGGGCGTCTGTACCGATTCGGCCTAGGAGGAAATAATGAAGTGCTTTGGGGAACATGAGTAATGCGAGGCATCATAGAGGCTAGCTCCCTACTGTGCTGTCATCTCATTATCTTGAAGTCCCAAATGCAAATGAATGAATGAAAGGAGTCCATATGGTTTAACAACACCAGTGGTCACATCGTGGGAATGTATGCTAATCAATGTCTTATGCAGGGGCGGTAAGTATATTATTATTATCCTGTATCTTATGCAGGAAAGCTGGATTCGGCCAATGGTAAAGTAAACATGGTGTTATGAACTACCATGTCATTTGAATTGTGATTTACTCTAAATGTTGCCTGTCCCTTATAAGTTCATATCTTTAAAATGCTTGTCATTAATAAAATGTTGGTTTAGCTGAGTGGGCCAACGGGGCTCACCAGCGCATTGTTATAATGTGCTGACCCCTCCTCCACAGGTACTGGAGAAGGCTCGGGCGCACATCGCAATTAAAGCTTTCTGAACTGCTGTTTCCTTTCAAGTTGTTTTTCCTAAAGACGCACAAAGTATTGCGGAGATTTCAAAGATAGTTGCTTATATTTCAAAGTACTAAAGGGGCGTGATGTATGGAACGGGAAATTATTTCATGGCAGCCTATCAGTTGTACTTCTTTTCATGAATTAATGTAGCCGAAAAGGCATTTCAAATATTATCGAGAAAAGTTGTATTCTGACTACAATCATCAATAAAATAAATATTTTCTTCCTATTTCGCTTGCTTAATGTTTCCGCAACTGTGGCTTATTTTTCAAATGTGATGAATTGATATAAATGTGCATGTTCTAGCCTTGTACAAGTGCAACTCCAGACTTGTACGGCATCACGCCTTAGCGAGGACGATCGATTCGGCGTGAATCGAAGCAAAGCGAGCGATTCCCCGAATCGGGGCGTGACAAGTTGGTATCAAAGCACGGTTTCACTTCCTCGGATTTCAAAAATAAATGTTTCAAAAAGGAAGTCTTGAAGCAAATTTTCTCGATTGATGGTGTCGATGGCGCTGGCATGAAATAATGTTCCATACAATAAGCCCATAAATATTTTATGAGTGCTAATGGAATTATTTAATTGTTGTAGAATGACCAAGGGTGATAGCTCAAAGACGAATTCATCGTCTGACCCGATTGAGAAACTGATTAAGCAAATGGAGGCTCAGAGGAAGCAAAGCGAAGCTCAACATCGCGCACTTCAGGAGCAGCTTCAGTATCAGTTTCAGGAGCAGCTGGATGCTCAACAAAAGCAAGTTGATAGTCTAACTCAGATTGTCATCAAGCTGTCGGCCGATTCTAATGTTTCTGCAAAGGCCGCAGCAACCGAGACCGTGGAGGTGCCGGCAGAGAAACCTGAGACGCCGACACGGAAGAGGACGAGCTTCAAGTTCTCTGAATTTAAAAGTTGCGACCCGCTTGAGTTTGATGGGAAAGAGGAGCCAGATGAGGTGATGGGCTTCTTGAACACACTAGAGGGCTATTTCCGAATGTTAGAGATTCAGGGCAGTAAGAGAGTGGAGTGTACTGCTGTACAACTTCGCCTCAAGGCCCAGGAATGGTGGATTTCGCAGAGACAGGCACTTTGCGGAAATAGTCAGGATATAAAGATGTCTTGGGAGGCCTTTAAGCAGGCTTTCATTACTCACTTCATTCCACCCGCTGTCCGACAACAAAAAGAGAATGAGTTCATTGCACTTCGACAAGGCAGTATGTCAGTGCATGACTATGAGACAGAGTTTTTGAAGAGAGTCGCATTCGCTGGGTACATGGTACCGAATGACGACGCCAAGCGAGGAAGATTTGTGCAAGGCTTGAATGAGGGCCTAGAAAAGGATGTGCTAAATCGGAAATGTACGTCTTACCGGGAGGCGTACGAGACAGCTCTCGAGATGGAGAGATTTCATAAACCGGCTAGTCGTGAGACAATGAAGAGCAACCAAGGACTCAATAATCAGAAACGACCTTGGTCTGCTAGCAGGAATGACGCACCTAAGCGTCACAATACTGGAGACAATCGAGGGCCTCAACATACAGAACGTTGTAAATTTTGCAACCGTTGGGGACATCGATCCGAAGATTGTCGGGTGAAGTGTTTCAAATGCGGCGAGCAGGGCCACAAGGAAGCTGACTGCAGAAATAGAGGAGGGAATCAGTATCCTCCTCGTGGGCATAACAATAATCAGTATCGTGGGCATAACAACAACCACAACCGGGGACAATATAACAACCAGCATCGTGGCGGAGCACCACCAGCCTTACCGGCTCCAGCTGGGAATGCACCGAATCAACAAGGTGGGCAAGCAAGGGTTTATGCCCTGACTCAGGCAGAGGCCCAGACCGCGGAGAATGTTATAACAGGTATGTTGCTATATAAAGGCACACCTGCAAGAGTACTTTTTGATTCTGGCGCTACTCATTGCTTTATCTCTTCTGATTTTGCAATGGAAAATAAATTTTGTATGACTCAACTAAAGACAGCTTTGTGTGTTAGCACTCCTTCGGGAGTAGATATGCCTGCAACTTTGATTTGCAGGGACGGCTACATTAAAATTGGAGGCAAGACTTTATCTCTGGATGCAATTGTACTCGACATCAAAGAGTACGATATCATCTTGGGAATGGACTGGCTCAGCGCCTGTCATGCAACGATTGACTGTGCGGATAAGAGAGTTGTGTTTCGCCTAACCGGAGAAACAGAGTTCTCTTACTCGTGCGGCTCGGCGTTCCAAGGACCTATGGTAATATCGGCAGTTACAGCAAGGCACATGTTGTACTCAGGATGTGAAGGGTTCCTTGCTTCTGTTTTTGACACTCAAATGAAGGGTGTAGATTCGAATCAGACCGAGATTGTGGCAGAGTTCCCCGATGTGTTTCCGGACGAGATACCTGGGATGCCGCCGGATAGAGAAATTGAATTCACAATTGATACATTTCCGGATACTCGTCCGATATCTAAAGCGCCGTACAGGATGGCTCCGGCAGAATTGAAGGAACTAAAGGTGCAGCTACAAGAATTATTAGACCGAGGATACATTCGCCCAAGTGTATCTCCATGGGGAGCTCCAGTGTTGTTTGTAAAGAAGAAGGATGGAACGATGCGGCTATGCATCGATTACAGAGAACTGAATAAGGCAACCATCCGTAACAAGTATCCTTTGCCAATGATAGATGATCTATTCGATCAGCTACAAGGGGCGACCGTGTTTTCAAAAATCGATCTTCGTTCAGGATATCATCAGTTGAAGATCAGACCCGAAGATGTTCCTAAGTCAGCATTCCGTACGAGATACGGACACTATGAGTTTTTGGTCATGCCATTTGGCTTGACTAATGCTCCAGCAGCCTTCATGGATTTAATGAATAGAGTGTTTCGACCGTTCTTAGACAAGTTTGTTGTTGTGTTCATCGATGACATCTTGATCTACTCAAAAGATAGAGAGACTCATGTCGAGCACTTGAGAGAAGTACTTCAGACGCTGCGGGACAACCAGCTCTATGCAAAACTAAGCAAGTGCGAATTTTGGATGAACAGCGTGTCGTTCCTAGGACATGTTGTTTCGGCGGAAGGTGTTGCCGTCGACCCAAAGAAGATTGAGGCAGTGGTGGACTGGAAGCAGCCTGCATCAGCTAGTGAAATACGGAGTTTCCTTGGTTTAGCCGGGTACTACCGTAGATTTGTGAAGGACTTCTCGAGAATCGCCTCGCCTTTGACTCGCCTGACTCAGAAGGGAGTCGTATTTAAGTGGACGAACGACTGTGAGAGTAGCTTCCAAGAACTCAAGCAGCGGCTCGTCACGGCCCCAATTTTAGCACTTCCGGAAGGCTCTGAGGGATTTCAGATCTACAGTGACGCGTCGGGACTTGGTTTGGGATGTGTTCTTATGCAACATGGGAAGACCATATCTTATGCTTCGAGGCAACTCAAACAGCATGAGAAGAATTACCCAACACATGATTTGGAACTGGCGGCGATTGTGTTCGCGTTGAAATTGTGGTGACACTATCTCTATGGTGTGTCCTGCGAGATCTTCACGGATCACAAAAGCCTGAAATATATATTCACACAAAAGGAATTGAATTTGAGGCAGCGGCGCTGGTTAGAATTGATCAAGGATTATGACTTGACAATCTCTTACACGCCGGGTAAAGGGAACGTGGTAGCTGATGCCTTGAGTCGGAAATTTGTGGGATCACTAGCAATAGCAAAAGAGGTACTACGGGATCTTGAAGAGATGGGCATCGAGTTCAGGATCCGTCCGCAGAATGTGCAGTTGGCTCAGTTACAACTTGAGCCGAGTCTCCAGGGAAGGATTAAGATTGCTCAGAAGGATGACCCATTTCTGCAGAAGATACGCGAGTTGATTCTAGCAGGAAAGGCGTCAGACTTTACCGTTGAAGATGACACTATTCGTGTCAAGGGAAGATTGTGCGTCCCTAAGGACGAGAATATCAGGAAGGAAATACTGACCGAGGCTCATTTCGCGAAGTATTCCTTGCATCCGGGAGGCACGAAAATGTATAAGGATCTACGCTCAACCTTTTGGTGGCATGGTATGAAGAAGGATGTGGCGCTATTCGTGTCACAGTGCATGGATTGTCAGCGTGTAAAGGCCGAACATCAACGGCCAGGCGGAGAACTACAAAATTTGGCTATTCCACTGTGGAAGTGGGATAATATCTGTATGGATTTTATAGTTGGCTTGCCAAGAACTCAGAAGGGAAATGATGCGATTTGGGTTATCGTGGATAGATTAACCAAGTCGGCACATTTCATTCCAATAAAAGTTACATGGGGAGTAGAACGGTTGGCTCAGATCTACATAAATGAAATTGTCAGATTGCATGGGGTGCCAGCTTCTATAGTGTCGGATAGAGATGGAAGATTCTTGTCGCGATTTTGGATAAGTCTACACTCGGCAATGGGCACAAAGTTGAACTTCGGTACGGCTTACCATCCGCAGACTGATGGTCAGACAGAGAGAGTAAATCAGATCCTTGAGGATATGTTGAGATTGTGCGTGCTCGACTCGAAGACAAGTTGGGACGCGCATCTCGCACTAGCAGAATTTGCCTATAACAACAGTTATCAGGCAAGTATCCAAATGGCCCCGTACGAAGCCTTATATGGACGGAAATGTCGATCACCGATATGCTGGGATGAAGTCGGTGAACGGCAAGTGCTCGGACCAGAACTTGTGGAACAGGCCGTCGAGAGGATTCGCTTAATTCGAGAAAGACTTAGAGTTGCTCAAAGTCGACAAAAGAGTTATGCGGATGTTCATCGACGCCCTTTGGAATTCACAGCAGGCGATCATGTCTTCTTGAAGGTCACACCCATGCGAGGTGTGATGCGGTTTGGGATGAAAGGAAAGTTAAGCCCGAGATTCGTCGGACCATTCGAGATTTTGGAGAAGGTAGCCTCAGTGGCTTATCGACTTGCACTACCTCCGGCTCTGGCTGATGTGCACGATATCTTCCATGTATCTCAACTTCGGAAGTACGTGCATGATCCAAGTCACGTAGTGAATTTCGACCAGCTGCAGCTGAGCGCTGACCTATCCTACACTGAAGAGCCTGTCCAGATTTTGGACAGGAAAGAGAAAGTTTTGCGGAATCGGGCAGTGTCTCTAGTCAACGTGCTATGGCGGAACCATGCTGTCGAGGAGTCGACATGGAAATTAGAGGAAGAGATGCGAGTGAAGTACCCCTCGCTGTTTGATAATTTTGAGGTAGGACCTTTGCTTTAAGTTTTGCGGAATCGGGGCGTGACAATATATATGCGATATACACTTCAACTGGGTCCTCAAACTGCCCTATAGGATCATCCAAAAGTGTGAAGTGAACCTCGAATATTTTTTGAATACAATGCTAAGTAGGACTCCATGCAAGCACACAATCTGCCTAATATACATCTATGTTAATCTTTCCATCGAAAGTCCAACTTGGAATTGTAGGAGTGTGCGCTCAAGATAGATTGTTATGTGACTCATTGTTATCCCCTTTCCCCATCCATGCATAATATATAGTATAGTTCAATCACAACACATTAATCTTGATTTTCATTCACATCAAGATATTCTCATTCGTTAACAAGCTATTAACACTAAAAATCTTCTGTCTCGTTAGTAATCTTGGTTGATCATTAGCATTCTTGTTAGCAATCATATTATTACTCACTCCCGCATTGTTACCTAAGGGAAGCCCTATTTCCCATGAGATTACAAGGGTAAATATCTACACAAGTTGATAGACATCAAGGCTTCACATTAGTACAAGTTGTTGCTTATTGTGCAGGTCGAATAACTGATCGATTGGTTGGCCGATCGAGAGAGAGAGAGTACTTTGTGGACTCTTATCCACCCTAGATGTCCAAGTTCTATTATTGAGCCCATTTATGTCTAGTAGAGTCCATTTCCACACTCATTATTCGCCTAGGTCATGCATTTCAACACTATATATATATATATATATATATATATATATATATATATATATATATATATATATATATATATATATATATATATATATATGATCGTGTTGTATTCACATGTAGGGGTGAGCATTATTTGATTTTGGACCGAAAATCGAACCGAATCGAACTGAATAAGAGATTCGGTTCAGTTTAAAATAAAATCGGTTCAGTTTCGATTTTGAAAATACTAAAATTTCTTATTCGGTTTCGGTTTCAATTTTTGGTTTTGGTTTCGGTCCAAAATCGAAACCGAATAAGACTTATACAATTATGTAAATACCCTCATTTTTATGCGTATTTTGTGATTAAAAATGTGTATATTTTGAAAACAATAATTCTGTGTATGTGTTTTGTAAGTCCAACTTTGATAGTTTAACAACTAGTCTAACTTTGTGCACAACTTTAAAATTTAACAAATGTGTGTATAAAATCATTATATATTTAATATAATTTAACCACAATTCCAACTTTGGGTCCGAACGATAGAAATTGTCCAACCGAACAAACCAAATAAACTAAATTGATTATTGGTTCAGTTCGGTTTCGGTTTGGCTTATTCGGTTCGGTTTCGGTTTTGAATCTTTAAAAATTCGGTTTAGACTATTTCGGGTCGATTAACCCGAATAACCGAAAATGCTCGCCCCTAGATACATGTGTACGTCATGCCCGGCCCTTAAGGAGTGCAATTGGTGCGAGAGAACATGGCCCTCCTAATATGGAGGGCCGTTATATATTTTTCTTCCATTTAGACCTAGTATTCATTATAGCCCATTTTTTTTATATAAAATAAAAGTCCTATTTGAAGAGATGGCCCAATCTGCAACTGGATTCCAATTTAGGCCTAGTATCATTATAACCCATAATTGTTATTAACAAGATAGCTAAATAAGAGGCATTCATGATTCATCCGACTGTTAGGATTCCAAAATATTATATAATTTTCTAGATAATTCATCCAAAATTTCTGGATAATTCATTTAGCTATTAGGATTCCAAAAATATTATATAATTCACCCAGTTGTTAGGATTCTAAAATATCTCTACTATTATAACGAGGCTTCAAAACGGCTCAAAAGTGAGCCGTCTAAGCCGTGTATATCATCAGCCATTTTCTTCCTTTTTTTAATTTTAAATTAGCTACCTTATTTTGTTTGTGGGTAACTAACCCTCTTTCCTCACATAAAAAATTAAAAATCACCAAATACTAGAATATACTTAAAATTAAAATTATGTTTAAAGTAACTACATAACATTATCTAATCAAACACATATCTAAAATTTTAAAAATAATCATAACAAATCATATTAAAATATATTAAAATTATATTTTAAAATATTCTAACATAATTTAAAATTTTATATACTTTATTAATACTATCGTTGATTTTTTTTATATGTTCAAACGCACGTGAACGCGACTAGTATTAGATAAAATCTCCAGGAAAAAAAAAAACTGAAACCCGTCAGTTGTGGTTGTCTTCTCATGGAAAAAAAAAATCTTGCTCTACTTCTAGATGTTTGATCACAGAAATCAAAATCCAAAGTCATAAGTTTTTGTCTGGTTGGATTTTAGGTTTGAATTTTTTTATTTTGTTGGGTTCGTCTGCATTTTTTTCTTCTTTAACATTCATCACGCTTTTTTTTCTTAATAAGAAACCTCATTGAGTCGTCTATTCTGATTTCTTCATTTTTTTTCTTAGAGATTTGTAATTGTTTGAATTTTGACTGTTAAAATTGTATATGAGAAATATTACTGTATTCTATTTTTGTTTGATGACTTTTGAAAGTTTTAAATCAATTCTTTTTCTTTTTGAAATGGAAATCAATTCTTTTGTTGATATGTACTGTTTAGAAATATGACATGTTTTTGTGATAATAAATTATAGGCTTAATTGCACTTTGATACCCTCAACTATTCCGCTTTTTCAAGTTGATACCTTAACTATTTTTTTTTCAACTTGATACTCTAATTTTTTTTGGACAATAATGCCCTTACCCAAAAATTAAAACTACCACTCGACCCCTCCCCCCTCCCCTCCTCCAGCCCCCGACCCCGCCCCCGCCCCTTTCCCCGCCGCCCCGCCCGCACCCTCCGCCCCTCCCACCCTGCCTGCACCCTCCCCCTCCGCCCCCCCCCCGCTCCCCTCCACCCTCCGGCCACCCGCACCCCCCCCCCCTCCCGCTCCCTCCCCTCCCTCTCCCGTTGCCCTCATTTCCCGACTCCACCATCGCCGGAGAGGGAGTGGGGGGGGTCGCCGCTGCGGGAGGGGGGGGGGGAGGGGGTCGCCGCTGCGGGAGGGGGGGGAGGTGGTCGCCGGAGAGGGAAGGGAGGGAGGTGGTCGCCGGAGTTGGTGAGGGGAGACGGGGAGAGGGAAGGGATAATGACATTTTGGAAATTTTTAAAAATTTAGGTATCAAGTTGAAAAAAAAATAATAGTTAAGGTATTAAGTTGTTGAGTAAAAAAGTTTATGGTATCAACTTGAAAAAGCAGAATAGTTGATGGTATCAAAGTACAATTTAGCCTAAATTATATGAAAGTATTATTATTTTTTAGTGCGGCAACCAAAAAAAAATGGTAACCATCTTTTCTTTACTTGCATCGTTAATATATGACATCGACAAAATTAAAATTGTGTACGACATAAAAAAAGGACAAAATACATGACATCGGCAAAAATAAAATGTTAATATATTCTATTATTAATTTGTAGATATTACTTATATACATGATTCATTTTTCTTTAAGAAAATTAAATTAAACTTACGTTATTAATATACGACACCGACAAATTTTTTTTGTTCAATCCAACCACATAAACCAAGCAAAACCAAAATACATCTGGAGAACATATTGTAGCATATTTTGACCATTAAAATAAAATAGATCAAAAAGGGTTGTGTGTGCTTCCATTATTGCTAAATCCAACCAAAACCAAAATAAAATCACAATTCATTGCTTCCAGTAATCGCAATAAATATATATCGCAATGAATATATATGTTGGATCTTTTGGTTGCCGAGATGCTCGGTTGACAGGAACGAACAAAGGTAGTTGGGGTGTTTGGTTCCTCGGTTGAGACTAAAATGACCTAAGATGAAGATTGTTGGGTTATATATCATACTTGGTTGCATGCTCAAAGGTGATGACAATAGAATTGGTAGTTTACTCCCACGTCGGGTAGGAAGTAAGTTCATGCGGTGTAGTGAATAAGGATTTGTTTAAGCCTTATAAATTCTCTTTTAAATGGGCCGCTCAGTCCAATATCATACCTGAAAGGTCAACTCCGATTCGGGTCACACCTTAGTTTCCTACACCTAGATAGTTGGTTTTAAATGTTAAGAATATATGTGCCAAGTCATGGTTAGGTTCTCGGTGGTGTCTAGATTAGGTTTTGACTGAGTTTTGGTTACTACGACTCATTCGGATTCGAGTTGGGTCAAGCTGGTTTGGTTTAGGATACACGGTTCAGGCATAGTCTAGGTTAGGTTGGGTAGTGTAACATTAATTAGCTAGGAATATAGAATTTCTCACAGTAATGCAAACCAAATAGCACAAAACAATAATCTATATTGCAAAATCATAGTTTTTTCAAATGCTTCTTCTATTAAAATTTCGTTTCTTGATATATAAATTCCTATACTAATTTCCAGAGTATCAAAATATGAGTCCATTTTGTCCACCCACTAAAACTAGTGGAAAAATTAATCCTTCCACTTAAGAGTTGTCACATTGTCAAACTAGTGGTCAAAACTAGTGTGGATGTTCACCAAACCACTCTCAAAGTGGTTTTAAGTTGGATGAAAATGACATGTGGCAACTCTTGAGT
Organism: Iris pallida; assembly: GCA_029216955.1. Lineage (NCBI taxonomy): Eukaryota > Viridiplantae > Streptophyta > Magnoliopsida > Asparagales > Iridaceae > Iris > Iris pallida. The sequence continues at coordinate 14,383,879 of JANAVB010031619.1, forward strand.
GGAAGGGTGAACATCTCCACTAGTTTTGGCGGATGAAAAAAAACATGCTCTTATTTTGTATTATTATTATATTTTACGTTTTTTGTTTGTTTATAGTATTCTTTTTTACATGTAAATCCATTATGAAATAAAGTCTTTTTAAGTCATACTATTCTTTTTTTTCCCTCCACTTGTTTGGTGTGTTTATTTGAACAATATATAGGGCCAGAGTATAGCTTCCCTAGAATACAATTCTTTATAGTAGCAATCGTAAATATTGAAGACCTTATTCTTATTTATTAGAACATGTACAAATTATGCAGTTTCCCACTTTTTTTTTTTCGTGTGTGATGATTAGATTCTTAACTTAGACCATATTGATTTTGTTTCCCGCTTTACAGCGTATACAATATTTGGTGCCATCCTTGAAGTGACATGGAAATTAATTCCGAGGAAACTATTATCAACTATATAGGTTGGAAAATTGAGTCAATGAGAAATAGAGTAATTTGGATTCCAAGGATGGAGGGTGCGACCACTACCTTACTCGAAACATGGAAGCAACTAATTGTGAAGGCCCTGAAACGAAGAGACCCATTTGATTACGTGATAGAAATAACGGCACAACCCCCAAAGGAAGAAGCTGGTAGCAACGAATACACTCATGCAAAGGAACAGAGGATGGTAGCAGAGAAGCTAGGCATACTGGACGAGGAAGGTGGCGCTCTTCGAAGATTATTGGAAAGTCAAGACGAGTTAGACTATTATGACTATTATTTGGATGGGGTGGAACAAAGAGGCTTATTACCTGAATTGGCCACAAAAATATATAATAAGCTAAGAGATGAGAAGTATCTACTTGTCTTTGAACATCTCGACCAAGCTATTGAGCAAACATTATTGACAGTGGAAATAGGGCTTCCTACCCCACTTCAATATAATAGATGTTGGTGGTTGATTAGCACACTTTCTGATGGTATATGTTCAACAAGCAAGTCTGCCGTCGACCTTGTCTTCGATCCCTACCTTGAAAACGCACCGATCATGTATGCTCTAAATCTACTTAGGGTAGAGGCTCAAGACATCCTCTCTACCATTCCTCTTATATCGGGTAAAGAAGACAAGATTTTAGATTGTTTGTTCTATAGTTTTATGTTCACAGCAAGAGAAACACAAGTACAAGATCATGAGTACGGCATCAAGGAAGATGAGTTGGTGAGGTTTTGGATGGAGGAGGGATTTATCACTGAACTAACTGTAGACACTGACACGACAAGTAAGATCATAAATCAGAAACAACAACAAGAAGATTACGACTACAACTACTCACACTTGTTCAATATAGGCAAGGCTATTATGGACAAGTTTGTAACCAGGTCCTTATTACATCGTCGTCACCTTTTTATCATCAGTCCAACAGATGCCATCAGGATTTTCTACTATAAAACACAGATATATTCTCATTCTTACATGAGTAAATGGTTGTTCTGGCGATCAGAAGTGCCTTCCTATCAAAGAGAATGGGACGAGAAGCACATTTCCCTATTCCAATTAAACTTGTCTAGATTTTTTCTTACTAGTCCGCTTCGATGTAGAGAACTGACCACACTCATCTTGAGGGGTTGTTCCCATATGCATAACATACCTCATGATTTTTTCCAGTATATGCCCCTCCTAAGAATTTTAGATCTCTCATATACAGACCTTACATTCCTTCCCTCCTCCGTGTCCTCTCTCCATCATCTAAGACTCCTTACTTTAAAAGGGTGCCATAAACTTACAAACCTCCTCCCATATTCTCAACCTTTGTCTTTGTCCTCCTCCTCCTCCTCCTCTTCCTCTACACCTTTACCTTCTCCAGAACATCATCCTCTGCTTAATCTACATGTACTAGATGTATCAAGTACAAATATAGCATTATTGTCGACCACATTGCACATGCCAAACCTTACTGACTTATTTCTCACTGGTTGTACCGCTTTGTTGGATCCACCACCCTTTCTCCCATCGCTAAATAACCTCAAAGTTCTCCGTCTTACTGAAACACAAATAACCACATTTCCTGAATCAACTTTTAGCTGCATGGAGTGGCTTAGAGTCCTGGACCTCTCTAATAACCGTCAGCTAGTATCGTTGCCACGATCCTTGTCCAAAGCAAGACTACTTGAGGAGCTCCACATCGATGGTTGCAAAGCCTTGAAGGAGATAAATGAAATTGTCAATGCCAAGTTTCATACTTTCTCCCTCTCGGATAATGATAGCATGACATCACTGCCAGAGTCTCTCCCTAAGATAGCAACACTTGAGAAGGTACACCTCCAAGATTGCAGAGCATTGAAGGAGATAGACACAATAGGAGGTACCAAGCTCAAATCCTCTCTCTCACCAATATTGTTCTCCTCACATCACTACCAGATTCACTTTCTAAGATGGATAGCTTGGAGGAGCTCCACATCAAAGATTGTAGAGCGCTGAAGGAGATAGACACAATAGGCGGTACCAAGCTCAAAATTCTCTCTCTTACCAATATCACTTCCCTGACATCATTACCGGATTCACTTTCAAAGATGGATCGCTTGGAGGAGCTCCACATCACAAATTGCCAATCCTTGATGAATATTAAAGCAGTCGATGGGGCAAAACTCAAGATCTTCAGCCTATTGAACAATGATAAGTTAACATCCTCGCCAAAATGGTTCTCTAGAGCAGAAAAGTTGGAGAAGCTTCACCTCCAAAATTGTAGAGCCATGGAAAAGATAAATATTGCTGGAAATGCCAGCATGAGATCCTTCTTCCTCTCCGGATCGCCTGTCGTTGAGCTCTCTCTACGTGGATGCAAGAACTTGGAGACCATAGAATTGCATGACCTTGAAGAGCTCGAGGTTCTCGATCTATCTTTTACTCGAATCAACGAGTTGCCTGCCAACATCTTTAATGATATGCCTAAGCTAAGGTACTTTTGTATGCTGGCCGCTAAGAACTTGAGAAGATTCCCATGGCACCAAGTACAACATCTCCCCAAGGAGTTCATCTTTGATAACTGCAGTTGTCGCGGCAGCGGCAACAATACCCTTGACATAGAGGAGGAGCACAATGGCCAAATTAATATCCGACGACAACGACTTGATGTGGGGGACGGCAAAGCTAGAGCCCACATATTCATTGATGATCCAAGGTTCTTCTGGAGCCTCAAGAAGAAGGACTGTCAAAGATTGATAGGTGATCAGGTACGACAACATCTTCTTGAATTTCACGTCACTATCTTTCCTTGTGAGCGGAGATGCAACAAAGAAGCAACAGCACCAGAAGCCTTAAGTAGCTGCAGATTCATCCAAGGAAGGAATTTCCCTTACAAAGATATCTATATTAAGAGTAGTGAACTTAAGCGAGTGGAAGAGCAGCATCGTCCTAATGCTCGCCTTTGCAGGCACTTGACAATGGAAGGGGTACTTGATAGGTGGTTACCAACTGGTGGTCATTTCCCTCTTCTTAATAACATGGACTCATTATCCATAAGTGAGGACAGATCTATTGTTAGCTTGTCCGATATGAGCCCAATGAACACCCTCAAAGAATGCATCCTCACACAGTGCCATAATATGGAGTCTATTGTTGTCTCTGCTGCAGAAGGGCAGCAGAAGCTCCTGGAGATCTTGTGGGTATCGGGCCTAGGAAAACTAACCACGTTATTCTTAGTGGCAAAATATAGCTTCTATCCGGAAGAGTTCGGGCGTCTAAAACATGTGCATGTAGAGCATTGCCCAAGACTAGAGAAGCTCTTCCCAAACAACTACGGCCTGCTACCTTCCCTGGAGACGCTAACCATCAAATTTTGTGACAGCCTTAGAGAGATCACCTATAGGGTCATCGGCGAGCGAGCCAATTATGAGTCTGTCATATACCCTAGACTTCACACCCTAATCCTGTTGGAGCTGCCAAAACTCCTGCATTTTCGTGAGGACCTGCCGGAAGCTAAGTTGTCCTCGCTGAAGATGCTCCATGTCCGCGGTTGCTGGAGGCTTCACAAGCTTCCTCTCCTCCTCCAGTCGAATGTTGATCTTCCGCAGGTGGTGGAGGTCCGTGGAGAGCAGAAATGGTGGAACAAGCTGACATGGGACCATTATCGTGACGCGTATGACAACTTTCCCTTCAACTACAGTTTCTTAATTCGATTCAAACCACAGGCCAAATTTTCTACTTGGGAACCAACCATCAGAGGAAGGAGTAGGAAGAAGACGAGCAGAGGACGCCTACGTACAACAACTGCAATGATTCGTTAAGGAATAACCGGTAATTCTGTTCATCTAACTCCCTTATGTATTATATAAATGCTCATATATAAATGCTCATATATATATATATATATATATATATATATATATATATATATTCTTCTAATTTCTTCTCTGCACTCTCTTGACAGGCCCATATTTATATATATGCTGGCAAAGACCGCTTCTTTTGTCCCTTGTGAACTCGCTGGGCAAGCATGCATGAATAATCTTCTTATGTTTACTTTCTCTACATATATGATTTGATTGTTGTTTAATATCAAGTTGGTTGGATTGGTTTTACTTTCTACATGTATGATTTGATTGATGTGTAATTTCAAGTTGGTTTACTTTCTACATGTATGATCTGGTGGTTGTTTAATTTCAAGTTGGTTGGATTGGTTTTACTTCCTATGTATGTAAGGGATTTTGTTGGATTTGTAATTTTACTGTAATTTCAAGTTGGTTGGATTGGTAATGTAAAAGATATTTGTGTTCTGTGCTATGCTTTGGAGAATTATTGGTTTTATCTTAACTGATACCAATTGTGAAATCCTCTTGTAATATTTCCGCTCGTAGAAATAAAAATTATTTTCGTAAAAGAAGACCCGAAGGGATATGATGTAAAAGATTTGCGTTCAGTGCTCTTCTTTGGAGAATTATTGGTTTAGGTGCGGATTCCTGGCTATAAATGGGAATAAGTTTATTCTTTGTTACTTCCAAGTGCCTTTTTTGTACCTATAATTTTTCATAGATACGGTTCGTTGGCGCTATTACCTTGATCTCTTGTGGGCCAAACTGCCGCCACGTGGCACCGCTCCATTGGCATGTCATCCGGTGTGGGACCCATGCAAATAGGGGGAGGGGGCAATGGGGTTCGGCCACACAGGCGGGCGGGCAAGCTCACCTGCGGTCAAGTTACCATTTTCGTATTTGATTTTATAATTAGATTGTAATAGTAAATGTGAAGCCTATGTTTTTGTTATTAATTATTTTGCATATTTATTATTATAGATTATGGGCCCTTTTTTTTAGATAACTTAAGCCCATACCCAAACCCAAACCCAAACCCAAGTCCGACCCGAAAACCCATTCAACCCACATTCCCCTCTCTCCCCGGGTCCCGCACGTGAACCCCCCAACCGGATCTGGAAACCACGGAGAGTTTAATTCAGAAACTCTTCTTCTCCACAGAACATCCCAACTCTTCCACCTTCCCAAACTCCCCATAACTCTTTCACCGCTCCTCCATTCCCGATACTGAAGCCATCCCCGCACCCCCCGTGACGCCCCGATCGCATCAACACCGCTCTCGCAAAAGAAAAGTATTAGTGAAATATTTCGTAAATGTTTATTTAGAAAATTATTAAATTAGATTTCAAATATTTCGAGTTTACGCAATATTTTCTATTAAAATAATGTTCGATAAGAACCGCTATTATTTGTGATAATATTCCAAAATACACATTATTTTTCGCCTATTTACAAAATACTAATAAAATTGTTTTTACCAAAAATATTACATATTTAAATTATTAGTTTCTCTAATAAGAACGACAAATGTCTATAGTTAGCGTAGGTTTACGTTAGTGGTTTATTAGCCAATCTTGGTTTAAGTGCTAAGGACAGATTATTGTTAATGTAGGTTCGGATCCCGGACCCTAACCGATACCTTCCTGTCACTACCTTTCACACCGAGGAACGGCAAAGGCAAGTTTCATATCTTTCATGCCTATGTTTTATTTAATAATTAAATGTGCTACATCAGTAGAATCATGTATATTGTAACGACACTGATTCACAGTGGATCCCTCTCGGACTCCACATCGATTGATTGATTAATTGATTGCGTCATTGACTCATTGACTCAGGGTTTAATTGGGGGAGTAATATAACATCTATGACCAAAGTCATTGTTACCGAATATTGCCTCTCGCACTAACCCCTACTGCACAGGTGGGTTGAGCCGTACCGTATACTATCATTTGGCCAAAATGCTAGTATAGACATTGCCTCTATCCAGCTGGTCACAGATCAGTTATATACTCAAACGCACTATTGACTCATTGTAGATTGCATCATTGTAGCCTCTGAGTTTTATTGCCTGCTGTCTTTTTATTATTATTTAGCAAAACTATATAATGCTTTAAAACTGTCTTGTATTATTTATTGTTATTTAGAATGTTAGATGTGGAAATATGTTCTTGCTCCCCTCCTGGCTGGAGACCAACATTTTTAAGTGACTGCGACGACGAAGATCTTGCTTTTAGCTCTTTCTACGAACTTGGTTCGAACCCTGACGAGGTAGCCGAACCTGACCAGGAAGCCCCAGAGTTTTAGTTGTACCATGGTTTAGTTTATTCTCCATTTTCGGCAATAAAGACCATGTAATAATTGAATGTTTGTTTTGTTGTATTTCTTATTTCAGACGAGTTTTCAGGTTAATATAATGTTATTTCTTTCCGCTTTAGTTTTGTCTGCTTGTGTTCACTGGTTGATACAACTTACTGTCGTCGTCTCACAACGGTGCAGGCTGGACATGATCCGATTGGACCCATTATATTGGGATCGGATCGTGACATATTTTTAGTGGTGGCCCATGCAGGTCCAGTTCTGCGAATTGGTATAGTCAACTTAGTCTAGACCATGCATGTAGTCCTGTGAATCTGACCTAGGTCTAGGAATGACTCTAGAAAAACAGACTCTAGAAACAACTAGAACACCTAGAATATATTCACCCTGTTACAACATATGGCCAAAATTATTTATTTAAAATATCTATTTTGCTTGCTTATAGTTTCTTAGGTTATCTTGTTTATGTTTGTACCTAAGCCCTATCCAGATTAGGCCGATCGTATGATGGTATATTTAACCGCCTATATTATTTTCTAGATTTTATGTATCTTTTAGTGTCACATGGCTTTCAGGGGTTATTTTTTACCATATCTTTATCAGATTCTAGCATCCCTTAGGATCTATACTCTTTTGCTATCTCTGGTTTAATATTAGATTTTTCAATCACCTTCTTTAGCATTTATTTCCAATCTCTTTATTAGTTTGACCAAATCTTACTTCTCTATCTTTATTTAGAATCTAGATCCATTCACTATTTAGAGTTTCAGATTCTTCTTTAGCAAACCTAATAAACTCTTATCTACCCAAAATATTTCTACGACTAGTGTATCCAACCATTTGTCTTGACCATATTTTCAATTGACTTTCTCGGGACCAATTCCGAAGCAAATTCTTTGGAACCATAAAACCCTAAGGTTAATTGTTACCAAAAGAATTTGTTCAACTTTTAGCTTGTTCACGAATCTTCCAAAGGAATTATTTTCCAAACATAATTCTAATATTGATTGATATTTCCTAAGTTATTCCAAGGACCGAGAATATTTTCATTTGTTGACTTCCTCCACTTAACTTGAAACCTTACTCTCTCTATGCAACTTCTTGATCAATTTAAGGTCTTGAAAGTTTCTAAACTCAATCATTGAGTATCATGAAGCAGGAACGGTCAGAGAATTGATTTCATTCTATTATTGAATTTCTTTTAGTCATTGGAAAACTTTTGAATTGTTGAGCTATCCCTTTGAAATTCCCATGGACAAAGTTGAGAAAATATTCAGTGACCTAATATGGTTTTCGCACATATGCATTGCAGCCATTTATCTGAATTATGGTAACTACGAGTTTACTGCAGCCAGATGCGCACTGGCGAGGGATAGACTCTAAGTTGAAGTGATTTTAGGGGTTCATAGGTTTTCGGATATTATTGAGATTATGTCCTTAATAGATCATATTTGTCTCCTATGTTGTTCAGACAGAAAATGGATAAAGTTGATAGACTACTCGGTAAACTATCATTATTCAAGTTATGGAGCCAAAAATTTACTGCAGTCAGGTGCACTCTAGCGAGGCATAAATTTGAGGCAAAGTGACTTCGGGTATATTTGGTTTTCCAATATTATTAAGACTATATCCATACCATGGTTGTCTTTTTAGCACCATCACATTATTCTGACTTTTGTCCGGTTAGAGGATTTGTATTTCTAGCAGTTGTCTCCATTTTCAGAAATCTCTTATTACCCTCGATATCCTAATATCATACAACTTGTTGATTTTTCCTGAGTCACAAACCCTTATACTCCATTCCAATTTGATCTGGAATTTTTAGTTCCTCCTCTCAGAAGATTCCATTCTTTTATACCTTCTCAATAAACTATTGACTTTCATTTCTTTCATGTCCTTTCTGTTTCACGAGAGCTCATTTGATTTTCCCCTATTCTTTTGATCATATTTTAATCGTACCTAGATTTTTCTCGTGCCTAAAATAATTTTGATCACAACAATATTCCAACTCTATCTCAGCTCATATCTAGGTAATTCTGACCGTGCCTATATTTTATCATTGTACCTAGTGATCATGCCTAGAATCAGTTCATGTATGACGATTTAAATCTGGAATGATTTATAGCAAGGATTTATAGAGTACATGAGCTATGGGATAAATATGAGCTAAATATGAACACTTGTGATTTGAATCAAGAATTGGATAATTAATGATGTGAATACAAAGCAAATTGACATTGTAGATTAGAGGTTGTTAAATGATAAGCATGGAGATGCACTTTAGGAAGATGCACGATGAATCAAAGGATATATAAAGGACGACCAAAATAAAAAAATTGTGGACTTAAGGTGTAACTAACTAAGGATGAAAATCGTATGAATTAAAGGGTGCAAAAGATTATAAATCAGAAACCAGAGATAGAAGGATTGTAAATAATACAAGGTTGGGAGATGTAATAAGATATATTATTAACAGAAAAATTTTTGGTCAAAGTGATACAGTGAAACCAAGATGAAGGATTCGAGCTTAAACAGGATAATTAAATTTTGTTGAGAATTCAGGATCAAATAGGTAAATGAGGATTTGGAATCAAGATATATACATGTTGGTGAAAGTAGACGTCTAAATAAATTACGGAGTGATCACATATGAGTACAATAGATAAATAAGGAATGATAAAAATTTCATGGATCATGACAAATTGGAGTATTGGAACGTGATGTTGGTTTGATACTAGAGTATTACGACAAGACGGAGTATACCAAATTATAATATTTTGGTCAAGAACGAATAAGATGCATAAGACGTGATCGGAACACATGTAGTGGTATGTCATAGAACTAATTTTGGATATATATTAGCAAGTTGAAGTACATAATATATTGCGGGAAATATTATATGTATTTAGTAAGAAAAGGTGGGAAGACAAATTTTCCAAGGTTATGACGGTGATTGACAAATGAGGAATGAAAGCAGAAATCCATAATTGGGGATAGTGACTGTGTTTCTAAGGAGGAAAGAGTGTTATTTGAGAATAGTGGATAGATTGATAAAGATATTGCACTACATAGATTTTCTATGGGATAGTTAGCCTAGTTAGGCATAAGGCTGTTGAGGAAGAATACCCTGACAGGTTTGAGGCATGATTGTACCCCGACCCTTATCTTTGAAATTTTGACGACAAAATTTTCTAAGGAGGGAAGGTTGTGAAGCCCATGTTTTTGTTATTAATTATTTTTGCATATTTATTATTATAGATTGTGAGCCCTTTTCTTTTTAGATAACTTAGGCCCATACCCAAACCCAAGCCCAACCCGAAAGCCCATTCAACCCACGCTCTCCTCTCTCCCCTGGTCGCGCGCGTGAACCCCCCCAACCGGATCTGGAAATCCACGGAGAGTTTAATTCAGAAACTCTTCTTCTCCACAGAACATCCCAACTCCTCCACGTTCCCAAACTTCCCATAACTCTTTCACCGCTCCTCCATTCCTGATACCGAAGCCATCCCCGCACTCCCTGCGACACCCCGATCGCATCAACACTGCTTTCGCCCTCTTTCTGTGCCGATCCCCGATCCCCGACCGATGACCCGGCGATCGCCCCCAGCCGCTGCTGCCCCCCGAAGCACCCGTCCGGCAGCCGCCCCCGGCGCCGCTGCTCCCCGCAGCTCTCCGTGCGGCCTTCCCCCGGCCGGCAGCGCCCTCCGCGCTCCAGCACCAGGCTTCCGTCGCTGTCCCGCCATCCTGCCCGTCGCCGTTGCCCACATGTTTGTGTCCGTGTCGTGCCCGCGTGTGTCCCGAGTCCAAGGCATCCCCTCGGTGCTCCGTCACAGTCTTTGGTAACCCCGCAACCCTCTGTATTTTAACAGAACCCATTTCTGTTCCTGGAATAGCTAGTTTAATTGGGTTAAATTAGTTTCCTAATTAGTTCGATAATAATTGTTAGAATTAGTTAGGTGTTACCATTAGTGGATAGATTAATGGTTAGTTTTTGATACGTAAAATTGTGTTATGCCGTAATAGGATTACTTTAACCAAAGTTTCATTATTATTCATTAGTTTATAATTTAGCAGCAAAAGCATTTTTTTTTATTATAGACAAAATCTTATATAATTATGTTTTAAGTAAAAATGCGTATTTTAGTATTATTAACCGTTATTTTATGAATAATGTCGTATTAACGTTAATTTCAACAATTATAATATTTTTGCCATAATTTCATTATTACTATAAACTGATCAATTTTAGTATCAAAATAATTAATTATATAACAAAGTATATTTTAATATAGGAAATGGTATCTATAGGCCAAAAACCGTATATACATGTTTTTAGGTAAAAATGTTTATTTTCGTAAATTAGTCATTTTTCGCTAATAAAGTTTATGGGAATGAAAATTGGTATGGATAGCATATATTTTCTAATAAAATCGTAATTTTGCTAAAATGAGGTTTTACGTATATTTATTATTAAAAATGATTATTCTTTGCAAAAGAAAGTATTAGTAAAATATTTCGTAAATGTTTATTTAGAAAATTATTAAATTAGATTTCAAATATTATGAGTTTACGTAATATTTTCTATTAAAATAATGTTCGATAAAAACCGCTATTATTTGTAATAATATTCCAAAATACATTATTTTTCGCCTAATTACAAAATACTAATAAAATAGTTTTTACCAAAATATTACATATTTAAACTTTTAGTTTCTCTAATAAGAACGACAAATGTCTATAGTTAGCGTAGGTTTACGTTAGTGGTTTATTAGTCAATCTTGGTTTAAGTGCTAAGGACATAATATTATTAATGTAGGTTCGGATCCCTGACCCTAACCGATACCTTCCTGTCACTACCTTTCACACCGAAACATCCAAGACAAGTTTCATATCTTTCATGTCTATATTTTATTTAATAATTAAATGTGTTGTATCAGTAGAATCATGTATATTGTAGCGATACTGATTCACAGTGGATCCCTCTCGGACTCCACATCGATTGATTGACTGATTGATTTGTCTCATCGACTCGGGGATTGATTGGGGTAGTAGTCTAACATCTGTGACCAAAGCCATTGTTACCGAATATTGCCTCTCTCCCGCTAACCCCTACTGCACAGGTGGGTTGAGCCGTACCATATACTATCATTTGGCCAAAATGTTTGTATACACATTGCCTCTATCCAGCCGGTCACAGATCAATTATATACTCAAACGCACTATCGACTCATTGTATATTGCATCATTGTAGCCTCTGAGATTTATTGTCTGCTGTCTTTTTATTATTATTTAGCAAAAATATATAATACTTTTAAACTGTCTTGCATCATTTTTTATTATTTAAAATATTAGATGTGAAAATATGTTCTTGCTCCCTCCTGACTGGAGACCAACATTTTTAGGTGACTGCGACGACGAAGATCTTGCTTTTAGCTCTTTCTACGGACTTGATCCGAATCCTGACAAGGTAGCTAAACCTGACCAGGGAGCCCCAGAGTTTTAGTTGTACCTTGGTTTAGTTTATTCTCCTTTTTCTGCAATAAAGACCATGTAATAATTGAATGTTTGTTTTGTTGTATCAGACGAATTTCCAGGTTAATAAAATGTTATTTCTTTCCGCTTTAGTTTTGTCTGCTTGTGTTCACTACATGATACAGCTTAATGTCGCCGTTTCACAACGGTGCAGGCTGAACATGATCCGATTGGACCCATTATATTGGGATCGGATCGTGACAGTAAATCATCTCAAAAATAGTGTGTCGAAACTAAGATCGGTCACTTTTAGTGAATTGTATCATGAAATCTACCATTTGATAAGAAGCGGATAGCTTGCATTGAAACTGCTTTAGATGATGTCGAGCTGCTAGTTATGTCATTGTTAAAAACAACATAGAACTGAATTTTTTTGTCAATATTTATTAATTTTACCTTGTGCTTGTTGTAATTTTAAGTTTACCCGATTAGTAAACAAACGTAAGGTCATTTTTGGGAGGAAAAGAAAGTTACGTGGTAGAGTCTCAAATTTTCATAGGGGAAATTTATCAAATGCCCAAAAATTGTAAAAGTTTTATGAAAAACTCACCGCAACAAAACATTTCATCGCGTGCCCATAATTAGTAAAAAATATATATATAAGGGGTTCTGAATGATCTTTTTGCCCTTCTAATTTTTTGAAAACACCCACGAAACCTACTCTTCAAAAAAGAAAGTTTCGATACTTCCTCTTCTTCCATACATTGCTCACTTTCGAATCTAGGTTTTCTCCTCCAAAATCTTCAAACCTTGATTCAAAAACTCGTCGAAAAATTTTGAAAAGGCCGACAAACGGCAAAACTGTTAAAACGGAGGTCAAAACATTATTTTTTTTGCGATTCTAAAATTTTAGAAGGCTGACAAACGGAGGAGCAGTTTATCTTAGGCTACTCGGAAATACGCTCATTTTGCGACAAACCGGGCCTCGTTTCGACTTCCCAGTCAAAAGTTATGGCCCTCCAAAGTTTCAACTGGCCATAAAATGTAGGAGAATGACCATTCTCTGTAGTAATATCACGGGTAACGGCCATTCTCCGTGTTAATATCACGGAGAATGGTCATTTTCCATGTTAAGTTGACGAAGAATGACCATTCTCCGTTACGGAGAATGGTCATTCTTCGTCATTTAACACGGAGAATGGCAATTCTCCGTCTATTTAACACGGATAATGACCATTCTCCGTGTTAAAATGACGGAGAATGGCCATTCTCTGACATTTTAACACGGAGCCATTCTCCGTCAATTTAACACGGAGAATGATAATTCTTCGTGGTTTTAGCACGGAGAATGGCTATTCTCCGTGTTAAAATCATGGAGAATGGCCATTCTCCTTGTTAATTTGACGAAAATGACCATTCTTCGTGTTAAAAAGACGGAGAATGACTCATTTTAACAAGGAGAATGGTCATCTCCGTGTTAAAATCACGGAGAAGTCTATTTGACACGGAAAATGACTATTTTCCGTGTTAAAATAACGGAGAATGGTCATTCTCTGACAATTTAACACGGAGCCATTCTCCGTCAATTTAATACGGAGAATGGCAATTCTCCGTGGTTTTAGCACGGAGAGTGGCTATTCTCTGTGGTTTTAGCACGGAGAATGGCTATTCTCCGTGTTAAAATCACGGAGAATGGCTATTCTCCTTGTTATTGACGAAAATGGCCATTCTCCGTGTTAAAATGACGGAGAATTTCCATTTTTCGTCTATTTAACACGGAGAATAACCATTCTCCGTGTTAAAATGATGGAGAATGGCCATTCTCTGACATTTTAACACGAAAAATTATCATCTTCGTCAATTTAACAAAAAGAATGACCGTTCTCCATTACTACCTCGCGAACAATGTTGATAAACATCTGAAGAAAACTTGCCACATCAATTTATTTATTTATTTATTTTCTGAGCAACAAAAGGCCATTACTTCCTCACGTCACTTGTGCGTATCTCTCTGTCGATACAGCACATATGGCATTAGTTCTGTCAACGACGACACATGAACGTTGCTATCCCTTTGTAGCAATTCGGCAAATGGAAACAATTGGGACGACGAAAGTACATACTATAAATCAGCACAGTACAAGATTGAGGTTAAAACTTCACATGCTTAAACAGATTCAAATTTGGTTAATTAAGTATGTTCTCACCACATTTTTGTGCTATTTTTTCAATAATTCACACTGAACACGTTTAAAACTTCACGTACTTAAAATTCGTATAATAATTCAAATCTTTCAAAAGTACGCAAGTATTATACGTTTCTGAAAGATACGAAAAAATTCGTGTATAATACGAGTTTTATTCGGATGATTGCTGGCAAGGTTGTTGCCCATGTCGTTGCATGTCAACATAATTAGCGACGTCATTGACGGGGTGGTTAATAATTTTTACAGAGGTTTTTAATCCCCTAATTTTTTTGTATTTGCAATCAACTTCCACTGCTGTCAAGGTTCTCTGTCGTAGTGTAACAGGACTAATATGCATAAACTTGGCGATCTGATTAATGCAAATCTTGAAGTTTAGTATATGCAAATCTTGAAGGTTGGATTGATAAGCAACTTCTAAAAACTTCTTCCAATCTGCTTTCTATGGGTCTGTTTTTTCAAAAAAAGTAAAAAGTCAAAGCAGTCAGGGTTGGCAAACTCAAAACGATGTCTATATAAATAAAAAATGAAAATATTAAGTATGACCAACCATTATTACTAGAATGTGATACAATTCATATTTAATTGACAACCTATTCCAGTTGAGCTAAATTAATTTACATTTCAAATCATTTTTGATCAATTTCTTAAAAAAAAAAAAATTTGATAGTAGACCTATCAGTTTGGCCTGTCATGATTTTATATTTTAAAAATTGAATAAATATCAGTTGGTTGTTGTTGAACTCATGCATCTTATATAAGAGACATAAGAGAGAAGTGAAAACCAACTTTGCTAAGCGAGTATTTCTATCCGATTATGTAAAACTAATTTTTGTATTTGACACTTAAAATTTTGGGTCCTAGATGGTTGTTTGGTCTGCCCTGTTCAGGATGGATTTTGTGGTTGATGATTTGGTTTTCGGTCTGTGGTTTATGTCTACTTTTGATTTGATTTTTCTCCAACATCTAATTCACTCTTTTATAATCATTTATCTCTTCTGTGTGTCTATATTTTCCTTAAATTTGATTCCTTCTTTTTTTTTTATCACAAATTTCTTCTTTGGTTAGAAATTCATGACATTGACATGCAGAAAATGTCAAACTTGAATTCGTTTGTTACCATACATGAACTCAGTTTGTATCTGTCTAATTGAGGTTATATATACACTATTCAATGATTCAGTAACGAATTTGGGATTTTAGTTTGGCTGTTGTCATTGTCAAGTTACACAGGAAAAGATGTACAAGTATTTATTTTATTAGCTTCAAATAAATCATAAGTATATTTTGTTAGTTTCAAACAAATCATCATATTGATGCAGTCTTTTCATATGGACATTTGCCTAAGTTTGCAGCTAGAGTTCTTCATTTATGTTGATTTATTCTTTGACCTTCCATTCTGAAATTCCAAGGTGTTGTACCCAAGGTTCACAATATTTGTATCGGAATCTGTATCAGATCCTTCCTTCATTGTGATCGACACTATCGACAATTTCGGATGAAAGTATGGAATTTTTTGGTACCGAAAAACAAAACATTATTAGTAAATTATCAAAAATTTAGATTTTTTTAATACATTTAGGCATAATTTATGTTTTATTATGTGTTGTTTCTTAATAGTTTTGAAATTGAATATAATAATAGTCAACCTATTTACATGCGATAAAATAAATTTTCTTTTATTTACAGTTTTTTACATCCTCGCTGATTGGTCTTTTCGTTCAATTTTCTGTATTAACCAGGAAAGAGACCTCGAACGTTTATCGATATCAGTCGGTATCAGATCAGGATATCCAAACCATATCGGTATCGGCAGTATCAAATCCGTATCGGCCGATACTACAAACTATGGTTGTACCACAAACTGATAATCTAACAGCTCCATTCACAAAAATCAAGCGTCTAGCTAGTTGATTATAACACAATAGTTCGAACAGCACAGAGACAAATGTGAACTAAAATCACTATCAAAATTTAAATTTGTAACTCGTTCAAATCATACAAGAATCTGTGTTTAAACAAGCACTGTCGAGGCAGACAGTTCAATCCCATCCTCTCATCATACACGCTCGGCATAACTCAATGTGAAGCTGAGTTAATGGAGAATTAGGAAGTGAGAAGTGCAGGTGGTCTTGCTAATTAGGAAGTGAGAAGCACTTACATATATCTCCGATTGTAGAACATACTGCAATCGTATGCTTCCTTCTCCTTCTTCCCTTATATATTTCAGTTTTGTACAATATTAAGTTCTGAAGGATGGAGGGAATGCGTGAGTTATGAAACTACAACATGACTCCAGTATATAATTTTTTTTCTTTTTTTTTTGGTGTCCATTTCTTGAGGCTGCCAGCTTGGGACCGTGGCCGCCCACGGGAGGGCTCGAACTTGGGACCTCCCCTAAGTGAGCCCCCCTCCCAAACCACTTGGGCTAGGGAGCTTGGACTACTCCAGTATGTACAACTGAATAGGAAAAGAATGAGAAGGGGTTTAGATATACGAATAAATATGCGGGCAAGGGAAAGTCGGTTTCTTGTTAGAATGATAAAGTGATGATAATAATAATATTATGAAAGTAAAGAGGAAGACGTAGCAGTAGAAAGATAGCAAGTATGGTGCATGGAGGGATTAGTTGGTGTTGGAAAAGAAGCGCGGAAACCTTTTCCTAAACTAGAGAGTACATGCGAGAAAACCGAGCAATACAACGCACGAACCAAAACACCAAAACAAACCACGCAGACACAGAGAATTTTTGACGTGGAAAATCCTTGCGGGAAAAAAACCACGGGACGATCGGAGTCCAACCCTGAGAAGCCTTCACTAATGAAATAAAGAAGTACACCCTCTACAGACTTCTCCCGGTCCAATACAGATCCCCATAACGCTTGGAAGCAAGAACAATGATTACAAGGCTACGAAGAACAAAGACGACGAGTAGAGATTACCCGAACACGATCCTCCTTCGAAAACGGCCTTCAATCATCTTTCTTCTCTCCCAAAGTTGCAATGACACTCTTGCCTCTTTTTCTCTCTCTTGTGTGTGTTACGTATGTGATTAGGGTTAGAAAAAACCATATGTAAACACCTTAATCACGCAACAAAACCTGGACCGCAGGATACGATCCAACGGTGATTAAATCACCCTGAAATCCACTTCATCCCGACAATACAGAGTTCGGACAGAACTTTGTGTTTTTGTCACAGAACCATTCTGGAACCAAGGGGGCAGAGTTCGGGCCGAACTCTGCCTCCCCTGTTCCAGTATGCTATATGTTGGCTCCCGAGTTTCTCCGTCGACTCCGAATGGCCTCGTCACCTCCCCGAGCTTCTCTGACTTACGGACGGCGCTCGTCGCACTCCGAGATCTTCTCCACATAGGTTGGAAACCTCACCCACTCCAACAGTTGGCATTGAATATATCTTTAGCTTGGGATAAATATGATGAACCTGAGAAAGGTTAGTGTGAACCTATGTTGCATACATAGGACTGTAACCAAAATTTTAGGAGTGTAGGGTTGACCCATGCATACTTGAGCGATAGGGAAAAGGGTGAAGTGGTTGATCCCCTTGCTGCTATGTGTAGAGTTAGGAATACATTCATGTGATACCTATGTTAACAGTCTCTATGTTGTTCTACTCAAAACCTAGTTTAAGTAGGGGTATATGGTGTTATCTACAAAAGTGGTTAAACAAGTTTCTTTTGTTTGCTTTTAGAGGTTTCCTTGGTTTGTGAATGAAAAGTCATGTGAAGGCTATGATTCCACGTATGACCCAAATATAAATCGAGGAACATTGCTAGGATTGGGAAAAGTATGGTGTGTTTCAAGTGGATATCATGTTGAGGAATATATGCGAAGGGAAAATATTATGGGGTTGTGGAATACAGAGAATTCATTGTTGGGGGAAAGATTTAGTTAAGTGATTTTTAGTTAGGCATACTAGATATAGCAAAATTTGGAGGTTTGCCTATCCTTAACACAATCCTTATTTATAAGAAAATTAGAAGCCAAGTCTCGAAATATTATTTCCTCTATATGATAGGATTCTGGTTGAGTAATTAATTAGTTCTAAATATTTTCCATAGGTTTCCTAGACTCTTCGGACTTGGGCGTTGGACCAGTTCCCTCTCACCAGCATCAGGAGCTGGACAAGTGCACCTTGTCAATCTTGTACTTTAGTTTAAATATTTAGCTTTTAAATACATGCTTGCTTATATTGTTGCAACACCTAGGGCCGTGTTCGGTACTCCGCGTCCGAATCACATTCGGGTGCCGATGGTCGTTAGCGCCATCGGGTATCGATAGTAGATATTCACATATACGTTACCGCGACAACTCGTTGCGGGGTACGCTCTGACCCTAGGACACGTACATGTGACACTACATTATTGACGGATTTTCGTACTTGATTATATCTTGATATACGGACATCTGTATCTAATTCTAGGACGTTGACATTGATATGCATGCATTGTTACTTTTCTATTATGACCTGTTGTCCTAGTTAGAGGTTCTGGCCGAGTGCCTCGTGGATACGATTCGTGAAGTCACATGGACGGAGAGAACATACACCATGCGTTGACGAATGGAGAGTGAAGGGAGTCGTTTAGGTGGTGCAGTTTTTTCTGCCGATACTTGGTGTGTCGTGTCGCTATCGCGAAGCATGAACAGATGCTCCCGAAGCTCAGAAACAGGAATTCCACTAGTCTGAAAGGAGATTTATAAAAGCTTGTGAGATTATAAAGTGCCAAAATTATACCCAAAGAAAAAAGATTAGGTCTACAAATGTGGTATGACCAATGCAATAGAGGTTGGATAAACCATACTACATGCTAATGAATTTACAGAAAAAACTAAGAACAATACTATCTCTGTGCATATGTAATTTGCTCGAAGGTCTTTAATTTTACAAATATTGATATCGGATCTGACAACGAAAATCGAACTAACAAGCTAATCTGGTCTATGTGCAGTTCTCAATCTGACTAATTTCCAAACCATCCACGTAGTAAATCATGACGACGAAAAGAACTCGTTACACGTAGGTTACCTTCGACATCCACTCCATCACTTCTCGGATTCCTCGATGCCAAGATATGGCCACCATTGTGCCTCTGGAATTGCGAGCTTTTCACACATCTCCACTGGTGTTGTATGGACACTAAGACCACGTTTGGTTCAACGTAATGTAATATAATGTAATCGTAATGTAATCAAATGAATTTTTTTTTTTTCATTTGATTACACTACGATTACGTTTACACTATAGTGTGCCAAACGAGTTCTAAGGCCTATAACAGCAAATGCTGCTTCTTTCCTTCATATATCCCGTAAAGAGGTAGTAGAAGAACAAGTTAAATAACTGCTTAATACCACCACTAAAATCGTAAAAGATAATGGGAGCCAAATTCCAGGTTCGTGACTTCCTCTCTTATAAGGATCGGCACTTAGTGTATGATGCTGCGTGTATGTTTGTGTGTCCGTACCATGTGGATCAAACAAACCCATTGAGTCAGTCAGTAACCAAGCAGAAATTTATAAGGCAAGTTGAGGATTAAAGAGAGCCATACGGCCTTAGTGTAGATAGCGGCTCAAAGGGAAAAATGTTAAAAGTCTTAATTTAAATAATCAAGATACCAATAAAAGTTACCTTGACCCCAAACAAATTGATATCCGGGTCCTTCTATAAGGTTGCACATGTTTGCAACAAACGCGAGGCACTTGTCTGTCTCAATCGAGGGGGGGGGGGGGGGAGCTACCTTGAAGACACTTATGCTAGCTTCTTTCTAAGATGAAGACCAGCCCTTACTCTCTACTTTAGGGGGAAATCCCTGGTGTGAGTCACGACAATTATACTATAAAAGATGCTGAATATCCATTCATTTGAAACACGTATCCAGCCAATATAAGAAGCCTAACCTTAAACTAACAGAACTTCAACAAAACACAAGGTGTTGGGAAAAACAAGACCTTTTCCGCCTTTGTGATGAGATGAGAATAAACTAAAAATGAAAGAAAGAGAAGAGAAAATAAGAATGATAGCACACACAAGATTTACCGAGGTTCAGCTCAATTTGAGCTTACGTCCTCTGCCAGCCCCTTCTTCGCCGTTTTCACTATAATCAAATGAAAGATTACAAAGGGCTTCTCTCAAGTTTGTACAACTTAACTTGATGATCACTTTCTCTCACAAACTCACTTGAAGTGGATTACAAGTGTGAGGATTACAACTTGTGTGTGGTTGTGTTGTTCTTGCAACTTCAACTAGTTCTCAACCATCACCGTCTCCCTCCTATAGAGAGGATATGCCTCTTGGGTACACCACATTCGTTGCATGGAAAAGACCAACGAATAGTCCTTCCATCTCCTATAGTTCGTTCCTACTTCCAAGGTCGTTTCTCCTTCTATGATTCATTCCTCCTTCTCCAAGGTTCATTGCATAAAGAAAGGTTCGTTGTATGTAGTCATCATGGGGATGGACCCCGTTCCCATCACAAGGTGCTTGTCTGTCTCAAACGAGATGTGTGTGTGTGTGCAAAGCTACTACCACGAAGACACTTATGCCAGCTTCTTTTCGATATGAAGACCAGCCCTTACTTATACTATACAAGATATTCCTTGATTTGAAATACATATCCAGCCAATATGAGAAGGCTAAACCTCAAACTAACAGAACTTCAACATAACGCAAGGCGCTGGTCTCTCTCACTCTTTTATTGCCACACCAACATGAAACGGAACTTCAACATAAACCATTTTATGTTACGAATAGTTCATTTAGAGTTACACGATTCCGGCAATTATCTTTCCATTCCGATATCGACACTCAACTTCCTCTTTTCTCGCCTAAAAGGTCAATCATAATCATATACAGTAGATATATAGTAACTTATGTTGCACTGACATGAATACTAATGATACACATTACGAAGTTTTTGTGCTTCCTAGCATCCATTTCGTATCCGTGTACCAAAAATTATGTATTCGGCCAATATAGGTTCGAAATGCAAAGGCGACGCACAGGCGTGAGGAAAGCAAGACACATGTACAATTAGAAGATTAACATAGAGCCTCGACCTAGAAACTGCTGTGTCTCGCTCTGTTCCTGGTCGACACTTGTTCGCAACCAAACAAGGGAAGCTTCGGTGGAACTCGAACCCTAAATGAGAAGGCTAAATGATGCTAAATTCTCTGCAACAAATTGAGCATTCTCCCTCAACACGGAGGTTCAAATAGAGACCTCGACAATTTCAAAGATCGCAATTTGCATCCCGAAGTATCTATGACTAATCATTTTCAAGCAATCAAATTTCACATACACCAAGCTATATAATAATATCACACGAATCAACAAAACCCTAGCTACAAGAAACCAATATTTATCGCTACAAACGCAACGAAGCCACGAGGGAAGAGAAGCTTACGGTCATTGCCGGCGGCTATGAACTGCTCAAGCGCGGAGACGCTGGAAGCCCAGGAGGCGGCGACCTTCTCCTGCAGCTCCGTCGTCGTCGTCCCGATTTCGCACCTGGGCCCCCCCACGGATCCGACACCGGCCGGAAGTCCCCGCCGGGATCCCGAGCCTCAATGCGCCCGCCCCGCCCCTGCGGACGAGGAGCAGATCCGCCGCCCTCATCCCGACGAACGCCGGCGTCACACCGGT
Source organism: Iris pallida (assembly GCA_029216955.1). Classification (NCBI taxonomy): domain Eukaryota; kingdom Viridiplantae; phylum Streptophyta; class Magnoliopsida; order Asparagales; family Iridaceae; genus Iris; species Iris pallida. The sequence continues at coordinate 14,405,816 of JANAVB010031619.1, forward strand.
GGTAGCCGCCATTGCAGGAAAGGCGGGACTTTTATGCAAAATTTCCGGTCCTTCCTCTCGTTGAAGAAGGAAAGGAGAGACTTTTTATGCAAGGATGTTCCTATTCTTCTTCTTGGGCCTCGTTTGGTTTATGAAAATTTATAATTACAATTAATTTTTTTTCTATGTTTGGGGGCTGTTTGGTTCGTTGAAAGTGGGGGTGAAAGTTGGAAAAATTTGCAAGTCCGCTGAACTTGCTTCAGTTCAGCTGTTTGGTTGAAAAGTTGAAAGTGGGGTGAAAGTGGTTGATGGGACGCGGGGAAGTTCATGTCTCCTTCATTTTTGGTACACTTTCACCACACCATTTTTTTGGTGAAAGTGGTGGAAAGAGAAGGAAAAATGTGGAAAGAGAAAAGTGGTTTTCGTTTAATATATCTCCAACCAACATCCACTTTCAACAACCATCCAAACAACGGAACTCTTTTTTTTCCACTTTCAACAACCATCCAAACAATGAAACTCCTTATTCCTCCACTTTCATATTTTTCAACCATCAACCAAACATCTTTTGGAAACTCAAAATTTATGCGTACGCATCGCGTGCGCAAGTTTCGTTTTTTCACTTTCGCACTTTCATACACTTTCGTGCAACCAAACATGCCCTTGGAAAAATTAAAGAAATTAAGAGGAAAAGTGAATCTTTAGAAAAGAAAAATGAATCCTTAAGTTGGTGGAAGGAAACACTTTTCTCTCTATTTTTTTCTTTTCTTAGAAATTAAAAAAAAATTTCTCATTTTTTTTATTCAAACAAAGAAAATGAATCACTTTGACGGTTGGATTTGGTAGAAGAGGGTGGGGGCCCTACTGAGCGTGTGGGATTAGGAAGGGGCACGTGTGGAGGAGGGATGGGCAATTGGTGGTCGGTGGGCTGTGATCGGTGGCTGCTATGACATAGTTTATCCTTGGTTTGGTTTGTCATGGAAATAGTCTAGTAGGACAAATTTGACCATTAAGGCCATCTTGAATGGAGCTTTGTATCGATCCTATTTTTATGTTAGAAAAAAAGGGGCTATTTAGAGTTTATACCCTTCATTTTATACGAGTTTAAAGTTTAAGTCCTATCATATTCGATTGGAGAGTTTAGACTCTAAATTTTTGTTTTTTTGTTTTTTTTCCTACCCTCCATTCATGTTTGATAATAAAATTTCTATATATAAGTTAGGAAGGGTATAATGGAAAAAAAAATTAAAAAAATAAAACTTAAGGGTCTAAAATTTTCAATTGTACATGTGAGGGCTTAAATTCTAAACTGGTATAAAATTCAGGTTCTAAACGCTAATTAAAATTAGATTTTTTTTTCCTCCAACCATGATTTCTATCTCAATTTCCATCCTGTGTGGCATGATGTTGGATAGAGAATTTCTATGAGCATTTATATATATAAAAACTCCCATAGAAACTATTTCACTCTCATAGCAATTAATATTGGACCCTACATCATTAAATTGATCATTTTATTCTTTTACACATGATAGAAATGGAGAACCATTCAAGAGTTTTTTTTTAATGTGCAATTTCTCTGTAGAAACTCTACCAACTAGGATATAAATTTTCTTAAAGTACAATGAAAAGTAGCATAGAAACCCAATTTTAGAAATTTCCATTGGAGATGACTTGGAGATCTTATAAAATTACGTTTCTATTGTACTTGGTATTGTATTTTAAGAAAATTTTATTATAATTGGTAGAGTTTCTACATAGAAATTGCAGACACAAAAATACTCTCTAATGGTTCTATATTTCTAAACTACGTGACAAAAAATAAAAAGATCAATTTAATGATGTAGGGTCCAATTAATGTTTATGATAGATGGAGAATTTCCGTGAGAGTTTATACATGTAATAATTTTCGTAGAAATTTCCCATCCTACATCACCATCAGTACAAAGGATGAAAATTGGGATAAAAATCACGGTTGGCAGAAGTTTTTTTTTTTCCTTCTAAAAAGGATGTCTACCATAGAATTAGGGGAGATAGACACCCCATTGGAGATGGCCTAAGAGACTGTTTGGTTCGCGAATTTGGAGTCGGGAAGTGGCTCAAATTTGGATTTGGAATCACTTCACGTGTTTGATTGGAGGATTAGCAAACAAAATTTACTATGAAGTGACATGAACAGTAAATCTTGTCTGCTAGGAGTTTTGAAATCAGTATTTTTTTTTTCTCAGAAGTAGAGCGCAAAAATGAAAAATTCCCATTCCCACTTCGAGCATTTGGTTGAATTTCCATTTTCTTTATACTTTAACACTTTTCAAATCATAATAACTCATAAAATTACACTGTTTTACTCACTTCAACAACCATCCAAAAGTCAAACTTTAGGATTTTTCACTTCTAACCTCCACTTCTTCAAAGCACCAAACGAAGGAATTTTTACTTTGCCACACTTCACCGTACTTCAAAGCATTCTGTATGCAAAATATCAATTTTTGGATTTTTCACTTCATCGTATTTTGTGTAAAACAGCCCCTAAGATGGAAACGACCGGGTCAAATTCGAAGAGTCATTTAGACCCCCAAGTCCTAAACCCGTCTTGGGATCTGACTAGGCCTTTATCGAACTTGGACTTGGCTTTGCGCATGTAGGTTTGGATTCAGATAATATCTTGTTGGGTATCCAGTCCAATTGTGAGAAAACGAGGAGGTTTTGTAATTCTATGTACCCGACTTGTATAGAACATGAAAATATTAAACTTGCCCCTGTAGATAGTGCTTCACGCCATGTTTCAAAATTGGGACTCGTCATATGTATTTACATCTTGTGTAAAGTATGTTGGAAACGAAGCGCGAAAACCGTTCCCCCAAACTAGAAAGTCCTGCGAGAGAACCGAGCAAAAGCGCACAAACCAAAAACGCCAAACACAATCGCAGACACAAAAATTTTTGACGTGGAAAACCCTTGCGGGAAAAACCACGGGACGATCGGAGTCCAACCCTGAAAAACCTCCACCAATGGAATAAAGAGAATACACCCTCTACAAGCTCCTCCCGATCCAACACGGATCACCACAACTCACTTGAAAGAAAAAAAAAATTGGTTGCGGACTCCGAAGAACAAGAGATGCCAAAAAATTATCCGAAGCAATCTCTCCTTCACAATAGTCCTTAATCCTCTCTCTCTCTCAAAGATTGTAAAGCACTCTTTGTTTTGAGATGATTTTACAACTAGCATGCACCACCCTTTTATAAGCCCTTGGTAACCCATACATGGAAGGCCAATATATATGGAAACTTCCAATATAAATTAATAATATATTTAATGGAAATCCAATCATAATTAGCTTACCATAATTGGAAACCCAATAATATGGAAAGCTACTATATGAAGGGTCCAATCATAAATATATAATCAAAGTAAATATGGAAATCCAATCATATATTTCCTTACCATATATGTACCAAAATAAAATCCATACACTCCCCAAGCTTCTCCGACACACGGATGGCGCTCGTCGCTCTCCGGCGTATTCTCCACATAGGTGGAAACCCCACCCACTCCAACAAATCTCCCCCTTCACAACTATGTGAAGGAGGTCGTCATCCTGACGATCTGCCTGCAGTACTCAAACTTTCCCCTCGGAAGAACCTTCGTGAGCATGTCCGCTCCATTGTCATCAGTATGAACCTTTTCAAGCGTCGCATCCTTCGTCTCAACCACATCCCGTATCCAATGATACCGAGTCTCGATGTGCTTGGACCGACTATGAAATGTCTGGTTCTTCACAAGGTGAATAGCACTTTGACTGTCGCAAAGCAAAGTATACTGCTCTTGCTTCAGTCCTATTTTCTGCAGCAGCTTCTTCATCCACAGCAACTCCTTGCAAGCCTCCTTCGTCGTAATGTACTCTGCCTCTGTCGTCGACAAGGCAACACACTTCTGCAACCGCGATTGCCACGATACCGCTCCTCCAGTAAACATCATCACATAGCCCGAAGTCGATCGCCTCGTGTCTACATCTCCAGCCATATCAGCGTCAGTATACCCAACCAGCTTCGGCTCGTCACCACCAAAAGAAAGTCTCCAATCGGCAGTGCCCTGAAGGTATCGTAGAATCCACTTGACCGCACTCCAATGTACCCTTCCAGGATTTGAAAGGTACCTGCTAACTGTGCCAACTGCATGAGCGATGTCTGGCCTCGTACACACCATAGCATACATAAGACTTCCCACAGCTGAGGCATATGGAACCCGCTCCATATCTTCCTTTTCGTCTTTGGTAGATGGACACTGCTCTTCAGTGAGCTTAAAGTGAGCCACAAGGGGGCAACTCACTTTCTTCGACCCGTCCATACCGAAACGCTGAAGTACCCGATTAATGTACTTTTTGGGACAAATGTAGCAGCTTGGACTCTCTCTCTCGGCTGATCTCCATCCCAAGAATAGTCTTTGTTGCGCCCAAATCCTTCATAGAAAAGGCCGCGCCCAGTTGGCGCTTCAACTCCGCTATCCTAGTGGCATTCCGACCCACTAATAGCATATCATATACATAGAGCAATAAAATAATGAAATTATCCTCGGTAAAATACCTCACAAATGTACAATGGTCCGACGTCGTTCGTGTATAACCATGCTCCCCCATAAAAGACTCAAACTTCTTGTACCACTGCCTCGGAGCCTGCATCAGACCATACAAGCTCTTTCTCAACCGGCAGACCAAACGTGACTTGCCCTTCTCACAGAATTCCTCTGGCTGCTCCATGTACAACTCTTTCTCAAGATCACCGTGGAGGAATGCCGTCTTCACGTCTATCTGCTCGACCTCTAAGTCGAGACTGGCTGCTAATGCTAGCACCACACGAATAGACGAATGCTTGACGACAGGCAAAAATATCTCATCATAATCCACGCCTTTCCGTTGACCGTAGCCTTTGACTACCAGCCTCGTTTTGTATCGAGGACGAGTAGCATCATCCGTCTGCTTCACTCTAAACACCCATCGATTCTTCAAAGCCTTCTTGCCCTTTGGCAACCGCACCAGCTCATAAGTGGAATTAGTGTGCAAGAAACTCATCTCCTCCTGCATGGCCTCCATCCACTCCTGACTGTGTTCGTCTTCCATAGCCTCTGCAAAGCTTTCGGGCTCTCCCCCGTCACTCAATAGCACATACTCATCCGGTGAGTATCTCGTAGATGGTCGACGATCTCTGTCGCTCCTTCTCAGTGGAGCCACTGGTGCTAGCTGTATACCAACAGCCTCCTCCCCTTCAGGAACTGCCTCCCCGATATGCTCATCCTTCTGAGGGACACCCTGACCACCATCAGCAGGCTGATGATCAAGGTTGGGAGCAACTCCATGTACTGGCTCCCCCATAATGGGATCCTCTGCGATGTCCTCTGGAAACTGTTCGAAGCAAAATGACTCTAAGTCAGGCAATTCCTCAGCCTCAGAAGGCGTCTCGAAATCCTGAGTGTTGGTCATGGTCTGATCCTCGATGAACACCACGTCCCTGCTTCTGTAGAGCGTTCTTCCCACTGGGTCGTAGATTCTATAGCCAAACTTATCCCGACCGTAGTCGACAAAGATGCATCGCCTCGTCTTCGGCTCAAGTTTGGTCCTCTCGTCCTTTGATACATGCACGAAGGCCTTACAGCCAAACACTCGTAGGTGATTGTATGACGGCTCTTTGCCGTACCATACTTTGTCAGGCACATCACCCTGCAAAGGAGCACTAGGAGACAAATTAATAACATAAGCGGCTGTGAGAAGAGCCTCACCCCAATAACTGCCTGGCAAGTTTGCTTCTGACAGCAAACACCGCACCCTCTCCATCAGTGTCCTGTTCATGCGCTCCGCTACACCATTGAGCTAAGGTGTCTTTGGCGGAGTCTTCTGGTGTCGTATCCCCTGCTCTCTGCAATAAGCATCAAAGGGACCGATGTATTCGCCGCCATTGTCGGACTGAACACACAATAACTTCTTGCCCGTCTCTCTTTCAACAGAGGCCTAAAACTCTTTGAAAGTAGGCAGCACCTGATCCTTGGTCTTTAAGGCATAGACCCAAACCTTTCTGGAACAGTCATCAATAAAAGTTACAAAGTAAGAAGCACCACCAATAGATTTTACCTTCATAGGACCGTAGACATCCGAGTGAATCAACTCGAGCAACGCTGGCTTCCTTGAACTTGGGTGACTTTGGAAAGACACCCTATTTTGCTTTCCAGCTAAGCAATGCGTGCACTTCTCCAACTTTGTAGACTTGAGCCCTGGAATCACCTTCATGTTCACCAAGTAGCTCATCCCCTTCTCGCTGATATGGCCGAACCGCCTGTGCCACAACTCGGTAGACACATCACTGACTGCGTTCACCTCATGTGCCCCCTGTGCGCTCCCCTCCATATAGTAGAGACCGAACTTCTTGCTTCCTCTGGCAATCACCATCGAACCTCTGGAAAGCTTCCACTGACTATTTCCGAAGAGACTGAAGAATCCCTCATCATCCAACCTTCCAACCGACATCAGGTTGAAACGGATATCAGGGACATGACGAACATCTTTGAGAACAAGAACTGTACCCGTCTTCGTCCTCAAATGCACATCTCCAACGGCAACCGCCTTTGACACATCTCCATTGCCCATCTTCAACACTCCACAGTCGTCTGTCGTATAAATGGCAAATAGTACCCTGTTGTGAGATACATGCGCTGAAGCCCCTGAGTCCACCAGCCAAGAATTATCATCACAGGCGAGGTTTGTGATAACCTCATCACCTACGACGATCACATCGCCTCCATGTATCGAAGCTGCCGCTGTAGTGTTCTCATCTTGCTTCCCCTTGTCGCCCTTCTTCTCTCTCTTCCAAGCGAAACAGTTCCGCTTGATGTGGCCCTTCTTGCCATAATGGTAGCACTCCGAGTTCTTGTACCGACCCTTGGACTTCCCCCTGCTCTTGTCTCTGCCACCTCCTAGACCCCTACTTTTGCCCCTTCCGCGGCTCTCTAAAACTAGTGCCTCTGAGTGATGGGATGTGGATGAAGTACCCTGAGAATGTCTCCGCATCTCTTCATTCAGTACCCCGCTCTTGGCAAACTCCAGACTGACCACCCCTTCCGGAGCAGAAGCGATCATAGATACTCGTACGGTCTCCCACGAGTCTGGCAATGTACACAGCAACCAAAGTCCTTGAACCTCGTCGTCGAACTTGACTCCCATCGAGGATAGCTGGTCCACCATGCCTTGGAACTCACTCAAGTGATCCGTAATGGATGCACCATCTTTGTACCGCAGACCCATCATCGTCTGGATCAGGAATAATTTGTTTACCCCGGTCTTTTTTGCGTACAAAGATTCCAGTTTCTTCCATAACGTCTTCGCATGCTCAATATTGGCAACGTGGTTGTACACGTTCTCGTCGACGAACTGCCGCATGTACCCACACACCTGTATATGCTCGAAGTTCCAGTCCTCATCGAATTTGTCACCGGGCTTCTCGGATGCAAATACTGGAAGATGCAGCTTCTTGACGAACAGCAAATCCTTCATCTTACTCCGCCAATAATGGTAGTTGGTACTGTTCAGGTTCACCATGCGTACCGGCTTCGCGTCCATCTCTGCTTCCTGGTTTGACTGTCAACTCCTGACACTTCTTTGAACCCAAAGCTCTGATACCACTCTGTTGGGAACGAAGCGCGAAAACCGTTCTCCCAAACCAGAAAGTCCTGCAAGAGAACCGAGCAAAAGCACACAAACCAAAAATGCCAAACACAATCGCAGACACAAAGATTTTTGACGTGAAAAACCGTGGCGGGAAAAACCACGGGACGATCGAAGTCCAACCCTGAAGAACCTCCACTAATGGAATAAAGAGAATACACCCTCTACAAGCTCCTCCCGGTCCAACACGGATCACTACAACTCACTTGAAAGAAGAAATTTTTTGATTGCAGACTCCAAAGAACAAGAGATGCCGAAAAATTATTCGAAGCAATCTCTCCTTCACAATAGTCCTTAACCCTCTCTCTCTCTCAAAGATTGTAAAGCACTCTTTGTTTTGAGATGATTTTACAACTAGCATGCACCACCCTTTTATAAGGCCCTTGGTAACCCATACATGGAAGGCCAATATATATGGAAACTTCCAATATAAATCAATCATATATTTAATGGAAATCCAATCATAATTAGCTTACCATAATTGGAAACCCAATAATATAAAAAGCTACTATATGAAGGGTCCAATCATAAATATATAATCAAAGTAAATATGGAAATCCAATCATATATTTCTTTACCATATATGTACCAAAATAAAATCCATGCACTCTCCAAGCTTCTCCGACACACGGATGGCGCTCGTCGCTCTCCGGGGTATTCTCCACATATGTGGGAACCCCACCCACTCCAACAAAGTAGAGTTTTCTTTCGTTGCCACTTAGATCATCGACTTGCTGCTATAGTATATATTTTCATATAGTTGCAAAGCTTGTCATATGGATTATGATACTGTTTAGTACTTCATAGAATATGGTTCATTCAGTTTAGGCATGAAGGCTATCAAGTAGTTATTATGGGTCAAAGATCGAAGATATAAAGTTTTCAGGACCGTTGGATCGCTAAGGCAGTCCCTGGACTGGGAACTACATAGAGATGAAAAATCTGAGATAAAGTGACGACTCAAGTAGTATGGTAAAGTTTAAGTAGAGACTTGTATGATCATAACTTGTGAACAAGGTTATATAAGTTCCTTGAACGATCGTTGGGGTACTGTGATCGATTCGGCCTAGGAGAAACTGGTATTACGAGACCTTCAGTTGGGCTACGATGCGAACTGCACGTGCCGCAACAACAAATAGGACTTACTATAGCAGATTTTTACAATGTTTGGGTTTAAACGCTATAGCATACTATTAGTAATACCATACTTTTATTGAATGTTATTAGTAGGGGTGAGTGTCGGTATAATCGGTCGGTATTTGATCGTACTTTTCGGTATTTTTATAAATCGATATTTAAAAAAGCAATACCAATATCTTACTATTTAGAATCGGTTTTTTTCGATTTCGGTTAAATCGATATTCGGTCGATTTTTGTTCAGTATCGATATTTTACCAATTTTGATCAATCAACACACTTAATATTATAGAACCTTTTAACCTATAATATATATTTTTTTACTTTTTTGGAAGCATTAAATTTCAAAGCCAAAAGCCTCTACCAACCAAACAATTAATCAAAATTATTAGAACAATAGTAACAAGTCGCAAACACCAAAAAATAAGCTTAAAAGATCAAACGAGGTCACTAAGTTTATTCTTTAGTATAAGTTTAAGTTACCAAAATTCACTTCAAAATTCCAAATATTCAATCCTTAGCGTTCTTAACATAACTTCAAGTCCACTAAAATCTATTCTAAGTTCTAAGAAACTGACTAAAACAAGATAAAAATAAAAATGAGTAGTATAAAATTAACCACGAACAACATTCTAAAAAAAAGTGTGTGTGTGTGTGTGCATGCATGCGTGCGTGCGTGTGTATGTGTGTGTGTGTATATAAAAATATGATCGGATCGATATTTTCGGTATGGTATTACACTCAAACCGTTACCATTACCATTATACCATATTTTAGTCGGTTCGGTATTTGGTATCGGTACATAATTTCGGTTCGGTTTTTTGAAATATTTTTTAATCAGTATTCGGTCAGTTTTTTTGTATCGGCCGGTATTTGCTCACCCCTAGTTATTAGAATGTTAACGGCTGATTGTGACAACAATATATACTACAACAAAAAGTCTTGTTTATGGCGGCTAAAAACTGTCATAAATGACATTTTATAACGTTTTTGCATGCCCGCGGGTGTTATAAAAGCCAGTGTTATATACATTTTCTAAACCATTATAAATGGACACTTCATATATATAACACTTTTCCACTGAAAACATTATAAATAATATATATATATATATATATATATATATATATATATATATATATATATATATATATATATATATATATATATATATATATATATATATGAAACATATTTACAACAGTTTAGAAATTAAGTGTTATATATATATATATATATATATATATATATATATATATATATATATATATATATATATATATATATATATATATATATATATATATATATGTATATAACACTTATTTTCAAAGTGTTGTAAATAGGAAATATATATATGCATAACGCCTTTTCAAAGTATTGTGGATGTAATTCACACACGCACTCGCGCGTGCGCGCACACGCACACACACACACACACACACACACACACATATCACTTGTCAAAGCGTTATAAAAAGCAATGGTCAATACTGACCGATTCCAAATCATTTATTTCGACCAGACAACCTACTGAATTCAACATATCAATTTAAGAACTCAGAACAAAATAGTCAATTGGTTCCATTTACAGATTCTACAACAAAAAATAAAATGAATTGTGTACAACAAAAAATATTATTTTTTTCTTATTTTTGAGAGTATAACTCGACTCAACTCCCTCTCTCATGAGCCATAGAAGTTATAAGTTACAACGTCACTTTGAGCTGGAGTCGTTGAAATCATTTGGACTTGGGTCATCACCTATGCTTTCCAACATCTGCACTGTTTAATTTCAACTTATTGTCCCAAAAGAATTACTAAATGTACGTTCTTGTCTTGTATAAGTAAAATCTAGGCTAATACGGCATCATGCTCCAGCAAGGACGATCGATTCGGCCAGAATCGATGCGAGGACGAACGATTCGATGGATCGAAGCGTGACACTAGGTGAGAAGTCCTAGTAATTGGGATTGGGGTTTTATGTCTCTGTTTTATATACATCTATTATATTTTCTTCTTGAGAAGTTATAAGGGGTCAAATTTTAGGGCAAAAGAGATGGCATATACTTTTATATCCAATCTTTGATAGATATAAGATTGGAATTTGTCCAGATGGCCATAGCCATATACTGCATGTTGATCTTGCTTGATCCTCGTTAGAAAGTTTGTCGTTCGTTACTTTAGTTGTATGATTTGGGTGGTCGACATTCGTATCATACGTTGCATATATCTCTGAACCCGAAGAAAATAGTATAAGAGCTCTTGGTTCGAGAGGACGATGATACGAACATGGCTATGCATAACCTACAATCTTTGTACAAAACTGAAGATGATTGAGAATAAGATGTTCCTTATTCGCCAACTTTTCAACGTGAAGTACACTGAGAGAGTCACGGTAGCATTGTTTTGAAGAATCTATTAGTGTTCAGAGTAATACAAACAGAAGATGTTACTCACACTCGATACAATTGATGATAGTAGTCAAAGGCTATAGTTAGCAAAATGGCATGAATTTCAATAAAATCTTCTCACCGTTCATCAAGTTACCATCTATCCGTATGGTGCTAAGTTTAGCAGCCAGCTTCAATTTGGAGATTGAGCAGATGGATGTCTTCCTCTATGACATGATTAATTAGAGGAGAAATTATAGATAGATTAGCCAGAGGGAATCTGTGAAAAAGGTAAGTCACATTTAATTTGTCTGTTGAAGAAGTCCGTATGGTCTGAAGTAGGCTCCACAGCAGTGGTATAGAAAGTTCGAGCCGTTTATTGGCGAGCATGGTTATGCTTGTACAATATCGAACCATTATGCATTTGTGAAGCATGCATTTTGCCAAGGATGATTTCATTTTTTTATTGCTTTATGTTGATGATATGTTATTGGTGGAACGAAATGCTACAAGGATAGCAGAGTTGAAAAGCCAACTAGCTTGCGACCTTCTCTATGAACGATTTGGGCTCAGTGAAGACTATTCTTGGGATAAAAATCTGTTGAGGAGAGAGAGAGAGAGTGAGAGAGAGAGTCTAATTTATTTTGTTTGTCCCCAAAGAAGTACATTCACTGGGTACTTCAACGTTCGGGGTGGACTTGTCGAAGAAAGTGAGTACCCCTCCTACAGCTCACTTTAACCTCACTATGGAGTAGTATCCATCAACCGAGGATAAAAAGGAAGATATAAAGAAAGTTTAATATTCTTTAGTAATAGAAAGTCTTATCTATTCTATGGTATATAGAAGGTCAGACATTGCTCACGTAGTTGGTATAGTTAGCTTGTATCTTTCAAATTCGAGAAGAATATATTAGGGGACAATCAAGTGGATCCTTCATTATCTTCATGGCACTACTGATTGGATGTATCCATTCGAGAGTGATGAGATGAAGCTAGTTGGGTATACCAACGTGATATGGCTGGGGATGTGTGATACTAGAAGATCGATTTTGAGCTATGTTATGATGTTTGTTGGTGGAGCAATCTCGTGCATACGTGGTTGCAGAAATGTGTTACCTTGTCTACAACAGAGGCATAGTTCATTCCGCGATGAAGGCTTACAAAAAATTATTATGGATTGCAGAAAATCGAGTTTAAGTAAGAGCAGCACATTTTGCTTTGCGATAGCTAAGGTGTTATTCACCTTGGAAAGAATCCGACGTTGCATAGTCGGTCTAAGCATATTGTAACTCGGTATCATTGTATATGAGATGTGCTTGAGGCGATGTATGTAGCGCTTGAGAAGGTTCATGCAGAGGACAATGGAGTTGATATACTCACGAAGATTCTGTCGAGAGAAAATTTTGAGTGCTGCAAGAGAATCGTCGGAATGGCGAGTTCCTCTACCTAGTTGGGTAGGGGGAAGATTTGTTGGTGTTGGATGGGGTTCACAACCTATGGGTAGAACATTTCAAACTAAGACGAGTGACATCTGTGTGTCGGAGAAACTTAAGAAGTCGAAGGCGACAAAGGAGACGTGTTTGAGCGCATGTCAGACTAGTATTGGAAAACTGTATCAGAGACATAAATATTCTACCATGTCACACCCCAGAACCAAAATACTAGCAAGTAGGGAAGGACAAGGCCAGCTACGTATACTAAAGTGCTCCAGTACTCCGAAATAACGTATAAGCTGTATAGATGGGGGTTACTACTACAAGCCAACAGTCAGTCCTAGGTCAAAAATCCTAGCTATCTCAATCATAGGCAATAAATAATGTACAAGAAGTATGATCATCTAGAATATAAAATAGTAAAGCGTCACAAACCATCGTATATCAATGATCATGAAGCTAGTAATACAGAATGAAGAACTAGCAAGAGTAATAGTCATACATGATAAGCTCTAGCTATAGTCTAGAATACGCACATCATGTCTAAACCTGTAGGTTAAATGTCAAGTCCAAACAGAAGCTAAACAAGTGCTCGGTGGCGAAAAACCTCAAAAGAATAATGTATATAACTAGTGGACGAAAAGAAGGAACCCACTCAGGTACTCTGGTGCTCTGGATATTCACTAACGAGTGGAAGGTACGGAAGATCCTCGGGCATCTCTACCATATCTGGCCAAACAAAACCAGTAGGGTCAGACCCCCAATAGCAAGTACCACAAAGGAAGCCAAACTATGAACTAAAACCAGCAATAACTAACATAGCAATGGATAGAGATAGAAATAAGTAAAAGCAAATCAAGACTCGTGTGCTACCAATGCACTTATCCCGAGAATAGAAAAGACAATAAGTAAAGCAACATGTAGCATAAAGTAAACGACATGTGATATAATATAAACTATGAACATGTGAATTAAACTGAATATGTGAGCATGTAAGATAACTGAAACATGTAAGATAACTGAAACGTGTGAGCATGTAGGATAACTAGAACATGTGAGCATGTTAGGTAACTGGAGCATGTGAGCATGTGGGCATGTTAGATCTATATAGAATGATAAATGATAAGATGACTTAGGAACTATTCTGGAACCCAAGCTACAACCCATAAACCAAATAAGGACCGGGGTTGTAACCCTTCTCCTAAACAGAACTTTAGTATCTAATCATTTATCGGCAAAAGTAAAGCATAAAAAAAGATATACTGAAATAACAAATCCGAACACTGCCTAAACAAAACTAGACTAGACTAGACTCCATACAATAATCACGGCCAACCAATGTGTACGGCTTTATATATTAGCTAACTAGGGTTATCACAATCCTAATTACTAACATATGCACTTTTGAGAAATCCAATTCCAGTTACCTACATGCTGCTACCTGAATGATCCAAGCCAAAAGAAAAACAAGTATAGTAGACACACTGTAGTAAGATACATGTGTCCTAGAGAAGTGCCCTACTCGACGGTGTGCTGGAAGAGTGCTCATCATGACAGATAGCTCCAAATCCCATGTATATATATATATATATATATATATATATATATATATATATATATATATATATATAAGACCAAGACCAAAGGGGCAACAGGTAACTGGAAAAGTCTCCAATGATCTAGGTAATCAAGCTAGTTGTGTAGTCCTTAACATTTTCTTGTTAGATTCTGGGTGTGGCACTCCGTCGAATCCATCCTAGACATGAGACATGCGAGACTGGACAAAAAGTAAGAATGTGCATTATAACAAGCCACAACAAGAAAATATAATAAACTGGAAGCTAGGAGTGCGCTACGACGAGCCACTATAAAGAAATAGGGAGTGCGCCTTTGAAGAGTGCATAACCGCATGGACAAGCTCACACTAACCCATCAATTTTGGAGCCAATTCGAGATTTTTCTTGGGAGGTATAGGGAAGGAATTGGAATGTAATAATATCGATTCATACAGAAGAAAAGGTTATCTATTGATTCAACCGTTGTACCTATGGGATAGAGAAAGAGGAAAAAATAGAAGATTTCACAAACAAAATGCTACTTCGTTTGATAGAAATAGAATGGTAGATTATTCATAAGATGACACCGTCCTATATAACTTTTCTAAACACGACACCTAATTGTCAAACCCCACTGCAATTGATTTAATAAAATTCCAACATCATGTTTATTTGACTAATTAAGTTTAATGGTTGCACATGTAACATGGATTTTATATGCACAATGTTAGCTCATTTTACGCTGATAAAAAAATTTTAGGGAAGAAAAAAACTTGAAAGCAACAGTAACCTCCCCTCCCCAGCCCCCCTCACCCCCCTGTCCCACCCCCCTGTCATGACCCGCACCCGCTTTTCAGATACGAGACGTGTCCAAGCCAGCCTACGCCGCAGAGTCGGCGGTAGAACGCTGTCAAGCCCGCAAGAAATAAATGCTCAAAACACAACATTTGCTGCTCATTCACATTTCTACATTTATTACAACATTTATAATTAAAGAAAATACAAGATTTTACAATTAATAAAATTGATACAATAGCTTTCTATTTCTAGGTTGTCTTCAGCATACCCAAGTCTTCCCCAGTGCTAAGAGTGATAGCGGCTAAACCTGAAAAATATTGGTTTCCAGTCAGGAATGGAACAAGTACACAAACCGACGGCAATGCAAAACACAATAGAATTAACAAGACATGAAAATAGCATATGGAATATGAAAGCAAGTAAGAAAACTGATGACATAGCACGATAGAGAAGTAAACAAGGAAAAACTAATAAAAGACATCTATCTAGGTGGTGTGAAATATCTGTTTCGACATATGAATGGCTAGGGGATAAATCCGACACCTGTACGTGTCGTGTATAGGTGCTGTTGTTCACGAATAGACATCATGGGATAGTTCTGGGTAGTCCACATGTCTACTAAGATATTTTTCCTCCCGACTACTCCGTGTGACGAGCGTGTCAACAAGCAGCAAGATATATGTATAGATATGAAATGAAAAGACTACTATGAATCGGAAAGCAATCAGAAAGTGCACTTGCCTGGGGTCCTTTGCTGGTGAAACCGACAATTCCATTTCGTTTGGAATAGTCCACTTAGCCTAGGGTAAAGTTCGGGTTGCAAGAAAATAGAAAATTATCGATTAGTTACGATCTATGATAATCTAATGATTTAAGGGATATTTCTTAACTTAGGGAAAGGTAATTATTCAATTAGGAAAAATATATAATTAGAGAAATATGCCTATGAATCGTTCTTTTAGAAAATTTTGTATAAACTTTGTTTTGAAAATATATGATAGTTATTCTGAGACCCATTCACGAAAATACATGCAATATTTAGAAAGTGTTTTTACTAGCAAAATACTTTTTAGAGAAATACATAAAAACTAGGTAGCATTTCGGCAAAAGCTAATTTTTGTCCAATATAGTTATAGGTCAAAAGCTTTATTATAAAGTAATTCAATAGTATATTTTAGAGCTGTCGTAATATATAGAGTAATAGCAAGTAACAATATTAATAAAAATAGTAATAATGATACAATAATGACCAACTAAGTCACTAAGTATCATATTAACAAAGTATTAATTAATCAAGCTAATTAAATAATAGTTTCGACTTAAATAAACTAAATAAGGTAAATGATTAAATAAATTATTTCTAACTAGTCCAAAACTCTGTTTATAAATATTGAAAACTTAGTCTATAATTAATTAATTTAATTTAGATATAAAACTTATATATATAGTAACTTAATGAAACTCAAATTAATTCCTAAAACAAATCTCTAAATCTAACTAAGAGCCCAAGCCCATAACTTCTTAACTGACCCAATCCCTACAATTAAATTATCCATAGGGCCCATAGGTATTTCAGCCTAATAACACAACCAAAGAATGACATAAAGAGTAAAGGAAAGGGGTGCTCACTGTGGGGGAAAGTGTGGCGCACCGCCGGTGAGTGGCTCGCCGGAGGAGACGGGGTCGACCGTGTGCTGGTCGTCGACTCGGGGAGATCCCGCGGCAGCCGTTGGAGGGGACGACGTGGCGCGGGGAGGATTGGCGCACGACGGTGCGGTTCAGTTGGAGCCGGGGGTCTGCACGTGCGGGCGGCTACGCGAAGGCGCCAGGCGTAGCGACCCTCGGTCAGCACCGACGGAAGGAGGCACCAGCGAGGGCGGCGCTCTGGAGGCGTGCGGCCTCGGCTTGGCGGAGACGCGGACGGCGGCCTGGTGCGCCGGTGGCCGCTCGCGAGGACACGGCCGCCGTGGCCGCTTGCAGCCCGACGCGACCCCGCGTGGTGCTGAGGCGCGGTGGTGGTCCTCGCAGCGCTCGACGGCTGGAGGTGCTACGGAGGAGATCCAGCGAGGACGGCATCCAGTGGCGGACGGAAGAGTCGCGGGATTCCACCGGAGATGGAGTAGCGCGACTTGGTGTGAGTCGCACGGTCGGTCACGGTGCTGACGGGGAGATCGATATGGCAGTGGGCATGGCTCAGGTGAGGGGGTTCTCTTCTCGCTCCGCTGTGGTGTTGCCACCGGTGTGGTGGCTTGGTTTGTCCGGTGGCTCGGACATGATACTGGTTTTGATGTATATGTAATGGGAGATGGAATAAGAAGGATGGACACGGACACACGGGTCCGGACACGGCACAGAGTTTTGGTATTGGATGTGTGTGTTGATGGTGCTGGCTTGGCTTCGGGCTCGCCACGGCGTGGTTGATCTACGGTGATTGGGGTGTTGGGAATCCAGACACGCAAGGAGCAGGCGATCGTCAGGAAGGAGGCGATCGTCAGGAAGAAGGGGTGTACGCACATCGCCGAGTCCCGAGGCTTCGAGTAGGCCATGGTAGCATGTTGTTGGTTGAGTATGGATAGGGGGAGTCTTCGGTTTCGTGGGAAGGAGAAGGTTATATTGGTAGGGGAAGCCTTCGGTTGTTCTCATGCTAGGAGAATAGGGAAATAGAGATATAGAGTAAAATATTAAGCTAAGATACGTATACTACACAGATTAGAACTTTGGGCTAAATCTTATAGGCTCAAATAATATTGAATCCAATAGAAATCAATCTATAACAATTTAAAAATGATACTATATTTTATTTAAATATAAACATAGCCAAATCTAAATCTAACACTTTAAAATAATACTCATAGGATAAGACTTTATTTCAAGTAATATTATGAAACATATGTTTTTTTTTTTGAATTCAATCAGGGTACGACTAAATCAAACAAACTTTGAAATATCTTTATATCCATATCGAATTATTTAAAATAAACTTTGAAATATCTTTCTATCCATATCAAAGTATTTAATATGAGATGACAATTTCCCTGCTTCCCAAATATACTTTGGAAGAATATTTATTGCTATAAATTAATATAAATATATCGGTATAAATCTAATGCAAATAATAGTCATTTGTATTTAAACAAATCACTTGATTCCATGAAATAATTTAAAATATAATTTTGGTTTAATCAAAATCCTAATTTGAAAATAGGTTAAGCAAAAAATAAAAATAAATAAATAATGTTTTCAAACTCATGTCTCTTGTAATTCCAAAACTTTAAGAACAATGTTTCACCAATCTGCAAAGAAAAAAAATAATATCGTAACGTTCGATACACGAAAATTTTTAAAATAAGATAATTAGAATAAAATATACAAAAATAAAAGTTTTGAAATTTTCGGGAAGAGGAGTTACAAATCTACCCATCTTAGGAATAAATTCGTCCTCGAATTTAAAGGAATGGCTAGAATAGATAAGATCGATAGGTCAGAAGAAAATGTAAGAAAAGAAAATTTTCGTAAAAATAAAAATAAAAATTATCGTTTGACAAGATAGAATTGATCAAGGATAGCAACGTTTCTTTGGTAATAAATATTAATCAGGAAATTAACCAAGAAGGTTGGAATTTGAGGAATAAATAAGTAGATATGGTTTAGGGTTAGAAACTTAGGCTGAGATCTTGAATCCTAAAATGATGTAAAATATTCAAATATATATATATATATATATATATATATATATATATATATATATTTTACATGATCAAGATTAAAATCATTTTGGTACGAACAAATAGTTGAGCAAATTTTTTTTTAGGCACGATTATGGAAATGAATTCTAGGATATCATGCAAATTGGCACAATTGTAATAGAATCGAATAGTCTAGTCGTGATCTAAAGGTCGTCAAGGATGGTCCAAATCGAAATCGTCCTAACACTGTCGATTGTGTAGGCATGATCATAGAATCGTACTCTAGGGGTGATTATGAATCTAGTGGAAGGAACTCAAATCAGGTTTAAAAGATGACGATTCAAAATAGGAAGATATGGAGGAAGAGAACAATCAGTTTATTGAGAAGTTGGTAACTAAGAATAATGCACAAATCGATTTAGAAACTTTATAGTCGTATGCCAATAAAAGACGTAGCCTATATGGTATTCGAGTATCATAAACATATCTGAAGTCGTTTTACCAAGAATTTATGTCTCGCCAGTGTACAACTAGCTGCAATAAACTCTTGGTTCCACGACTCAAATGAGGATACAGTCATGAATACCCTATCAACTCTATCCAATCTTGACATAATAATTCAAGGAAAATAGGGAAACTAAGCTATAGCTTGAATGACATTTGATAACTTACGCTTACTTGAAATTATTTCAACTTGGAGGACATGCCACGCCAGTGCGCTGCTGGCTGCAGTGGACCCGTAGTCTCGATAATCCAAATAAGTGGCGACAGTGCGCTGCTGTCTTGCCATCGCAAGTTAACGAGCATTCTTTTAACTATACCTTATGAAATTTCAAAGGAGGTTCTAGAATTTCAAACAAGTTCTAAGAGGGTGTAAGTATCTGTCCTTCCGGTATGAATATCAAGTCTTGAAAAGAAAGTAATTAGTTAGGAAGGATAACTCTTGAATCCAAAAACTTAACTTAAGATTAAGGTATAGACAATTGAGTGAGAAATTATTTAAAAAGATATAATCCCTTGGGTCCAAGGAAAATCTAAGTGATACAAATGCATGATATGGCGATGTTTAGAGAAGACATAAGATAAAGTTGTACAAATGGTCATGATTAGGAAGAAAGTGACTGAAGGCAAAAGAAATATAAACTTTAATCTATATTTCTCTAATATTCAAGATCGAGGAAAATATGTATAAAGCACTATGCCTACTTATTACGAATATATTTATACACAAGTATAGTCTGAATAAATTCTGAAATATCATTTAAGGGAAGGTTACCATATTCCAAGTAAAATACGAATTTAAATAGCAATAACACGTCTATTTTATTCAATACAATTTATAGAAATTGTTCACAAAACCAAAATGGACTACCAATATGTATACACATCCACATATTTACATGGACGTCGTTGGTCGCACTACATGACTACCGTGGCTTGGGTTGGGTTCGGGCTAGTTTGGAACAATCGAAATTTCTAAAAGCCAATAATCTTAGTAATAAAGAAATAACTATATACACATTTTGGATCAAGTCACAACTTGGCCTGGTTTTCCTAGTTTGAACCCACTTATTGTTCGATCTTCCCAACCACAGCTAATACACTAATCAAAGTACGCCACTGCACTGTCCGTGCCATTATTTCTAGTCATTTGGCATTCCAAAATTTGACCATGACTAAGGCAGTTCTATAATCAATATTTATAAAATTCTAAAAATTACATTTAATTCAAACAATTAAATAAAAGAACATTTTCCAACTTTCGGAAAGGTGGGTTATGGCCAGGAAGGCCTAAGTTGATGGGTAAATAGTCTACCCACCTTAGGTCAAATCGTCATATCAAATGTAATAGTGTATCTATAAAGCCTTCCAGGTCATCTAAATTTAGTAAATTGCATGGCCTAATCCTTAACTACCCAATAAGCAATTTTAAGAAGAGAATCTTATTCCTAATCATTCTCTTAAATTAATTCAATCCTAATTGTGAATGAGCATTTTTTAGTCGCAGGCTCGCAGTAGTACGACTAATGGTACTACCACGAGTTCGCACAATTTTGCAAAAACTGACCTGCATGGGCCACCACAAAAACTTGTCACGACCCGCACCCGCTTTTCGGATACGAGACGTGCCCAAGCCAGCCTACGCCGCAGAGTCGACGGTAGAACGCTGTCAAGCCCGCAAGAAATAAATGCTCAAAACACAACATTTGCTGCTCATTCACATTTCTACATTTATTACAACATTTATAATTAAAGAAAATACAAGATTTTATAATTAATAAAATTGATACAATAGCTTTCTATTTCTAGGTTGTCTTCAGCATACCCAAGTCTTCCCCAGTGCTAAGAGTGATAGCGACTAAACCTGAAAAATGTTGGTTTCCAGTCAGGAATGGAACAAGTACACAAACCGACGGCAATGTAAAACACAATAGAATTAACAAGACATGAAAATAGCATATGGAATATGAAAGCTAGTAAGAAAACCGATAACATAGCACGATAGAGAAGTAAACAAGAAAAAACTAATAAAAGACATCTATCTAGGTGGTGTAAAATATCTGTTTCGACATATAAACGGCTAGGAGTTAAATCCGGCACCTGCACGTGTCGTGTACATGTGCTATTGTTCACGAAAAAACATCATGGGATAGTTCTGGGTAGTCCACATGTCTACTAAGATATTTCCCCTCCCGACTACTCCGTGTGACGAGTGTGTCAACAAGCAGCAAGATATATGTATAGACATGAAATGAAAAGACTATTATGAATCGGAAAGCAATCAGAAAGTGCACTTACCTGGGGTCCTTTGCTGGTGAAACCGACAATTCCGTTGCGTTTGGAATAGTCCACTTAGCCTAGGGTAATGTTCGGGTTGCAAGAAAATAGAAAATTATCGATTAGTTACGATCTATGATAATCTAATGATTTAAGGGATATTTCTTAACTTAGGGAAAGGTAATTATTCAATTAGGAAAAATATATAATTAGAGAAATATGTCTATGAATCGTTCTTTTAGAAAATTTTGTATAAACTTTGTTTTGAAAATATATGATAGTTATTCTGAGACCCATTCACGAAAATACATGTAATATTTAGAAAGTGTTTTTACTAGCAAAATACTTTTTAGAGAAATACATAAAAACTAGGTAGCATTTCGGCAAAAGCTAATTTTCGTCCAATATAGTTATAGGTCAAAAGTTTTATTATAAAGTAATTCAATAATATATTTTAGAGCTGTCGTAATATATAGAGTAATAGCAAGTAATAATATCAATAAAAATAGTAATAATGATACAATAATGACCAACTAAGTCACTAAGTATCATATTAACAAAGTATTAATTAATCAAGCTAATTAAATAATAATTTCGACTTAAATAAACTAAATAAGGTAAATGATTAGACAAATTATTTCTAACTAGTCCAAAACTCTGTTTATAAATATTGAAAACTTAGTCTATAATTAATTAATTTAATTTAGATATAAAACTTATATATATAGTAACTTAATGAAACTCAAATTAATTCCTAAAACAAATCTCTAAATCTAACTAAGAGCCCAAGCCCATAACTTCTTAACTGACCCAATCCCTACAATTAAATTACCCAAAGGGCCCATAGGTATTTCAGCCTAATAACACAACCAAAGAATGACAAAAAGAGTAAAAGAAAGGGGTCCTCACTGTGGGGGAAAGCGTGGCGCACCGCCGACGAGTGGCTCGCCGGAGGAGACGGGGTCAGCCGTGTGATGGTCGTCGACTCGGGAAGATCCCGCGGCAGCCGTTGGAGGGGACGACGCGGCGCGGGGAGGATCGACGCACGCCGGCGCGGTTCAGTTGGCGCCGGGGGTCTGCACGCGCGGGCGGCTACGCGGAGGCGCCAGGCGTAGCGACCCTCGGTCAGCACCGACGGAAGGAGGCGCCAGCGAGGGCGGCGCTCTGGAGGAGTGCGGCCTCGGCTTGGCGGAGACGCGAACGGCGGCCTGGTGCGCCGGTGGCCGCTCGCGAGGACACGGCCGCCGTGGCCGCTTGCAGCCCGACACGACCCTGCGTGGTGCTGAGGTGCGGCGGTGGTCCTCGCAGCGCTAGGCTGCTGGAGGTGCTACAGAGGAGATCCAGCGAGGACGGCATCCGGTGGCGGACGGAAGAGTCGCGGGATTCTGCCAGAGACGGAGTAGCGCGATTTGGTGTAAGTCGCACGGTCGGTCACGGTGCAGACGGGGAGATCGATATGGCAGTGGGCATGGCTCAGGTGAGGGGGTTCTCTTCTCGCTCCGCTGTGGTGTTGCCACCGGTGTGGTAGCTTGGTTTGTCCGGTGGGTCGGACACGATACTGGTTTTGATGTATATGTAATGGAAGATGGAATAAGAAGGATGGACACGGACACACGGGTCCGGACACGGCACAGAGTTTTGGTATTGGATGTGTGTGTTGATGGTGATGGTGCTGGCTTGGCTTCGGGCTCGCCACGGCGTGGTTGATCTACGGTGATTGGGGTGTTGGGAATCCAGACACGCAGGGAACAGGCGATCGTCAGGAAGGAGGCGATCGTCAGGAAGGAGGGGTGTACGCACATCGCCGAGTCCCGAGGCTTCGAGTAGGCCATGGTAGCATGTTGTTGGTTGAGTATGGATAGGGGGAGTCTTCGGCTTCGTGGGAAGGAGAAGGTTATATTGGTAGGGGAAGCTTCGGTTGTTCTCATGCTAGGAGAATAGGGAAATAGAGATATAGAGTAAAATATTAAGCTAAGATACGTATACTACACAGATTAGAACTTTGGGCTAAATCTTATAGGCTCAAATAATATTGAATCCAATAGAAATCAATCTATAACAATTTAAAAATGATACTATATTTTATTTAAATATAAACATAGCCAAATCTAAATCTAACACTTTAAAATAATACTCATAGGATAAGACTTTATTTCAAGTAATATTATGAAACATATGTTTTTTTTTGAATTCAAATCAGGGTACGACTAAATCAAACAAACTTTAAAATATCTTTATATCCATATCAAATTATTTAAAATAAACTTTGAAATATCTTTCTATCCATATCAAAGTATTTAATATGAGATGACAATTTCCCTGCTTCCCAAATATACTTTGGAAGAATATTTATTGCTATCAATTAATATAAATATATCGGTATAAATCTAATGCAAATAATAGTCATTTGTATTTAAACAAATCACTTGATTCCATGAAATAATTTAAAATATAATTTTGGTTTAATCAAAATCCTAATTTGAAAATAGGTTAAGCAAAAAATAAAAATAAATAAATAATATTTTCAAACTCATGTCTCTTGTAATTCCAAAACTTCAAGAACAATATTTCACCAATCTGCAAAGAAGGAAAATAATATCGTAACGTTCGATACACGAAAATTTTTAAAATAAGATAATTAGAATAAAATATACAAAAAAAATAAGTTTTGAAATTTTCGGGAAGAGAAGTTACACCCCCATCCCCTAACCCTAATCTGAACCCCTCCAGTCCCCCTCCCCTGTCCAACCCCCCACCCCCTGCCCCTCCCCCTTTCCCTCCCCTCCCTAGCACCTCTCACGCCCCGCTCCCATAGGAGCGATCATCCTCGCCAAGGCGTGATGCCGCATGGGCCTAGGTTGGGCCCGTGCAAGGCTAAGTCCAGAAACGGTCGATTTGAGCTAGGCCACAGAGTCGCACAGAGTGTCCCCATTTGCAGCAGAAAGTAAATGGACACAAGTTGAAGCGAATTCAAACTCTTTATTGATTTTCAAGAAGTTTACAAGTGATGCTAGGCCGAGTTTTCAAATCGCTCAAGCTCTCTCTCTCTTTTTGAAACATAAAAGATGTGCTAAGTGGCTTACAAGATAGAATGATTCATAGCAATGTTCCGATACATTATGTCCTGTATATGGTGCTTGAGCTCCTTGCAATGCTCCAAGGCTCCAGAGTTAGCTCCACGCCTTAGCACGTTCGAGGAAAGCTCCGCACCCGACGACGTCTCCTGCACCCTGCAAGCAAACTGTGGGGTTATCAGTACATTTTTATGTACTGGTGGGGAGGCTAGCTCGTCTACAATACTATCATTACCAAACACGTTCTATTTACTTTTGTGCATCCCCTATCATTTATTGTCTTTCTCTTTCCTTAGGATCAGTTTCATGGCATATTTCATAACCTATCTCGTGTTACCGATTTTATGTGTTTGCATGGAAATACATGCACGACTTACCCATGCTTACCGTCCGGTCTTTCCTGTCCAAAGTAAACTAAGTTAGTCAAAAATTTATATATAACAACTTAACGTGATTCACGTAAACATTCAGGGTCAAGGGCGTGCCCCTGCCTCAAATTCTACGACGTGTTCCCGCTTGCAAGGATACGTTATGACCATGCCTTGTTCAGATAATCATTCTCACTTGGATATCCTATCTACTCAACCAGTCAGTTGTGTTATACTCGAAGGGTTTTGTTATAACGACCATGTTTTCTCAACTATTTAATTGTTTAGTTAACTTAGACTACTTTGTTTCAATGCAAGGACTTGCACGTGGATTGCCACCAGCAAGCCTACTTAATTTATATGTATCGGTCGCTGGCATCACAAGCCATTTTGGACATGTTTCCCTTGGTATTCTCACCTATGATAGCGTGATGGCGGGTACACCTTGATAATCTTTTGAAATACCCGGCCTTACGTCTCCTGTGTGTCCGAGCCCACACACAGGCCGGCACCGTAAGCCATGATTCTGCCTAGGCCGGCCACGATGTCGCTGATCGTTGCCTTGGAATCCCTTATTGCCCCTCTTTCCCCCGTATACGAGTGGTTTATCCGCGACCATTTTGTATTGTCTTATCATTTTAACTTAACGGCTACATCTGAGCCATAGGCTGTCTGTGAGCCATAATGCGTTATCGACCAGGTTGGCGGCGACGTCCGTGCAGCGCGGGTAGCGAGCCCCGATGCACGTCTCCGTCATACCTGTCGCTAACCATTCCTTTCTTTCTTATTTTTTATTCATTCATTCTTTTCTTTCTTTCACTTGTTCGTTCATTCATTGATTCATTCACGTATTCATTCATTTATTCTTTGACTCATTCATTCACTTATTCGTTCATCCGTTTATTCATACATTATGCAACTCCCTGTACGGGAGTCGCCATGGCGACCCATCGATCTCGAAGTCTTCTAATGTTGCTATACTCTACTCGAAACGACTATGTTGATAGTCTTTCCGTTTTATTGTTTTAACCCATTCATTGCTTCATTTTTGAAAGCATAAGGAACTTGGAATGTAAGCTTGTGCCTTGGCACGAGCGTGGAGTGCGGTACGAGAGTTCCTATATTTTTTGAGTTCTTTTTCCTGTTCTAAACAAGCATACAAGATGGGATTATTCTCTTAGCTAGGTGCGTTGAGTCATTTATTAGCATGCGCGGTGTTATCGTCTAGCGATTCTAGCAATAGTATCCGTATAATTAAGTGTCTAGGCTAAGCAAAGACGGGTTCATCGGAGCCACCCACCTTAGCGATTATCGCGTCGGCCGAGCGATACTCCGAGCGCGCCTTTGAAAGTCTAAGTCTGGATTCATCTTCGATGGGCCCAATGTAAGTCTTGTATCGATTCTTCATCGGGTCGATGCCAACTCTTCGAGTCGACGGCTCGTTTGAGTCGTTGCACTTACCGTTTGAATCGGCGTTCCGCTAGGGCGGAGCGAGTTGTTATATAATACACCACTCAAAACAAGTCTCGTCCTCGAGACTACCTAAGTGCAGATCATCCTACTGTTTCTTAACTCGTGTTATCATGTGCGTATCTTAGACAATTCCTATCGGATGGCTTTATCGCTCGATGGCATCGAATTATACTCGATTATCTTTCCAAGTTTTGTGTTGCATGTGCTTGGTAAATTTCATCGAATGACTTTACTACTTATTCAAGAGTTAATGGTACTCACTTAGTCGTCGTGTTTCTATGACTTGGTTGCTATTTTGTCGTGTCATGGGACTGTAATGGTCGCACAAGATGCATTGTAATTCATCAAATGTGAGGGACATAGGCTGAGACTAACTCACTCATTCGTTCATGCACATCTAAATACCCACTTGCAGCTGCATTCGAGTTCATCATATTGCTGAGTTTGGATCGTGCACATATTCAAGGCGTTCCCCGAATACGTACATTTCAATCAAGCTTAGCGATTAGCAAAGTCTGACAAGCTACTCATGATAGTTTCGAATTGTCGATCGTTTTGCTAACTTTGATTAAAACTGAACTCATGTGCGTCTCACTATCATTTATCTCGGTCCTCAAAATGATCCGATTCGTTTCTCAAGCATTCTTGTTTATAAAATCAATACGATTTCTTCTTAGTGGAGTCTACCAGTCTAAGTAATTCCCGTCCGATTCAAGACCAAGTATTTCACTATCATCGAGTCTACCCGTCAATGATACAATTTATTATCCCATATCATCTATTCCTTTTATTCACTTTGTTTGAGGCTAATCTCGTTGTCGCTCACGCAAACTCCCAGTTCTCCATCCTACTCTAAGTTTTGTTGCCCCAAGTCTATCGTCCTTCCAGACGATACTGTAAATGTCAGTCACACGGGTTCAATCACTCGGCATAGGATCGTCCACCTATCCGCTAGGTCATCTCACAAGGTCATAGTCACAAGTCAAGTTCATGGTTCATCGCACAAGGTCATTGCACGACGCTTACCCTAAATCCTATGGTCAAACCATTTTGTTCGTTCGTACGGGGTTTTCTACCCAAGTTGTTTCACTCAAATTTCTAAACATCAAGCAATGTTCGTCCTATTCGCATCAACACATTCTTCGCTCAAGGTCCGAGCTCGTTTAGTAAAGTCATCATACGATAGGTTATCCTCAACCGAATCCTCGACATGTTAATATCATGCGTCCACACTAGCAATTTTCGTAGTCTATCTCTTCAAGAATGTTTGATACAATTCACCTATCCATCCTATCCAATCCACGTAGTCGATCACAAGGTCGTCTAGCCTTGCAATATGTCGTGCCCCGATCTCACGCAAGTCTGATTATTCGCGGCAGACATGAATCACCATGTCAATATTTCTACAGAAAAATCATCCTCATCGGGACGTAACTCTTGCGTTGTGTATAGACTTACTCATTTTTGATACACGAATTGGGTCTACTCAATCCTCAACTTTACTTAGTCGTCAATTATAAGTCTGATCAATCCTCAAATTCGCCTTCGCTTCAAACCAAAAGTCGAAGAAATCAAAATTTCCATGTCATGATATTTCGAGTTCGATCATTCCCTTTGTACATGAATTACCATGCCAACGCTCATGCGAAATGATCGTCCCAAAATCGACGTGACGCATGTGCAAGGCTGGAGTTGCGCTTGCGCAAGACAAGATCGTTGTTGTTGTGGTTATCCCCGAACCATCAAGTTACTTTCCTTCTTCATCCAAACATTCATTTCTATCAAAATCTCCAACATAGCATCCTTTGAAATAATAACTTTTAACACGATCATCATTCATCGAATCAGAGTACCTCCGAGTTATCGTACATCGATCTTTGATACGCCTTAATACCATCGATAATGTACATAACTTGACGATCTTCCTTTTGCAACGAATTCTGAGTCGTGCAACTTAATTTCTCAATTCGCATTATCGCGTGCTAACTCTTCATTGAGCAACGTCTGTTCCAAATCCTTAGTCATTCTCGTATCTTTAAACCAACATTTTCCATGCATGCTATCTTCCGATCGTGCTATCTTCGATCTCGTCTATGAGTATTTCACCTTAACTCAAGTTTCAATCCAGTCGACTATTTGAAATCGCACGTACGATCTTCTACGTTTCCTCGACCAAAATATCCATTTACTTTATCGTTTTTAATCTCCATTCAATCGTTTTGCACTACGCATTTTTGATTCATCTGAACGATATCTTGTTTTAGACTCTCGAATCATGACCAACTAAGTGTTACTCGTTCTAAGGCTCTGCGCGATATCATCGCTTGCCGACATACTCGTTCTATCCGTAAATTTTTTAGTTTCTCTCGAAAAATTTCTATAACGTCCATACACCACTCAGGGTTCGAGCCACTCGACTAGTCGTCGACACTTACTCTTATTCTTATTCGAAGCTATCACATACACCACTCGGGGTCAAGTCATTTTATAATTCCTCAAAAGGTCATTCGATTCTCCATCGATATGTTCAATTGCGCGTTCGCCCATTCCTCAAAGTCTAAGAACCATTTTCCGTTCGAACTATACTTTGGTCTCGTGTACTCGTTCTCTATTGTCAGCATAAGGTTAATCAAGCACGCACTGCGTTTGCTAACTTTAGCATTAGTTTTCTTTCAACTCAAGTCCGTCGTAGTTTGGCATGAAGGCCTTCACCTATCGATCCTGTTCAACCGAGTACTCGTGCGAGCTTTTGAAAATATTAGACCTATTGTATGGAACATCCCAAGGCACCATGAGAGAGAGCGTATACTTCTTTTGTTTCCAAACGAGCTTTCAAAACTGAAAGAATCGAAATG
Source organism: Iris pallida (assembly GCA_029216955.1). Taxonomy (NCBI): domain Eukaryota; kingdom Viridiplantae; phylum Streptophyta; class Magnoliopsida; order Asparagales; family Iridaceae; genus Iris; species Iris pallida. Next base: position 14,435,057 of record JANAVB010031619.1, read on the forward strand.
AAGTCCAAGGATGTAAAGCCATGCTTTGATACCAATCTGTCACGCCCCGCTCCCGTAGGAGCAATCATCCTCGCTAAGGCGTGATGCCGCACGGGCCTAGGTTGTGCCCGTGCAAGGCTAAGTCCAGAAACAGTCGATTTGAGCTAGGCCACAGTCGCACAGAGTGTCCCCATTTGCAGCGAAAAGTAAATTAACGGAAGTTGAAGCGAATTCAAACTCTTTATTGATTTTCAAGAAGTTTACAAGCGGCGCTTGGCCGAGTTTATAAATCTCTCAAGCTCTTTCTCTCTCTGAAACATAAAAGGCGTGCCAAGTGGCTTACAAGATGGAATGATTCATGACGATGTTCTGATACATTATGTCATGTATATGGTGCTTCAGCTCCTTGTAACGCTCTAAGGCTCCAGAGTTAGCTCCACGCCTTAACACGTTCAAGAAAAGCTCTACACCCGATAATATCTTCTGTACCCTACAAGCAAACTGTGGGGTTATCAGTACATTGTTATGCACTGGTGGGGAGGCTAGCTCGCCCACAATGCTATCATTACCAAACACGTTCTATTTACTTTGTGCATCCTCTATCATTCATTGTCTTTCTAATCTTTCCTTAGGATCAGTTTCATGGCATATTTCATAACCTATCTCGTATTACCGATTTCATGTGTTTGCATGAAAATACATACACGACTTACCCATGCTTACCGTCCGGTCTTCCCTGTCCAAAGTAAACCAAGTTAGTCAACAATTTATATATAACAACTTAACGTGATTCACGTAAACATTCAGGGTCAAGGGCGTATCCCTGCCTCAAATTCTACGACGTGTTCCCGCTTGCAAGGATACGTTATGACCATGCCTTGTTCAGATAATCATTCTCACTTGGATATCCTATCTACTCAACCAGTCAGTTGTGTTATACTCGAAGGGTTTTGTTATAACGACCATGTTCTCTCAACTATTTAATTGTTTATTTAACTTAGACTACTTTATTTCAATACAAGGACTTGCACGTGGATTGCCACCAGCAAGTCCACTTAATCTATATGCACCGGTCACTGGCATCACAAGCCATTTTGGACATGTTTTTCTTGATATTCTCACCTATCATAGCGTGATGGTGGGTACACCTTGATAGTCTTTTGAAATACCCGACCTCACGTCTCCTGTGTGTCCGAGCCCACACACAGGCTGGCACCGTAAGCCATAATTCTGTCTAGGCCGGCCATGATGTCGCTGATCGTTGCCTTGGAATCCCTTATTGCTCCTCTTCCCCCGTATATGAGTGGGTTGTCCGCGACCATTTCGTATTGTCTTGTCATTTTAACTTAACGGCTATCTCTGAGCCATAGGCTGTCTGTGAGCCATAATGTGTTATCGACCAGGTTGGCGGCAACGTCCGTGCAGCGTGGGTAGCGAGCCCCGATGCACGTCCCCGTCATACCTGTTGCTAACCATTCCTTTCTTTCTTATCTTTTATTCATTCTTTATTTTCTTTCTTTTACATGTTCGTTCGTTCATTGATTCATTCGGGAATTCATTCATTCATTCTTTGATTCATTCATTCACTTATTCGTTCATTCGTGCATTCATACATTATGCAACTCCCTGTGCGGGAGTCGCCTTGGCGATCCATCGGTCCCGAAGTCTTCCAATGTTGCTATACTCTACTCGGAACGACTATGTCGATAGTCTTCCCGTTTCATTGTTGTAACCCATTCATTGCTTTATTTTTGAATGCATAAGAAACTTGGAATGTAAGCTTGTGCCTTGGCACGAGCGTGGAGTGCGGTGCGAGAGTTCCTATATTTTCTGAGTTCTTTTCCATGTTCTAAACAAGCATACAAGACGGGATTATTCCCTTAGCTAGGTGCGTTGAGTCATTTATTAGCATGCGCGGTGTTATCGCCTTGCGATTCTAGTAATAGTGTCTGTATTATTAAGTGTCTAGGCTAAGCAAAGACGGGTTCATTGGAGCCACCCACCTTAGCGATGATCACGTCGTCGAGCGATACTCCGAGCGCGCCTTTGAAAGTCTAAGTCTGGATTCATCTTCGATAGGCCAATGTAAGTCTTGCATCGATTCTTCATCGGATCGATGCCAACTCTTTGAGTCGACGGCTCATTTGAGTCGTTGCACTTGCCGTTTGAATCGGCATTCCGCTAGGGCAGAGCGGGTTGTTACAGCCCCCCATCCCCTGCCCCTCCTCCCCCTCCCCCTAACCCTAACCCGAACCCCTCCAGCCCCTCCTCCCCTTCGCAGCCCCCCCTCACCCCCTTGTCCCTCCCCTCCACCCCCCTAACCCTAACCCGAACCCCCCACTATCATGTAAGCAAAGAATGACATGTATCATGAGTGCGCCACGATGGAGCACTATCTAGTAAGCAAAGAAAACATGTAAGAAGAGTGCGCCAGGATGGGCCACTATCTAGTGAGCAAAGAAGGCATGGCAACAACTATCGTAGCATGTAAGAAAGAATCGAAAGTAAAGACATATCATGGCATGTAAGAAGGAATAAATAAAAAGTAAGTATTTGTCATAGAATAATAATTGAATATGTGAATGTTAAGTGTATATAGGGTGTACAATCATTCTTTAACTATACAAGGTTATCTAATCATTTTAAGAATTCATTACAATCGAAGAAAATATTAAAAACAGACAAAAATGGGCAAAAACAGACAAAAACAGCCTAACCGGATCATCCGGCGGATTACCGGCAGATTTTTCAAAGTGTCACAGCAAGTTTTTGGTGCATGTTCGGATTTTTGGACGAATTTCTGCGGATTTTCAACGTATTTTCCGAACCGTCACAGAAAGTTGATATTTGAAAACTCCAAAACTTGTTTCGGCCATAAAAACTTCGTTTTAAATCGAAATTCGGATTTTCAAAAATCAAAATTGCATGAAATTTAATTTCCTACAAGATGGGACTTTTAGTTTTCACAAATTAAAACATTCGATAGATCAATACCTCAAAATACTCCAAAAATAGGTTATCGGGATACCGAAACGGGTTTCGATTTCCTCCAAACTTAAAATCTATGTATATAAGCTAGGTAAGGGCCTCATATATGAATATATGACCAAGATCCATGATGGTAACACTAGTATCACTCTTGATACCAAGTTTTCTACTAAGTCAATATTGGATTTTAATAAAAAAAATCAAAACCTAGTTCTAACCAAATTTAGAAACATGCATATAGACAATAATCATAAGGAAGACATATTTAACGAAATGAGCTTAGGAAAAATTCTAAGTATTTAATACCAAGGAAAACAAAAATGGCAACAAAACAATATGGTTCAAGAATTTGGCAAGATGTACTTGCCTAGGTTAAGCTCCAAGCCTAATCTTCTACTCCACCACCAAGAGGGGTATGAAACCACACTCTAGGCCGCAAGGCCAAGCTTTTGGCAAGCTCCAAGGGGGAGAGAAGAGAAGAAGAAATGAAGAAAGAGTGAAGAGAATAAAAAGGGAGAGAGAAAGTGTGAGGGTATATATAGAAGGAAAAATTAATCATGACCGTTGGATGGTGATCCATATAAAAATCTAGATCAATTCTAGCCATCCAAAGAAAACTAAGTATCCATTGGATAATAGGATACATCTACACTGTTCACAAAAATATCTAAATACTGTTCATCAAAATATCTAAAATACTTGTCACGAAAATATCGGAAACACTATTCATAAACATATCTGAAATCGAAATATCTAAAATGTGGATAATCTGTCCGGACAGTATGCCGTCGGTATACACCGGTATACTGGCGGTATGCCGGCCAAGGAGAAAATTATAAGTTGGGAATTTTTTTAAAGTATTACGAAAACCAAGAAAATACAAAATATACTACAAAATACGTATCCGTATATAAATACTGATACTGTGAGACGAGTCTCACACACCAGTATACTGCTATCGGTATATCGAAGGTATATCAATCTGACACAGTTTTGTTCTAGAATTATTCTAACTCAAAGCAGATATTTTTTGGTATATTGCTATCGATATATCGAAGGTATATCAATGTCAGGATTAAAGGCTGGAATTGAATATTTTATTAACAAAATTGGATCATGATCAATGGTCCAGATCTTTAATTTCGAAATTCTGATGTTTTAGATAGGTGTTTTCTAACCCTAATTTATTATCATAATCAAAAATTCCAAAGGAGAGCTTTCTCAAAGGTTGTAACTTTATATGAGAGGAAGAGAGAGAGATTTGGAGGTTATTTTGAGGAGTTCTATAGCGGGTCTTCCTTGTCATCATGTCTTCTATAATATTGGTAATCTTCATTCTACTCACTGTAATATGTTTCCATCTGATTGAAGTGTTATGGTGATCCGTGTAGATCGGGGTAGAAGTTTGTAAGGAGAACTCATGCATTTTCTTATTCCGTTGTGGAGGTGTCACGACTCGATCCCAAGTTTCATGGTCCGGTCGGATCATGTCCAGCCTGCACCGTTGTGAGACGGCGGTAGTAAGCTGTATCAATCAGAAGCAATGTAGGAACAACATTCTAAATACTGAATAAAACTTTATTTAAACATTTAAAATTCAAACCAAGGGTCTAATTGGAATAAACACAAATAAAAAATCTTCAGCTATTACAACTAGTTTATTTATTACAACTTTTAAAAAGGAAAGAAACTAAATAGAAATGTGCAATCTAGAACTCTTGGGTCCCCTATCCGGGTGTGAGCCCACTTCCCGAGTTCTTTAAAATTTTATTTATTTTGGGTTAACTTTAAATGTTTCCTAGTTAGAAAAATAATCTTTCTTTAAAATTCTATTATGGATATTCGAAAGGAAAAGAGATTTGCCAAATTTATTTTAAAGGAGATTATAGGTTTACAAAATAAAATTCTAGGATTATGATTCAATAAATCATTTGCTATTACGTTTTGAATTTACAAAATATGTTTTCAAATATTATTTGATAATATCAAATATTATTAAAAGTATTATTTGAAGTAGTATTATTATAAAGTATTAAATTAGTCCTTTTATATTTAAATATAAAGGAATTATAAATTTATAGTCTTCTGCAATAGCTCAAATAGAAGAGAGATTTTGTGTAAAATCATATTTGGTGAACTCAAATCAAATAAGAGATGAAACCAAATTGAATTTGAATTCAAACCCAACTCCCCCTTATCTCTTACTGACGACCTAGGTTATAATCTATATCTATGGTGGAGGTGGAAAATCGACCTCTTTATATAATTATCAAGACTTTACCATCAACTCCACGTATCCTCCATCATGTCGCAGCGCCTCTGCCACCAGTCCCCAACACCTTCATCACCACCACACGGTCACAGCCTCCGATCTCCATCTTCTGAACCCACCATCGTGGCACCAATCAACTCTTCCGCCATCAACGTCGGTCTGTCCCGGTAGCCCCGCTTTCTATCCATCCGACTCAACCCTTTCTCTAACCAGCAGCATGTACCACCACCACCACGTACCTCTGCGGTGACCACTCATCTCCGGGACTTCTCCTCCAGCACGGCGAACTCCCTGACCCCTCTTCGGAGTAGCGCCTAGCGCCAGCGATTGCACGGACCCGCGGTGCCCAGCCCTCGGGACTGCCGGATCCGCTTCCCCACGTTGACCCTTTCGACATCGGAGCCGCGAGCTCCCGTGCCAGAGTCCATCCTCGACAAAATGAGCTCCCTAGCCGCTCAAGTCCTTGGCCTCCCTGTGCGCTACGCCACCGCGACCCTCTTCCTCGGCAGGCGAAGCCAGGGACCCCTGATGTAAGCCCCCTGAATTTTAGGGTTTATTTTAAATTTTCTAAATGAATTATTTTTGTTAAATATCTTATTATAATTATTTTGATTATTAAATTTACTTTTTCGTGACTTTGATTTCTGGAGTGTCAGGGATGCCAATCTCTGGAAACTCTTTTCGTGAGTTATATAGTAGACCAGATTATCTTTATTTTGGTATAACGTGTCCCACTCAAACTCGTTCCCATATGCTCTGTTTGTATCGCACAACTTTCAGATCAATTTAGACCATTTGATCGTTAAATAATTATTAATTAATTTTTCACTTTTATCTTTGATCATCGTATGCACGTTACCGTGACTTTTAATTTAGGAGCACAAGACTAGTCGTTTTCTCCAAACCAACTCCTCATGAATGATCTACTTGAGACACCCTACACCCATGAACTTTGTGTCCCACTCAGACACACCATTTTGTGCTTCATTTGCTTCGCATAACTTTTCAGACACGAGACCCAATTTTAATTTGTCCCATGGAGTTACATTTAATCTTCGACTAGAATTGGGGACACCCTTTCGACCCAAACTTGTCAACCCAATATATGGACCTGGCCCACATGAAGCCTACTACCCATATGACACTTGTGCCTACTATCCACATAACACTTGTATCCCATTTAATTGAGCCCCCGCATGTTACTTATTTACCCGTGTCCATAAATGACTAAATTAATCTATTTATTTCACCCAAACTCGATTTTGACCCGATCCGGCTCAACCGAACCCAAACCCAGGCTCCATGTTGTCCTCTCATTACTACCCAAATACCCCACATAATTTCTCTCTTTTCCCTATTTTAAATATATCTTTTTCCTCTCTCTACTTTACAAATATCTTATTTTTATCTTTCTTATATATATATATATATATATATACACATATATACAAATATATATATCACTCTCTCCTATTACTCACACACCCCCTCACCCTCCTTTATAGCACACCCCCCTCTCTAAGTGACCTCTCTCTCTCTCAAATATCTCTCTCTATCTTTCTATTACATATACACAACTCTCTCTCCCTCTCTATTTGCACTCACACACACAACAGTTCTCCCCCCATGTTGGCCGAACAACACAAGCCTCCTCCCGAGCTCAGCCCCAACCACCACCAACAACATTTCTTTCCTCCTCCTTCTTCTTCCTCATCATCTACAACACCACCACCACCATCACCAATATCATCATCAACACAACACCATCATCAACACCATCACCACCACCAGTACACCTCCACCGTCGCACGCAGCCGCGGCCACCACCATCGGGCAGCCGTTCCCCCGCCTGGCCCGTCGCCCTGGCCAGCAACCACATCAGCAGCAACTACGACAACCGCAGCAGTAGCAGCATGCCGCGCGCGCACCGGTAGCCGTGCGCCGATGCCGTATCCGGTGAGCCCTCCCGGGCTGCGCGTGGGCCGGGTGCACCTTTTCGTGGCAGCCACCGTCCTCCGGGATGCGCCGTCTAGGTGATTTGTGCATTTTGCACGGGATCCTGCCGTGACGTGCTCGGATTCGAACTTAAAATTGTGTCTCGAAGCAGCAAGTTTGCACACGTTTTTCGAGAAATCCGACCGTTGGATTGGCGAACTCTTTGCTCCGTCATAATCTCGGTATATAGCTCTTCACTCTCCTCAAGTTTCGTCCGTTAATTTTATCGTTTGATACATCAAAATCGGCCATCAAGTTGACGCTTTAAATTGTGTTATTTTTGGACAGTTTTGTGGAGCCGACTTCGTCAACTCGTAACTTCGCCGTCGCAGCTCCGTTTGGCATGCCACCAGTTCCTATGCATAGCTGGTATAACCCTCTTCCTGCTCCTTAAGTTTTGTTTCATTGTGAGCACATTTGGTTGGTCGAATTCAACGCCAAAGTTGACCGTCCAAATTCTTAATTTTGTACTTGTAAAATTCTATTTTTGAACCCGGGACTCCGGATTCAATTCCTGACACCACCAGTTAGGGGTGAGTATTCGATTTATTCGGTTTCAACCGAACCGAATAAGCAAAAACCGAATTGGACCGAAACCGAATAAGCAAAACCGAAACCGAACCGAATTGGTCAATAACCCAACCGAATTAAATCGGTTCGGTTTATTCGGTTTTTGGGTTTTTTTTTGTTAATATATATAATAACTATATATACCTAGATATATTTATTATATACCTATAGTATATACCTATAATTAATATATATATATATATATATATATATATATATATATATATATATATATATATAAACTAAATTTTCTTATTCGGTTTTCGATTTTGGACCGAAATCGAAACCTGAAACCGAAATCGAATAAGAAAATCTAGTATTTTCAAAACCGAAACCGAACCGATTTTTTTTAAAACCAAACCGAATCTTTTATTCAGTTCGGTTCGATTTTCGATTCAAAATCGATTAATGCTCAGCCCTACCACCAGTAGACTCGTGGCGTCGTTCTGGCACAATTTTATATAAAGTTTGCTTGATTTGGAGGACATGGGCCCTAGCACGTATTTCGGTACAAAGCGGGTCCCACAGTCCGAGTCAACGGGTCACTTTGAGATCGGCTCATCGAAATCCAATTTCGGATATACCGTTGAGTTCGTATCGTCATTCTGGACTCGTTGACATATAATTTGCTGAGTTTTGAGGACATTGGCTCTGGCACGCATTTTCGTACAAACCGGATTCCAAATGTCCGGGCCAACGTGTCATTTTGAGATTGGCTCATCGAAATCCAATTTCGGATATACCGTTGAGTTCGTGTCGTCATTCTAGACTCGTTGACATATACTTTGTTAGATTTAGTGAACTTTGGCTTCGACACGCATTTCCGTGTAAATCGGATACCAATATCCAGGTCAACGGACCATTTTGTGATCGGGTCATCGAAATTCTATTTCGGACATATCGTTGGGTTCGTATCATCGTTCTAGATTTGTGGACATATAATTTGTTAGATTTTGTAGACTTCTATTCTGACACATTTTTCGGTGCAAAGTGTGTCCAACGGCAGATATCATTTTGACCCAAAATTACCATTTTGCCCTTCTGTCCAAATTAGACTTATGGGTAGGCTATCCTAGCTAATTTGACCATTCTGGACACGTTAGTGATATTTATTTTATCATTCGACAACATCTGTAGATTTTTCTTATGTATCATCCTTAATTTGTAATTAATTATTATTATTAGTGTATATATTTATATGCTTGGTTTTTTTGTGAAACTCTAGAGTGATCCTTGTGTTTCTAAGGACCCTAAGTGTTGGTTTAGATATAGTGTCATCCCACATTGGACTTTTATGTTAGGTCACCACTTAGCTAGTGTCCAGTTAGGAGTCGTGTCACACCACTAGTGTAAAAATATTGAACATAGTTTAGAGACTGAGTTGGTGTATCATTTTGACAGGATACCGGACATCCATATCTTCATACTCGTATTCTTGCCTTGTGTCACGATCCGATCCCAAATTGTTGGGTCGAGTCGGATCATGCCCAGCCTGCACCGTTGTGAGACGGCGGTAGTAAGCTGTTTCTATATGCAGGTAATCTCAACAACAATTATATTTGTCATAACTTTAATATTACGAACATTTAAAACTTTTGTTCAACAATTGAAAGTACAACTGAAACTGAAATACTGAAATAAAAAGTCTGCAACTCTAACATAGAGAAAAATGAAAAATCAACTAGCTAAATGGCCGGCTCATCGGCCTCGGGATCTGTGTCCTTTAAGTGGGACTCTGGGAGCACCGCAGGATACAGCACAAGATCATAGTAGCTATTGAACAATAGCTCAGCATCATCAATGTTACCTGTGGGGATCCAGTCAGGAAAGGAGCAAAGTACGAGTATATATCTAACATTTCAAATAATAACGGAAATATGCAATTTTAAACAGTTTGAAATACTTGAATAATATTTTTCGACAATTTTTAGCAATTCAATATTTGAAACAATGTGATTTGAATAGGTAACGTATATGACCAGCTTGGGTTGTACAATAGCATCCTAGCGATGCGATACGGCTTATCCCCGTGTGTAAGAGGGGTTAGCTCGCACAATAATACAATATGAGGGTATTGGTCATAAACGCTACGCTACTCCCCCAATGTCCCCACAATCAATAGTTGAACCCTAGGAGAGAGTTCCGTGTAGCAATGTGGTTTAAGCATGCAAGATACAATTACTAATTAAAATGCTAGAAAACATAATCATACTTGCCTTTGTTTGATTGATTGGATTTGGATGTTGATACCGGGAAGGAGATCAGATATGTCCTCGAAACCCTACAGTTTGAGAACTCTGACTTAGAAACATAAGGAAGCCATTTCTTTGTGTGCTAGTTACAATCTCTAAAAGCAGGTCCTAGTCAAGTTTTTAAGTTTTTTAATTAATCTAACGAGAAATACTCTAGCATCGCAACTACAATCGTCAATTTACAAAACAGAGTCAATTTACTGTTTTATTGGGAAAGATAGCGTTTTCAGGTTTTTTTTTATCAAAACTTGGTATTTCATAATATATATACAACTACGGTTTTCTTTAAGTGATAAAAACATGAATATGTTAATTTAGTAATAATTTTACTTAATGTGAGAAATCCTTATTAATTTTCATATATATAAAATAATTAGTAACAAATTAATTACGCGCCTAACTATTGTAGGCCTTCAAAATGAAAGTCACGCTGAGTTGATCAGAACTGAGTTTCAAAGTCACGCTGAGTTGATCAGAATTGAGTCTCAAAGTCACGCTGGGTTGATCAAGACAATGTTTACGCTAGTGACAGATCATCATTTGTCAGAAGTGTCATTATGACTGACAGCACGACAGTCGAAGAATGTCTCCTCGTATGCCACGTATGCACGGAACTCGAGAGATCACAGCCGACTTTTGCGTGACTTTTGAAATCTTCTTCAGCAAGACTCAGCCTTCATCAAGTTGGCGTACCAAAAGAGCTTCTTGTCATTTAATACGACTGACAAAGTAATCACTGTCAGAGATTTTGTGTCAGTCGAGGCATGTCGAATCAAGACAGCTGGCAGTCCTGCCTCAAGCTTGCGTATATTTTGAGCCTTCTGCCTCAAGACTGCGTGTATTTTGAACTTCTATGTTCCTTCATCAAGTTTGCGTGGATTTTAAAGCTTTTAGCCCCAAGTCTGCGTGGATTCTGAAGCTTCCTGTCCCCAAGTTTGCGTGGATTTTGAAGCTTTCTGTCCCAAGTCTGCGTGGATTTCGTCCTCAACGAACCTGTGTGGATTTCCTCAAATTGGAGTACGTGGCAGCCATGCCACTGATCTCTCGCTTGCGTGTCCTGTAACTTGCACACGACTCATATATGATTGCCATATGTCCAACAGTTACAGGCCACGTCCAGTAACTGCTCACAACCTTGCGTATGTTAGATCCTGCGTAATTTTCAACTATGCACAGGCTGTGAAGACAGTTATCTTTTTCAGTTATTTTTGACTCTATAAATAGAGTTCTTTTCTTATTCATTGTACAGATACACAGATATCTAATTACTGTTGAAATTTTGAGAGCTTTTCTTCTTCGCATCGTCCAAGGGATAAAGCGATCGTCTTCTAGATCGGATTCCTACAGTTGTAATTTTCCCAGATACACAATAAATAAAGTGAATTTATTTATGGAAAACAAATTGGCGACTCTGCTGGGGAAAACCATCTTCTCTTCTGAGATGGTAACAACTCAATGCGATACTTCGTCAGTCGGCTCGACGAAGAAGGTGATATCGATCCAATTCGATCAACTCGCCTATGAAGAAATACAGCGGGCTAAGGGTGGCAAGCCCACTTCAGCCTCCATCACTACTGCCAAGTCGAAGGGACGATCTGTCTATGTCCCTAAGAATCAGTTGGCAACCAATGGTGACTCTTCTGCCTCAGTGTCTACTCCTAACACTGGCAAGGAGTCTACTGCAAGAACGTACACTCTTGTGTGTTCGAAGACAACAGCAGCCAAAAGTCACGCTGGCAGCACTGGGTCCTTAGTCAAGCCTGTTCCAGTGTGCAATCTTAATTCTAAAAGTCACGCTGGCAGCACTGGCTCCTTAGCCAAATCTGTTCCAGTGTGCAATCTTAATTCTAAAAGTCACGCTGGTAGCACTGGCTCCTTAGTCAAGCCTGTTCCAGTGTGCAATCTTAATTCTAAAAGTCACGCTGGCAGCACTGGCTCCTTAGTCAAGCCTGTTCTAGCGTGTATTTCTAAAGTCAAAAGTCACGTTGGCAGCAATGGCTCCTTAGCTAAATCTGTTTCAGCGTTTATTTCACCAAAATCTGGCTCTTTAGCCAAGACTCTATATACTGACAATACAGGCTCTTTAGCCAAATTGTCACCAGCATACTCCAAGAAGAATAGCTCTTTAGCTATCTCTTCTTCTTTGTCAAGTTCTACTAGAACTGGGGGTGGTCTTGCTCCTCCACACAAAGTCCCTTCGAAAAGAAACAATTCTTTAGTTGTTTCTTCTGCTCCTGTAGTTTTTACTTCAGGAACAGCTTTGACTGACAATTTTGTTAGTCAAAGAAAAGGAGATGGTCTTTTGACTACTCTTCCTTCTGGACATTCTATGTCCCAAAACTTGAATAAGTCTAAGAAGAAACATTTCTTAATGTCTTCTTCAATGACTTCTTCGAATTGGGCACAGAATTTGTCTATAAAAGAGGGTCTGTTACCAACTCCTAATCAAGGGGGTGGTCCAACTCTTCCTTCTCTGCAAATATCCAGATCAATGGAAGGAAAACTCCAAGTTTTAAAAACCAATGTGTTACCTCCAACTGATCTAAGAGCAAAACTTGATCAAATCCGTTTAGGAAGCACTTCTGGTGTTAAAAAAACCATACCAATCGGGAACAAAAGCAAGGGATCCAGATGCAGAGTATGCTAGAAATTATGTGGCTCACATTAATCACTCTCTATATAATCAAGAGCCATCAAGACCCAAGAACTGGAAATATATTCCTAAAAATGCACAAAGAAAGTTCTCTAATGTACCTCAATCTTCACAGACAGATCTACGAGAACATCTTCAACAGAAGAGAAGGAATAATTCTGTGTCAATAGACCATGCTGAATGTGACTTCCAGCCAAGAGTCATAATGCAGTGCAGATGTCAATCAATGGATCAGAACTATGTTGATCATGAATGTGACTTCCAGCCGAGAGTCACAATGCAATGCAGATGTCAAACTAAACGACAATCTGTTTTCAATCGGATTCAGTGTGAACCTATGCCTGATGAAGATGAACCTCTGTATGCTTCTGTCAACATGACCTCTCGGGATACTGGGGGTAGAAATGATAGTCCAGATGGAGTATATAGAGGCACCAGATCAAGGGTCCTGGCTTCTACTCAAAGGACTTTGATTCCTGAAGATGATTCTGAATTTCTTGGGGAATCTAACTTCCCACCTCTTCCTACTGGGGGTAGTTCTCCTATAACTGACTTTGATACACAAAGCAGTGATTCAGAACAAACAACATCCACCAGTTCATCAATAATCCCTCGCATAGTCACAACATATATGGTTGATGGGAATACTGATGAACCTTCTTCTTCCATGACTCCTCAAGAACAAAGAATTGCTTCTTTGAAACAGCAAATGAAGTCTACGGCTGATAATATGAAGTCGATGTATGAACTCATGGCAGCCTAATTGCAAAATCAACAGACTGTACCAGAAGTTACACCAATTGACACTGGTGTAAGTCCAGTCCATGTTCCTCCAGCAGTCCAGTCCAATACTCCTGGGCAAGCTCAACCAGTTCCTAGTCACTCTGGAGCTGGGGGTAGTACTTATAATACCGTTCCTCCTCCCAACTATTCTCTACAAGCTACAACTCCATAGTCCTCCGGAGTTGTTACTGAAGAATTGAGGAATCTCCGAACTCAATTTGAGGCATTCAAACAGAAAGATGGTTTACAAAGGTTAGGTATTAAACAACCTTATCCGATAGAATGGAAGCAAGTATCATACCCTCCTAAATACAAGCCTCCTACTATCTCATTCTATGATGGAACCACTTCTCCAAGTCAATTTATTAATCACTTTGAAGTGATGACTGACCAGCTACAACCAAGCGACGTCCTCCTTACTCGGGTGTTTGTCGGATGTCTCAAAGAAACGGCTTATGAATGGTATAGAAGTCTCCCTAATAGGTGTATTACTTTATTTGCCGGTTTCAAACAAATGTTTCTTGAACGGTTCTATGAAGGGCTCAATGACATGACTATGTCTGCTCTTATAAGAATTAAGCAAAAAAATAATGAAACTACAGAGGAATTCATTGAACGGTTTCGAAGAGAAGCTCTGAAGATGCCTCTGGGAACTCCTGATGCTGTCACCATCGACACATGCAAATCAAATTTGTTGCCAATAATCAGCATGTGGACAGGATCTACTCAATTTCAAGATTGGCCTTCCTTCATAGTCAGTGCCAAAGCCGCAGAGATCAGTGCTGAAACCTTCAAAGGTTTAGGAGTACAGATGAATCCTAAAGAAACAGGTCAAAATACTGCTAAATTCAATAAAAGTAAGGGAAAAGAAACTCTTGAAGTTAATCTTCAGAGTAAAGATGCATCGACCGTTCAAACTTCTCCTGCCTCTACAACTCAACAACCGAGAACACCTCGCCCCAAGGAAGAATACTCTTTTGATGACGATGATGTCCTTGGTATCTTTGAATGTCTGCTGAAAGGTAATAAAATACAATTACCTGAAATCAAGAAACCTGATGAAGCTGGTAAGACAGATCATCCTAAATACTGTCCGTACCACAGGATGTTGGGTCACTCAATTCGTACATGTTATGTACTGAAAGGAAAGATCCAAGAAATGATTAAATCTGGAGCTATCTCTCTTACTCCGAAAGAGAAGACCGTCACATCCAATGTCGTTTCTATGCAATTCGGAGATTTTCCTCCTCAACTCCTGGAAAGCGGGATCGTTCCTATTCCCAAGGCAACTCTTGAGATAGTGAATATTCCTCCTCCACAATCTGAAGGGTTAGTACCAATCACTATAAAAACAGGAGAAATCATGTGGATTCATCCTGATCTAGTAGCAGACTTTGAATCTCCTCATCTTCAAAAGACTACATCTAGAAAGTCCAAGAAGGCTGGAAAGATTAAGTCATGTCATATGACTTCTCTCGGATCTACTCCTGACGCAGAGCCAAAAGATAAAGAAGAAGCACTTGCTAGTGCTACTAGAACAGGGAAACCTTATCTAAAGGATTATTCCAAAAGTCCTGAGGATACTCTTGATATCTCTCCTGCTGACAAAGATGTTCCTAATGTTCCTCTTGAAGAAGAATCATCTGCTGTACCTATTCCTTCCACTGCACCAGTTGAACCTGCTCCTTCCAAGCCCACAGCTCTTGAGAAAGGCAAATAACAGGCTCGGTTTGATAAACCAATCAAGAAGTCCCCTCCTCTTGGGCTTCAGAAACCTTATAATTTCGATATTCTAGCTCAACTTGCTAATACTCCAGCTAGAATGTCACTCTTTGAACTTCTCCGTCTTTCTAAAGAGACTCGGAAGACGTTAAGTGAGGCACTTCTTCAGGCAGACTCTTGTCTTGCACAATTAAAGAAGCCAGATAAAGAACCTGCCACTTGCTTACATTGCAACAGTGTATTGGAGATTATCCCAAATATCACCTTTACACAAGACGACATGCTACTGGAGGATAATCGACATGATCGGCCTCTCTACTACACCGGTTATATTGATACAATGAAGATAGATCGTATCCTCATTGATCCAGGGTCTGCTATAAGTATAATGCCAAAGAGTCTGTTGGATGAATTGAAAATTCCTCTTCACAAGCTTTCCAAGACGGTTACTACTATCCTGGGATTCAATCAGAGCCGAAGCGAGCCTTTGGGAAAGATTCATCTGAAACTTCAGATTGGTGATTTCAGATCCAAAGTCACTTTCTATGTGATCGAGATCGTGGGGTCTTATAATCTTCTTCTGGGGAGGCCTTTTCTTCATGAAAATAATGTGGTGCCTTCTACTCTTCATCAGTGCTTTAAATACATTGACAGCAATGGAAGAGTACAAAAGGAAGTTGCTAATATAAATCCCTTCCATGGGGTTGAAGCTTATTTCAATGATTCCCGGATGTATAAAGAAGAGTATACAAGGGTAATACAAGCTATGGAGAAAGAGGATTCACAAAGTGAGACTTTAATAATCCCTGTTAAAGGTCGAACTACTCAGCAACAATCTTCCAAATCCTCTGGAGAAGGTTCCTTCATCATTCCAATAAGTGGACGGATCTCTCCATTTCCTCAGTCGTCTACTCAAGATACACTGATCATTCCTGTCAGTGGGCATACTACAGTTCCTGTGTCTTCACATGTGAAACATGATACTCTGGTAATCCCTGTTGGAGGGCAGACTACTCTTCTATCTCAAACTTCAAGGGAGCTCACCTCTTTTGAGCCATTTGTTATCGATCTTAATCGAAATAAAACTCCTTCTAATTCTTCTTCTCCTTTAGTCATTGATTTGGCTAAGATCTCTAAGGCTCAGCCTTCTTCCAATGTAAATACTGCTACTTTTAAAGTTAATAAAAAGTCTCCATCTTTGCAGTATGCTGATGTGTGTAATCATGTTCATAGTTATTTACATTTGTTAGATGACTTGAGAACAATAACCATAGGAGTTGTACAGACTTTCCATACAGATGTATCTCTAGAATCAGCACAAACTTCATACTTTTTGGTTCCCAGCAGAAAGCCAGGAGACATTCCAATATTCTTTTACAAAGGACCCCAAAATCCTTCTAACCCCGAAGATGATGACAAAAACGATGATACTGGAAGATTACAACTACGTCGTTATAGTCAGCAATCTAAAGACATCATTAAAAATATGGGTTATGACTTCAGAACTGGCCTCAGTAATGGGAGAGGAAGAAGAATGCCTGTTCGGATCCCTCCTTTAAAATATGGACGGACGAAATGCGGATTAGGTTATATTGCTCCTATTCTTTTTATCAATACTATCCATAAAGATCCTGAATCTGACGAAGATAAGAGATCCGATTCTTCTAGTACTACCTTTTGGGATTCTGATACAAGTATCGGTGAATTCTACTGCAACATTCTGTCTTCCAACATGGTCTCCATTGACCGTTCTGAAGAAAGTGATGAAGACGAAGATGGGTTTGAAATCTCACCTGAATCAGAACAATGGGCCCAAAGGTTAGATAATTAATGGAAATTCCGGTTCGAACAAAAAGAACCTCCGACTGAAGATAAACTTGTTCAAATAGATATTGGTGAAGATGGATCCCCCAAACCAATATTCATCAGTGAAAGTCTTTCAGAGACTGATAAACAAGACATGATCAAACTTATTCGTGAATACATCGATGTCTTCGCTTGGAGTTATGAAGATATGCCAGGACTTGATCCACAGATAGCAACTCATAAACTCAATATCCTGCCGAATGCTAAACCGGTCAAGCAACAACAGCGACGATTTCGTCCAGACATTATGGATGCAATTGAAGCTGAAGTCAATAAACTCATGGCCTCCGAGTTTATTAGAGAGGAACAACATCCTGATTGGGTGGCAAATATAGTTCCTGTTCTTAAAAAGACTGGCAAGATCAGAGTATGCATAGACTTCCGCGATCTCAATGCGGCATATCCTAAAGACGAATTCCCTCTACCAATCACTGATGTTATGATCGATAATACCTGTGGGTTTGAACGAATGTCATTCATGGACGGGTATTCTGGGTATAATCAGATCAAAATGTTTCCAGATGACGAGAAGCACACTTCTTTCAGAACGTCGATCGGTACATACTGTTATACAGTGATGCCATTCGGTCTCAAGAATACAGGCGCAACTTATCAACGAGCTATGAGCACTATATTCCGTGAACATTTGCGAAAAACAGTCGAATGCTACGTTGATGATATTGCAGCTAAAAGTCGACAAAAAGAGGATCACATCCAAGATTTGAAGACTATTTTTGATCTAATACGTAAGCATCAATTAAAGATGAACCCTACTAAGTCCTTCTTAGGCGTCTCTAGTGGCAAATTTTTCGGCTTCGTCATTACCGCTAAAGGTATACACGTGGATCCCGAGAAGATCAAAGCCATCCAAGAGATGCATCCTCCACGCACCTTAAAAGAGCTACGAGGATTTCAAGGAAGGATCGCTTATATCAGGAGATTCATCTCTAATCTTTCAGGACGCTGCAGACCATTCAATAAACTTATGAAGAAAGGTGTTTCTTTTGTCTGGAATGATGAATGTCAGAAGGCATTCGATGATATAAAACAATATCTGATGAGCCCTCCAGTATTGGTACCTCCTGTCTCAAGAATACCGTTCCTCTTATATACCAGAGCAATGAGTCATTCACTGGGTGCATTGCTCGCTCAAAAGAATAAAAATGGTTATGAACAAGCCATTTACTATCTCAGTCGTACTATGATCGGAGCTGAACCTCGATATTCACCGGTCGAAAAAGAATGTCTAGCCTTGATGTTCGCTGTCCAAAAGACACGACATTATATCATTGGTCAGACTATTCATGTCATTTCCCGGATCAATCCTATACGGGTCATGATGAAGAAACTGAGTGTTTTGAATTCTCGATTGGCTAACTGGGGAATCTTACTTGCTCAGTATGATATGCACTACATTCCTCAGAAATCAGTCAAAGGACAAGCTTTAGCTGATTTTCTGGCTGCTCATTCAATTCCAGAAAATTCAAAACTCTATAATGAAATCCCAGATGAAGTCCTAGATTCAAACCAAATTGCTGAAGAAGATCCTACTTAGCGTCTATTCTTTGACGGAGCTTCGAGAATAGGTCCTAACGGTGATATTGTCGCTGGAGTTGGAATTGTTCTTGTGTCGCCAGAAGGTCTTGTTATCCAAAGAGCTTATTCTCTCGATCAACCATGTTCAAACAATGTGGCTGAGTACAATGTACTGCTTATTGGTCTTCAACTCGCTAAACATCTGAATATTCAACATTTGGAAGCGTATGGAGATTCTAAACTCATTGTCAATCAGATAAGGGGTACTTATGAAGTTCGCCATCAAGATCTGGTTCCTTATCATAGATCGGCTATATCTATGGCTTCTTCATTTGAAGAGTTCTTTATCGAGCATGTTAGGCGTACATGTAACACAGAAGCTGATGCTCTTGCCAATCTTGCGGCGGTGTTGGCTATTCCAATTAGACGTCAACAAATGATTGTTGTTTGCAATCGAGAATTATTTTATCTCGAAAACAATCTAACTCTAGGACTTCCAGTTGACATTGAAGAATCAACATCTCATGATGTCAACACAACAAGAGGATTTGGATTTAGTCGTAAATTATTATCATCTTCATCTGATTCTAGCATGGAATTCATCTTCAGTAATTCAGCTGAGACTCAGAATACGGATAAAGATTGGAGACTTCCTTTCTTAGATTTCGTATTGTATGATATTCTTTCAGATAATCCGAGTGAAGCGACATCTATCAGATGACGATCACTCAGATTCTATTACAATCATACTACAAAAACCTTATATCGTCGAGCTTATGATGGTTTACTTCTTCGATGTGTTGCCGGTGATGAGGTTCAACAAATCATTCGTGAAGCACATGATGGAATTTGTGGAGCACATCAGCCTGGACCAAAACTTCAAGACCGTATTCGACGTATGGGTTATTACTGGCCCACTATGGTATCAGATGCCATCGAATATGCGAGAAAGTGTAAAGCTTGTCAAATCTATGCGGATTTTATTCATCAACCCTCGGAATTTCTGCATCCGACGGCAGCATCATGGCCCTTCGAAGCTTGGGGCATGGATATTATTGGTCCGATCAATCCGTCATCATCAAAAGGTCATCGGTTTATTCTCACAATAACCGATTATTTCTCCAAATGGGCTGAAGCTATTCCTTTATCTGAAGTCAAGACGTCCAATGTCATCAACTTTATCAAGCATCATGTCATATACAGATTTGGTGTTCCTCGACGTATTATTCATGATAATGGTCCACAGTTTGTCAGCCAAAAATTTACTCAATTCTGTGATGACCATCGGATCAACAATGTGGCTTCTACCGTATATAATCCGACAGCTAACGGATTAGCAGAAGCTTTCAACAAGACCATCATCAAACTCTTAAAGAAGTTTGTTTCTACTAACAAACGCAATTGGAGTGAGAAACTTGGTGAATGTTTGTGGGCTTACCGGACTACAGTTCGTAATGCTACTAAATGTACACCTTTCTCTCTAGTGTACGGATGTGAAGCTGTTCTTCCGTTAGAGATTCAAATTTCTTCTTTAAGGATAGCAATCGCTAATGATGATCTTACTGCCGAGAATAATGATCGTCTTCGACTTCAGGAGTTAGAAGCTCTGGATGAAAAGCGGTTATCTGCTCAACAGAATATCGAATTCTATCAAGCTAGAATTTTAAGAGCTTTTAACAAGAAAGTCAGAGTTCGAGCATATCAAAAAGGAGAACTTGTTCTAACAGTCAGACGTCCTATGACTATGACTCATATGAGCAAAGGCAAATTCGACGCAAAATAGGAAGGTCCCTATATTGTGAGCAGAGTTTTCTCAAATAGAGCTTATCAACTATCAGAACTGGATGGTCGGAAGGTTATGATGCCTATCAATGGCAAATTCCTTAAAAAGTATTATGTATAAATATAAATACTTGTAAATCATCAGACAAGTTCATGTTTATAAATAAAATTTTATTTTATTCATGAATGATAGTACATGATATTAAGGAAGATCACTATCATCCTTCTCTACATTTGGACGCGGACTGTTGTCATCCTTCTCGAAAATGCGATCAGCAAAAAAACTGAGAACTTCTTTGCTGGAGCCCACGAGAAACTTGCAGACTGCCATCCTCATGGCTTCCTCTTCTTCAGTCCTTCCTGGATCAAGTAGAAAGTCCAGAATATCTCGTGGTGGCTTGGGTGCAGACGAACCTTCGCCTGTTTCTACCTCCTTCGGCCGAACTGGATCGGCAGGGCGTTCTTCAGTGTCCTTCTGAACTTTCGAGACGATTTCAGCCTTCTTGGATGCTTCTTCAGATGACATTTTTATGTTGAAAAGTAGAAGTGTTCGTCCTTTGTTAGATTTCTGCTATATTTATAGACAAAAATTCTTCGAATAATGAAACGACACATTCATCCGATGGTTCGTCCGTTCATTAATACTTGACGGTTCATCCGTTCATTTATTACATTCATCCGACGGTTCGTCCGTTCATTAATACTTGACGGTTCATCCGTTTATTTATTAAATTCATCCGATGGTTCACTTGTTCATTATCACCTGACGTTTTGTCCGTTCATTATTTTTCTATCAATTTATTAAAAAGTGGAAATTCGTTATTTATCACGTTTTCATAACCTCTGAATAAATACTGAATCTACCTACTCATTTGTCATTTTCCATCTTTGACCTCTGCATAGAAATCAATCTATTTTCTTTTGAGTTCCTACATATTATCACGTCCATATTACCTCTGATAGTATTATGTACTCTAAATCAGAAAAAAAGGTTTCATTATCTATCATGTCCATAATTCATCCAAATAAATACAAATGATTGATCATAGAAAGATTATAATTTCCACTCTCATATCATCATAAAAATGTCTATTACATTTTCTTAGACTTTCTTACAAATCATAATGGAAATCTATTACAATTTTAGATTTTCATACACACAACAAATAACCTAATAGAGATCTATTTTCTTCCTTGGATCTTCTTTGACGGGTTCATTGTTTGTTGCAATTCCTGACTGTCTGAGCTCCAGTGGCGACCAGAACAGCAGGAATCAAACTCTGGTCTTATCTCTCAGACGAGAGGAGAACCACAGAGTATGGCAGCCCAAAGACGTGTTGCTGCCAATACAACTGGTGGATTAGGAGCGGCCTTTCAGAGGAGACAGAAATGTATCCAACATTGGGATACAATTCCTAGTTCTGCCGTGAAAGGAACTCTACTGCCCGATTTCTCGGGGTAGAGTTAACTCCACCGTCCAACTCTCCGTGTATAAAGGCTCTTCCTACCATCGGAGGAAGACCCTTCTATCCCACGAAGAGTTCTGAATTGTCTGATTTGTGCGTCAAAAGCGCATGAGCTCCCTGATGTTGATGTCAGAAGAATGCTCCCCACAACATCCAAATCACCAATGCCAGTTCTGAAAATTTTTTGCAGCCAAGCTTCTGCAGAAAACAGCAAAGAAAAAGAGATTAATTAACAGAAATGTCATTTGGCACACACTGGCTAGTCAAACACACCCTGTTCAGTCAGAAACAAAAGTTCATCTTCAACAGTGAAAAGTGGGCTATTATACTGAACTTACCATCGAGATTAAGATTAGAAAGCATTGCTTTCCTGTTGAGAATGAAATCTCGCAAAAAGGTCATTCTCAGAAGAAGAAGAAGAATGAAGAGATGAGTATGGGTGGAACTTAGTTATCTATTTAAAGGTCAAAGTGCAAGCCTATTTTTGGGAAAGATCCGAGTAAAAAGCGCTCATAACCACGGAATGAGTGTCACGTGTGCTTTGGAAGACAGCATAACATTTGAAATAGTCAAAGAAGCCACCTAATGCCTTTTATTAGCGCACGCTATTCGGAGTAAAGCTAGCTTTCAGCGTGAATTCGTACCACAGAAATATTTGAGCACTGATGGCCTTACAAAAGAGGAAAAGAAGTGCAACATTTTCAAAAGAAAACAGAAGCATAAAAAAAAATGCGCCCTATTTTGCAGAACGACTAAGCTTGTCGCCCAAATCCTCTACGCTGTTGACCCCCATACGGTGTAACAAAGCATTAAGTGCTTCCCGCTGCTCTGCGAGGCTACGCCCATTGGAAGAAGATGAGCCATCCAGACCAAAATGGCTCAGGAAGTTCTTGGCTAATTGTGTAGGGTCATCTTTGAACTCAAAAACTAAAGGCTTCGGTTCCTTACCCCCGAGAGTAGGGTCGCCATGGGCATAAAAACCCAACTTTCGTGCTTCTTCCTCAGCTTTCTCCTTCGGTGTCATGTTGACGTGAGATGAAGATTAAAGTCAAATTTTCTCCCTGTTTATATAAAGAAGCACGCCGGCGGTTCATATTCCACCATAAATTGGATGCAATCAGTCTCGAAAAATGAAGAGTCATCATGACATTTAATAAATTCATTTGCATGTTTTCAAAGCATTAAGGAGTAAATATCTCTTTAAAGTCATCTCAGCGTGGCTAAATTCATTTTATCATCTTAATTTCAAAGTATTTCGAAATAATTTATTATTTTTTTGAAAACTTTGAAGGGGGTTTTGTAGGCCTTCAAAATGAAAGTCACGCTGAGTTAATCAGAACTGAGTTTCAAAGTCACGCTGAGTTGATCAGAATTGAGTCTCAAAGTCACGCTGGGTTGATCAAGACAATGTTTACGCTAGTGACAGATCATCATTTGTCAGAAGTGTCATTATGACTGACAGCACGACAGTCGAAGAATGTCTCCTCGTATGCCACGTATGCACGGAACTGGAGAGATCACAGCCGACTTTTGCGTGACTTTTGAAATCTTCTTCAGCAAGACTCAGCCTTCATCAAGTTGGCGTACCAAAAGAGATTCTTGTCATTTAATGCGACTGACAAAGTAATCACTGTCAGAGATTTTGTGTCAGTCGAGGCATGTCGAATCAAGACAGCTGGCAGCCCTGCCTCAAGCTTGCGTATATTTTGAGCCTTCTGCCTCAAGACTGTGTGTATTTTGAACTTCTATGTTCCTTCATCAAGTTTGCGTAGATTTTAAAGCTTTTAGCCCCAAGTCTGCGTGGATTCTGAAGCTTCCTGTCCCCAAGTTTGCGTGGATTTTGAAGCTTTCTGTCCCAAGTCTGCGTGGATTTCGTCCTCAACGAACTTGCGTAGATTTCATCAAATTGGAGTACGTGGCAGCCATGCCACTGATCTCTCGCTTGCGTGTCCTGTAACTTGCACACGACTCATACATGATTGCCATGTGTCCAACAGTTACAGGCCACGTCCAGTAACTGCTCACAACCTTGCGTATGTTAGATCCTGCGTGATTTTCAACTATGCACAGGCTGTAAAGACAGTTATCTTTTTCAGTTATTTTTGACTCTATAAATAGAGTTCTTTTCTTATTCATTGTACAGATACACAGATATCTAATTGCTGTTGAAATTTTGGGAGCTTTTCTTCTTCGCATCGTCCAAGGGATAAAGCGATCGTCTTCTAGATCGGATTCCTACAGTTGTAATTTTCCCAGATACACAATAAATAAAGTGAATTTATTTATGGAAAACGACTATGAAATCAACAATCTCAGAAAATAACCAAAAATTTACACTACACAAACCAGAAAGAACGAAAAAACCTAAGCTACACAAATACAGGACCACAGAGAATAAAATAAAAGCTGGACTTATGTCCTTACAAATATTACATAAATTAAATTAAAATAAAACTGAGACGAGCTTTGAGTGCCGTGAAATGGTCCAATCAAAAAGGTCGAGGTCCTGCACCCAAAATACTATAGGCCAGTAACAAGTTATAAATAAAATTTAATTATAAAAATATGGAATAGGGTAAGTCTCAGACTTGGTCATACAAATCTCATGTTGCATTTTAGCTTATGCTTCAACGTCCAAAAATGTCGGTTTCGTTTGCATTTCGCTAGGGCCCATCGCCCGAAAGTGGTATCCGAAATCCAACCAACACAAAAACCATCAAATTTCAGGAACTGAACTTGAGAAATAAACCAAAAAGTTTTCAAAATATTTTAGAAAAATTGGGCAGCATCTCCTTTGAAACTAGGATGATCTAGCCACATTGGCGAGTCCCACACAAAATCCAGTATAACTCTAGCCTTCCAAATTCCATCCACCAAAACACATAACCATTTCCCAATCATTTCCATAAGCCAAAACAAAGGAAAAACCATAAAAACTCATGATAATATAGCCACAGGTGTATAAAAATATATATACAAAGTCCAAACTAGAATTAACTAGGCCACAGAATGATTCCGAAAGGAGTTCGAAAAGTCCGAAACCAAAAATACAACAAATTGAGCCGATTCCCATAGCGGGAACGGAGACCGTGTCATCATCGACTCTACGGGAGGGACAAACTACTATGATTAATCAGAAATTACCCAATATCTATTGGTCGGGGAGCCGCGGGATAACTCGGGAATACCGAAACAGCGTTCGAACAACGGATCGGTGCTCAGAACAGCGATGGACAGCGGGCATCACTGTCACGGGGTCACGGAGTACGAGATCAGGGAGGCGGAGACGGGAGGCGGCCGCGAGGGGTTGCCGGGCTCGGCGCGCAGGGGGTCGCGGGCGCACAGGAGGGTCGGGCTCGGGTGCTGGCCGGGGTCGCCGAGAGGGGCACGGTCGGGGTTGCCGGGGGGCGCGGCCGGGGGTGCCGAGAGGGACGGAGCCAGGGGAGCTCGGGTTAGGGCTAGGACTTTTGGAAAATTAGGGAAAGTGAGAATGAGGATGGAAAAGGAGATGGGGGTTTATATAGGGAGTGAAGCTAGGGTTTACGGGAAGAGGAAAAGGTGAGGTCGGCGGCGGTTACGGGAAAGGAAAGGGGGTCATGGCGGTTTCGGAAGGGGAAGGGAAGGAGTTCGGGTGTGAACGGAAGGGAAGGTTCTGAGAAAGGAAAGGAATTCTTTTATTTCATTTAAAAAGGAAATATATATATATATATATATATATATATATATATATATATATATATATAAATATACAAAAGGATTAAAAGTTGGTTTAAAAAAAATCGAGATTGGGTTCGGTTTCGGAAACGAATTCGAGACGGGTTCGGGACGGGTTAAGCCAAATAAAAATTCAATGGATAATTTAAAAAAATATGATTTTCCAAATTATAGTAATAATAATAATAAACTGACAAAACTATTAGCAAACAAAATCCAACAATTAAAAAAATAAATCCAAAATTTACGGGTTTCACACCTTGCTCGAGGCGAGTACCCCTATAAACTCTATTTTACTGCATATGATAATGAATTGCGTATGAACCATGTTAGTACAGTGATTAAACTGAAAATCGTATCTTACAAGTTTCTATATATCTAGCGTATACTTCACATGCTTAATTATATTGCTCTCCGTACCTACCATGTTTTAAATTGCTCTCAGTACCTACCATGTTTTAAATTGCTCTCAGTGCCTACCATGTTTTATACTGCTCTCAGTACCTACCATGCTTATACAGCTCTCGGTATCTTTTACATGTTTTAAACTGTTCTCGTATCTCTCATATGTTAGAATCTGGGATATGGGAAAACAGATAGTTGAGTACGTGATCATGCCCCCTCTACCGTACTCGAGCAAAGTTTTATTTTATATGTTACCGCGTCGTAGGCCTTTTCTAAAAGTTGTATTTGTGCGTATGTACATCTATCGCCGTATCACTTATACGGAAGTATATTTCATTTACAAGTGCCTCCCGTACATTTTACACCTATTGACGATCATGTACCTGCTACAGTTTTAAACATTATATATGCATATGTCGCCATGACAAATGTATTCCTGACATGATAGATCTGTGATATGACATGATTGTGATACGACATGAGACAAGACACAATTCTTATTTATTACATCTCTTTTCATTCTATGCTCAGTATGTTTAGTTTGTAGAATCAATACTTGCTTCCGTCCTGACAGGATAACGTTGTAGGCATACTTTTGGAGGAAGATTTCCTCTATGATCTTTTCTATAGACCCACTACAGAGGACCAGGTCATTCCTCCCGAGGAAGTCCCCGCAGGGAACCTCGCTTGGTAGTCTCGCTTAGATTCTTTTTGGCTTAGTTATTGAACTGTTTAGACTATATCTTATAGTCACTGGACTTTGTCTCCAGTTTGATACTTTGGAAGTATATTATTAAGTCTGTACTTATTTTACTTTCACTTATAGATGCTGTGTTGTGATGAACCTTTTAAATATGATATTAGAACTGTTAGCAACTTATATCCTTTATTGTCTATACTTAGAACAGCTTACTACGCTTTAACCAAGCGCAGGCTGGACATGGCTCGGCCCGACCCGGCCCAACAATTTGGGTAGCGGGTTGTGACATGTTTTTAGTGGCGGCCCATGCAGGTCCAGACTTAAGTTGTTTGGTTATGTTATTGTACCAAGCATGCCTGCAATTAGGATCTTAGGACAACTTGTTAATACTAGGGAGAATAATTAGAACACCTAGAGGATTTCTAGGATTGTAATATAGAAAAACTCATCACAGCATAGGACCGTTAACTATATTTAGTCTCTTGTTTGAAATTCAGCGGATTAGAATTTTGACCAAGATAGTACCCTTGGGATGACCCCTGAGGATCTCACTCTAAATCTTACCTCGAAATCTATTTCCGTTTGTTTCCATTTGATCTTCCTTATTCGTTGTTGAAATTGATTTCTGATTTCGTTGTTGACTTTGACCTTGCATCGTGATAAATTTTGTGGATTGAATTGTGATATATCTTGATAAGGTAAATATCTGCTTTATTTATGGAGTTTAGAATTTATCGCAGCCATATTAGCTGGTATGACAAAAACATAGGGCCTGATTTTGGGGATACTTATCTTAGCTATGGAATTTAGATTTTCCCGCAGCCATACCGGTTGGCGTGGCAAGGATTCTAGATAACATGATTATAGGGTGTATACCTTAGTTTTGACTCTATCATTTATTGCATCTAAGCTTAGTGGTGTGGCGAAGATTCTGGCAACATGATTTCAGGAAGACGTGTATGGTTATTAGATCATATCTCAACTTGGTTCGCTTCGTTATGATCGAATGAGCAAGAATAAATTCTTATCATCATCCTTCTCCGTCTTGATTAACTCTGTCATATATACATCCACAACTAGGATTGCAGGTTCCCTAGGACTCTCCGACATGATTGATTTCATGTCATCTTTTTGGACATAATTATTTTTGTGTTCCATCTTTCCTGTAACTTTACTAAACTCTTCTTCTTAACCTCTTGGGTAATTCTTCTCGTCCTTCTCAGTAATTGTTGGAAACGCCTTATAGATTGATCCAAGGAAGGTTTGAGAAATTAGATTTTAACCTTGTATTACAGAATCGAGAGTTTTGCGGCCAGAGAAATACTGGCGAGACAGGATTTCAGATGATGGCATCATGGTTACATATGTTTCACGGATCTTAATTGAACCATACCCTGTGTATTTGATTAATATTTCATGGATTTAGCCAAGATAAGTTCAAAAACCTATATTATCTGTTGTGCACCTGCAACTATCCGCCGTATTACGGAACAAAGAAGTTATTTCAGCCAGATGCACACTGACTTGGCAATAACTTCACGTGACCTAAATCGCGGAGGTATATGATTTTCGAGTTTTACCTCGACTACGTCCTATGCATCTCGTTGTCTTCGTACCATTCTTGGAGATATTCCGACGAACTTTTCTGTCTTGCTTGACCCTTAACTTGTTTGGACACTGTTATGGATTGCTTGACCCAGTCTTAGACCTTGTTACCTTCTATTTGATAGACGACCGAAATAGCCAAACCTTGTTAACTGATTCTATATTGTATGATTGTGATAAGTGCTTTTCCTAGGGATTTGTTAGATTAAGCTTATAGGACAAGTATGGGTGACTGACTATAGTAGACTTGGAAACCATTAAGAACGATTGTATTGATAGTATGACTTGATGATAGGGTATCTAAGATGGAATAATGAGATATTATATTATTGTGACTGTGGATTGAGGATTAGAATCTTGTGCTTAGGTTCGAGGGTTGAGCATTGTAGGACTTTGATGACCAAGTGATTATTGGTTATCTACAAGCTATTTACTTATGATTGGAGGGTAGATCGATATGTGGAATGATATAGAATAAGTTAGAATGAGTTATAATATTGTGTACGAGATCGGAAAGATATCAGTTAAAAAGATAAGGAACAAGGTAAAGACATATGTACACTGGTAATTAATAAAATCGGGAGTTTGAAATTAAGGATTTACATTCGGAGGAGTTTTTGAGTAAAAAGAAGAAGGCTCTACGCCAAGGATAAGTATTGAACGTATAATTTCAAGGAAAAGCTGTAGGAAAGGATTGACGACAAACAATGCAAAAGAACTGTGGATTGATAGAATAAGGATACTGATGATATGATAAGGAAATCAAGTATTTTACAATTGAGGTTGGAAATATGGTTGATGATTAAGCATTTTAGGCTTATAGACATATCCAGAGAATGACCTATAGTTTAGGGTATACATAAA
Organism: Iris pallida; assembly: GCA_029216955.1. NCBI lineage: Eukaryota > Viridiplantae > Streptophyta > Magnoliopsida > Asparagales > Iridaceae > Iris > Iris pallida. Next base: position 14,464,209 of record JANAVB010031619.1, read on the forward strand.
GGTTCCATATTATTATGAAAGATTCTAAAGGATATATGACGTACTTTATGATAAAAGGACCTTTGTTGAACCTGAACCAAAAAGATTGTAAAGAGAAACGGAAGAGATGATCACAAGGGTAGCAGATTGAGTATCGTAGCTAGAGCAGCTACATGTTATAGTTTGACCTATGGATGATTTTAAATTTTGAGGACGAAATTCTTGTAAGGTAGGTAGGATGTAAGCCCCCTGAATTTTGGGGCTTATTTTAAATTTTCTAAATAAATTATTTTCGATAAATATTTTATTATAATTATTTTTGATTATTAAATATACTTTTCGTGACTTTGATTTCTGGAGTGTCAGGGATGCCAATCTCTAGAAACTCTTTTTGTGAGTTTTGTAGTAGACCAGATTATCTTATTTTGGTATAAGGTGTCCCACTCAAACTCGTCCCCTTGTGCTTTGTTTTCATCGCACAACTTTTGGGTCAATTTAGACCATTTGATCGTTAAATAATTATTAATTAATTTCTCACTTTTATCTTTGATCATCGTATGTACGTTACCGTGACTTTTAATTTAGGAGCACAAGACTAGTCATTTTCTCCAAACCAACTCCTCATGAATGATCTACTGGAGACACCCTACACCCATGACCTTTGTATCCCACTTAGACACACCATTTTGTGCTTCATTTGCTTCGCACAACTTTTCAGACACGAGACCCAATTTTAATTCGTCCCACGGAGTTACATTTAATCTTCGACTAGAATTGGGGACACCCTTTCGACCGAAACCTGTCAACCCAACATATGGACCTGGCCCACATGAAGCCTACTACCCACATGATACTTGTATCCCATTTAATTGAGCCCCGTATGTTACTTATTTACCCGTGTCCATAAATAACTAAATTAATCTATTTATATTTCACCCAAATCCGATTTTGACTCAACCCGGCTCAACCGAACCCAAACCCAAGCTCCATGTTTGTCACGACCCGCACCCTAGCGTTAGGGCACGAGAACGTAACAACGCCCAGCCTACGCCGCAGTGTCGGCGGTAGAACGCTGTCCTAGGTCACAACATCTAGCAATATAAAGCTAAGCAGTTTATACTCCCCGAATGGGGGTGACATGGCAGATACAAATTCAATCACATCTAAGGTAGAGCATGATAAGGATAGATAAAACATGAATCCGAAATAAATACAGGAGATAGAAGTCTAAGTGTCTAAGATACATGAACCCAGAAGTACATCTCAAAACTCAAATAAAGATACAGTAATCCACAAAGTAAATACAACTCCAGACAAAATGAAAACTACCTAAACAAACCCTACTGTGTCTCCTCTAGGCTAGCAGGCACCTCCAGGCTATCTGTAAAATTTATCAACAGGTCCAGTCAGGACTGGAGCGAGCACAGTACATCTCAACAGTTCATAGCAGGTTAGAAAATATGAACATGCAGTAAAGTAAGATACAGGTACTGAAAGAAAAGCAGTATGTAAACAGGAAGAGCTGTAATAGAATATCTACTATACATAGAGAACTAGCAGTGACTAGTGAGTCAGAGTACAATATGAACATGTAATACTCCCCCGTACCCCCGATCAATACACAAGGATCCAGCCAGGTTATGTTATATGATGCTATGTAACAGACCCCGAAGGTGATAGACCCCGAAGGTGGTAAGCCCCCGAAGGGTGGTAGACCCCGAAGGTGATACATAGTAGTCCCATAAAAATGGGGATTCTGGGGGTAACCCAACAGTGTAAGTCCCATAAAAATGGGGATTCTGGGGGATACCCAACAGTGTAAGTCCCATAAAAATGGGGATTCTGGGGGATACCCAACAGTGTAAGATTCCAGGAAGACTCTACGATCATGAGGGTACATGTCGTAAGTGATCAAAGAACCAAGAAGCATATGATACGCTATGAAAGTGAAACGCACAGAACATAGAGTACCCGATGCTCCCTAAGGATAACATCTCAAGAAAGGATCCATATAGTACCAATCCGTGTGACCAACGTGACAGTACAAGTAAAGTAATCTACTGCAGGAAATAATTCTAAGCAGGATATGAAATGATCAGAGAATGTACTCGCCTCGATAACCTGAACAGCTGATAAGTAAAGGGGAGGTCCCACTGAAGCCACAGAGTCCTATTTAAAGCAACACAGGTTACAAGGTGTTCAAGTTGAAATAAATAAAACTATACTAGCCATCTATATTATTCTAGGTTCTTCTAAGTCAAAATATCTCTAGGTCGACTCCGGTCAATAATCTAGTCAAACTAGGTCAAGTGTTGACTTACAGTTGACTTTGGGTCAACTGGTCAACTCTGGTCAAACAGGGTCAATTCTAGTCTAATATAAAGTGTACTTCGTTATTTGTACGTCGAAACTTACGGCACGCAAATCGAGATAAGGAGATTATCGGTAAGGTTGATAATCTTATTATAGTGATCCACGTATCCAACTTGTCAATTTCAGCGATGTGAGATCACTGGAATTGACTGATCTCAGTTTCGTTGTACTAATCCCGAAATACGAACATTATATGAATTAATTATTAATTAATTATAAAAAGGTTAAACTCAAAGAAATTATCAACAAACATTGTCGGACGATGAAATGAACATCGCCAACGTGTCCAGAATGCTCAAATTAGCTAGGATAGCCTATCCAACGGTCCAATTTGGACACAAGGGTAAAAAGGTAATTTCGGGTCAAAACGGTGTCAGTGTCGGAGCCGTTTTGCACCAAAAAAACGTGCAAGAAAACAAGTCTATAAAATATAACAAATTATATGTCCACGCAACCAGAATGTCGATACGAACCCAACGGTATCTCCAGAATTAGATTTCGTTGACCCGATCTCATTTTGGCCCGTTGACCAGAACTTAGAATTCCGGTTTGCACGGAAATACGTGCCGGAGCCAAAGTTTTCAAAACTCAGCAAACTACCTGCCAACGAGTCCAAAATGATGATACGAACTCAACGGTATCTTCAAAATTGGATTCCGATGAGCCGATCACAAAATGACCCGTTGGCCCGGATATTGGTATCCGACTTGCACCGAAATGCGTGTCAGGCCCAATGTCCACCAAAACCTAGCAAATTATATGTCAACGAGTCCAGAATGACGATACGAACTCATCGGTACATCCGGAATTGGATTCCGATGAGCCGGCGTCAAAAGTCCCGTTGACCCAGAATGTGGGACCCGCTTTGCACCGAAAAACGTGCTCGGGCCCACGTTCTCCAAATCTAACAAATTTTATATGAAAACATGCCAGAACGACGCCACGAATCTAATGGTGGTGTCAGAAATGAAATCTGGAGTCCCGTGTTCAAAAATAGAATTTTACAAGTTGGAAATTACGAATTCGGACGACCAACTTTGGCGTCGAATTCAACCAACCAAACAAGCTCAAACTGAAATGAAATATAAAGGGGGCAGGAAGAGGGTTATATCAGCTTCGTACCGGAACTGGTAGCACGCCAAACGGAGCTGCGGTGGAGGAGATACAAGCTGACGAAGTTGGCCCCGCGAAACTGTCCAAATTTAATACAATTTAAACGGTCAACTTGGTGGCCGGTTTTCATGTAGCAAACGATAAAATTAACGGACGAAAATTGACAGGGATGAAGGTGGATATACCGAGATTGTGACGGAGTGAAGAAATCGCCGATCCAACGGTCGGATCTCCGGGAAATCACGCGCGAAGTTGCTGCGACGGGGCGCCAAAACGAACTTCGTTTCGCGCGCGTCACGACGGGGTTTCGTGCGAAATGCACGAATCGCCTATACGTCGCGCCGGAGAGCAGGGTGGCGGACCCAGGGGGTCGCCGGAGTTCGCCCAAGGCTAGGGGAGGCTACGGCCACGTCGGGCGTGGCCGACGGCGGCGATGGAACGTCGCACGCTCGCGCGCACGCGCGCAAGTGGGCGCGCTGCTGCTGCCACGTTGTTGGCGTCGCGGCGACGCTGTTAGGCCGGCGACGGCCGGCCCACGGCGACGCGGGGGAGGTTAGGCCGCGAGGGTGGTTGCTCGTGCGGCTGCGAGGGTGTTGTGGTGGAGGAGAATAGGTGGTGGCGCCGGCGGTTGATAGTGTGATGGAGGTGGTCGGTTCAAAGGAGAGGAAGAGTTGTGGAGGCTCGGCCATGGCCTGGAGGTGGTCCGGCCAGAGCCAAGGGAGGAGGGTGGAGCCATGGCGTTGGAGCTACTGTTGCAGTCGGGTGGAGCCATGGTTGCATGGGTGAGGCTGCTGTTAGTTGTAGGTTGTGTAGTAATATTGTTTGAAAAGGAGAAGAGAGAGAAGAAGAATAGTATTAAATGAGGGAGAGAGAGAAATGAGAGGAAAAGTTATCCACATTGGGATTAGGGCCGGCTAGGTGTGCTGTAGGGAGAAGATTTGAAACGGAGGGTTAGGATTTAAGGAGGAAAATCAATGGCTAAGAATTAATGGTAAATAAATGGGGGGTCATTCCACGGAATTTAATTCAACGAAAATTTCCATAATATAGAAAAATATATAAAATGGGTACTTGATATTTTTGGGCAAGAAATATGAGGGAGTCATGATGGAGGGTAAGGGCTGGACTGGACTCGGTGGAGCCGGATTGGATCAAAACTGGACATTGTGCGAAAATCGAATTAAAAATTAGGTGTCGATGATCATGTGTAAATAAGTAGCACATGGGGATTCCAATAAATGGGACACAAGTGGCGGACGGATAGTAGGCTCAAAGTGGGCCATGTCTATAGTTGGGGCTGACAGGTTTTGGTCGACAGGGGACCCACAAATCAAGTTGGAAAATGAATGTGACGCCGTGGCATGAAATAAAATCGGGCCACGTGTCGAAAAAGTTGTGCGAATCAAATGGAACTCAAAATGACGTGTCTGAGTGGGACACAAAGGTCATGGGTGACGAGCGTCTCGAGTAGATCATCAATGAGAAGTTGGTTTCAAGAAACTGACTGGTCTTGCGCTCCCAATTTAAATGTCATGGTAACGCGCTGAAAATGATCAAGAAAAAGAGTGGGAAAATAAATAACAATCAATTGGTCTAAACCGACCCAAAGTTCAGCGAAGCAGAAAGAGCACAAGGGAACAAGTTTGGGTGGGACACCATATACCGTCATGAAGGTAATCGTGTCCACTCCAAAACTCGTGAAGAAGATTTCCAGAATTGAACATCCCTGATACTCCAATTATCAAAGGCATGGGAAAGTACACTTAAGGAAAATAACAGAAATAATTATTTATTGAAATTAAAATCAATCAGTAAATAAATAAAATTTAAAAAAATCAACCCGAAATTCAGGGTGCTCACAATGTTGTCCTCTCATGACTACCCAAACACCCCATATAATTTCTCTCTTTTCTCTATTTTAAATATCGCTTTTTCCTCTCTCTACTTTACAAATATCTCATTTTAAATCTTTCTTATATATATATATATATATATATATATATATATATATATATATATATATATATATATATATATACACATATATACAAATATATATCTCTCTCTCCTATTACTCACACACCCCCCACCCTCCTTTACAGCACACACCCCCCTCTCTAGCCGACCTCTCTCTCTCTCAAATATCTATCTCTCTTTCTTTCTATTACATATACATAACTCTCTCTCCCTCTCTATTTACACTCACACACACAACAGTTCACCCCCCATGTGGCCGAACAACACCAGCCTCGTCCCGAGCTCAGCCCCAACCACCACCAGCAACATTCCTCTCCTCCTTCTTCTTCTTCCTCATCATCTACAATACCACCACCACCATCACCATTATCATCATCAACACAACACCATCATCAACACCACCCGTACACCTCCATCGCCGTACGCCGCCGCGACTACCACCGCCGGACAGTCGTGCCCCTGCCTGGCCCGTCGCCCTGGCAAGCAAGCACAGCAACAGCAGCTGCGACAACCGCAGCAGCAGCAATGCGAGCAGCAGCAGCATACCGCGTGCGTACCGGCAGCCGCGTGCCGACGTCGTCGTCGACGAGCCCCCCATCCTGGGCTGTACGTGGGCCGGGCGCACCTTTCCGTGGCGGCCACCGTCCTCTGGGACGCACCGTCTAGGCGATTTGTGCATTTTGCATGGGATCCCGCCGTGACGTGCTCGGATTCGAACTCAAAATCGCATCTCGAAACAGCAACTTCGTGCACGTTTGTCGAGAAATCCGACCGTTCGATTAGCGAACTCTTTGCTCCGTCACAATCTCGGTATATAGCTCTTCCCTCCCCTCAAGTTTTGTCCGTTAATTTTATCGTTTGATACATCAAAATCGGCCACCAAGTTGACGCTTTAAATAGTATTATTTGTGGACAGTTTCGTGGAGCCGACTTCGTCAAATCGTAACTCCGTCGTCGCAGCTCCGTTTGTTCCTGTGCGTAGCTGGTATAACCCTCTTACTGTCCCTTAAGTTTCGTTTTATTGTGAGTACGTTTGGTTGGTCGAATTCAACGCCAAAGTTGGCCGTCCGAATTCTTAATTTTGTACTTGTAAAATTCCATTTTTTAATCCGGGACTCCGAATTCAATTTCCGACACCACCAGTAGACTCATGGCATCGTTCTGGCATGATTTCATATAAAATTTGCTTGATTTGGAGGACGTGGGCCCTGACACGTATTTCGGTACAAAGCGGGTCCTACAGTCCGAGTCAACGGGTCACTTTGAGATCGGCTCATCGAAATCCAATTCCGGATATACCGTTGAGTTCGTATCATCATTCTAGACTCATTGACATATAATTTGCTGAGTTTTGAGGACATTAGCTCCGGCACGTATTTCCGTGCAAACTGGATTCAAAATGTCTGGGCCAACGTGTCATTTTGAGATCGACTCATCGGAATCCAATTCTGAAAATACTGTTGAGTTTGTGTCATCATTCTAGACTCGTTGACATATACTTTGTTAGATTTAGTGGACTTAGGCTTCGACATGCATTTTCGTGCAAATCGGACACCAATATCCAGGTCAACGGACCATTTTGTGATCGGGTCATCGGGATTCCATTTCGGACATACCGTTGGGTTCGTATCATCATTCTAGATTCATGGACGTATAATTTGGTAGGTTTTGTAGACTTCTATCCTGACACATTTTTTGGTGGAAAGTGTGTCCAACGGCGGACATCATTTTAACCCGAAATTACCATTTTGCTCCTGTATCCAAATTGGACTTATGGGTAGATTATCCTAGCTAATTTGACCATTCTGGATACGTTGGTGATATTTATTTTATCATTCGATAACATCTGTAGATTTTTCTTATGTATCATCCTTAATTTGTAATTAATTATTATTATTAGTGTATATATTTATATGCTTGATTTTTTGTGAAACTCTAGAGTGATCCTTGTGTTTCTAAGGACCCTAAGTGTTGATTTAGATATAGTGTCACCCCACATTGGACTTTTATGTTAGGTCACCACTTAGTTAGTGTCCAGTTATGAGTCGTATCACACCACTAGTGTAAAATCTTGAACATAGTTTAGAGACTGAGTTTGTGTATCATTTTGACAGGACACCAGACATCTATATCTTCATACTCATATTCTTGCCTTGCTCGAGGCGAGTACCTCTACAAACTCCATTTTACTGCATATGATAATGAATTGCGTATGAACCATGTTAATACAGTAATTTAAACTGAAAACCGTATCTTACAGGTTTCTATATATCTAGCGTATGCTTCACATGCTTTAATTATATTGCTCTCGGTACCTACCATATTTTAAATTGCTCTCAGTATCTACCATGTTTTATACTGCTCTCAGTACCTACCATGTTTATACTGCTCCCGGTATCTTTCACATGTTTTAAACTGTTCTCGTATCTCTCACATGTTAGAATCTAGGTTATGGAGATACTGATAGTTGAGTACGTGATCATGCCTCCTCTACCGTACTCGAGCAAAGTTTCATTTTATATGTTACCGCACCGTAGGCCTTTTCAAAGCTGTATTTGTGCGTATGTACATCTATCGCCGTATCACTTGTACAAAAGTACATTTCATTTACATGTGCCTCCCGCACATTGTACACCTATTGACGATCACGTACCTTCTACAGTTTTAAACATTACATATACATATGTCGCCATGACAAATGTATTCCTGCATGATAGATCTGTGATATGACATGATTGTGATACGACATGAGACATGTCACGATTCTTATTTATTACATCTCTTTTCATTCCATGCTCAGTATGTTTAGTTTGTAGAATCAATACTTGCTTTCGTCCTGACAGGATAACATTGTAGGCATACTTTTGGAGGAAGATTTGCTCCGTGATCTTTTCTATGGACCCACTACAGAGGACCAGGTCATTGCTCCCGAGGAAGTCCCCGCAGGGAACCTCGCTTGGTAGTTTCGCTTAGATTCTTTTTGGCTTAGTTATTGAACTGTTTAGACTATATCTTGTAGTCACTGGACTTTGTCTCCAGTTTGATACTTTGGAAGTTTATTATTAAGTTTGTACTTATTTTACTTTCGCTTATAGATGTTGTGTTGTGATGAACCTTTTAAATATGATATTAGAACTATTAGCAACTTAGATCCTTTATTGTCTATACTTAGAACAGCTTACTACGCTTTAACCAAGCGTAGGCTGGACATGGCTCGGCCCGGCCCAACAATTTGGGTAGCGGGTCGTGACACCTAAACCCACGATCCCAGCCGGTGGTCGTGCCAGATTCGCCACCCGCCGACGAACTACGCCACTCGTCAACGGCATCCGGCCGCCGCCGCCCTCTTGCCCCACGGAGGAGCCCTGCCTTGGAGAACAGCTCCCAGCGCTCGCCCTTTCTCTCCCGCGCCGACCAAGCGCCCTCGGTGAGCTTCTTCCCCCTTCTTCCTCAACGATTGCTTCTTTTTAAGTTGGTGAGAAGAGAAGCACTCTTCTTCTAATTTCTTTAGATTGTTAATTTGGTTTGTTGGTGGATTTAAGTTTGTGGGCCGGGCTGAGTTAATGTTACATATTTGTTTTGTTGTGGTCTGGAAGAGGACATATAGTGTATATTATTTTAATTGGTAGATATAGGTATATTAATATGCGAATAGGGGCATCAGTATTATAGTTAGTATAATATTTTGGCGTACTGTGTTACCAGCTATACATATTTTTCTAGAAATTATATACTTATTACAAAATAATAGGTTGGGCTCTTATGGGCAAATAACAAATTAAGGAATGTTTTGACTTGATTCCAAAAACTGTTTTAGGTAGTTTCCTTTATACATGCTAATATTATTTCCAATTGTTTCATTGTTGCTTTCTAAAAGTTATATATATTAATATTAGGATTTTATTCACGGGTTTTGAAATAAATATTTCATAAAGAAGTTTAATACCATCTAAGTAAGTATAAACTTTTTCCAATAATAAATATGTATATATTTTCATAAGTAAGGGTTGTTTTCTAAATAAGTTTCTAAGATATATATATTCTAAGGAATTGCATACCCTAAACAAACTCTCATTCCCCTTAGAATAGATTGTTTCTGATCACGACTAATCGTGTTCATATTTCTTTTGTCAACTTTGGACTCCTTATACCGACCCTCGCCAACCGGACTATACTGGACTCAACAGAATTATTGGTTTTTACCAGCTAAGGACCTCAGTCAAGTGCACTTTCTGATTGCTTTTCGAATCATAGTAGTTTTTACGTTTCATGTTTATACATATGTCGTGCTGCTTGTTGATATGCTCGTCACACGGAGATTAGTATCATGGATTTATTGTACTTCTTGATTGTCATTTACATGATTACCATGTTTGCGACTTGATTCCATGAGTACTAGCTGGGCGGGAAAATATCTTAGTAGACTTGTGAACTACCCATCCTATCCCAATATGTCTGATCGTGACTGATAGCAGCTGCACACGACACGTACAGGGTGCCGTATTTATCCCTTAGTCGTTCACATGTCGAACTCGATATTTCAAAACACGTAGATAGTGTTTCCTTGTCTCTCTTCTTGCAGTCGTCATTACTTGCCATGTCACCATGTTTACATGTTTTATTCTAAACCATATATCCTGCTATATCTCTCCAGTTCATTCTAGACATGACATGTTACTAGTTTACACTCTGGCTTCATTTCATATATGCTATTTTCATGTTTTGTGAATTCTATTATGTTTTCGTATTGCCGTCGGTTTGTGTGTTTTTTCCATTCCGGACTGTAAACCAACTTTTTTCAGGTTAGCCGTGGCTTCTTTAACATTGGGAGATTCGGGTGTATTTGCAGGCCAAACCTAGAGATTAGATAGTTGTGTTGTAGTCATTTCAAGTATGTAAGAACATTGTATTTTCTTTGAATATAATTCTTGTAAATGTTGTAATCTATTAGAAATGTGAATGAGCAATAAGTTTTAATTTATGAGCATTATGTTATGTGATTTTAAGTATCATGGCCTTGACAGTGTTCTACCGCCGACACTGCGGTATAGACTGGCTTGGACACGCACTTGTATCCCAAAAAGCGGGTACGGGTCGTGACACCGGGTCCAGCTAACTCCTCGTAACCCAAGTCGGATTCGTAGTAAGAACTATAGGTTAGCTCTACATCATCGCAATCATCTAAAATATTGGTCTCCAGTCAGGAGGGGAACAAGAACATACATATCCATTCCAGCATCTTAATGAATAATTAAAAAGAGACAAAAAACAATTTTATAACATAATTTATTTTCTAATAATAATAAAGAAGCGGTAATGTAATAAATCTCTGGAAATAAAACTGACGCAATGTCTATCTAGCAATAGTGTTTGAGCGTGTAACATCCTGTGGCCGGTTGGGGAGGTAGGCAGTATGTGTTCTAGTGAACACGGTCCAGCTTCAGCCAAAGTGGATTGGACTTCCGCTATCCATAGTGAGGCAGTAAGGGGCTTTGACCACATGTGTTAACACTACTCCCCAACCCCGAGTCAATGAGTCAATGAGTCAATAAAGCAATCAATTTGATCCGAGAGGGATCCCGTGAGTCAAGTGTCGACACAGTAGTTCTACGATGCAATAAATTTAATTATTAACTAAAATACAAGTTTGGGTAAGTATGAACTTGCCTCGTTTTTCGATGTTGTAGGTGATGACAGGAAAATATTCAGGCTAAGTCCAAAACTGAAACCTATATTAGCGAAATATGACTTAGCTGCCAATCTAAGGTTGCTACAATATTAATAAACTAATTAATAATACGATATCGTCTAGACTCTCATTCCGCCAATAATTATAATAAAATAATCGTTTAGTTATAAAATATTTTAGAGAAGTAACGCTACAATTTATTAATACTTTTAACCACTTATATTAATTGGTAAAACAATTTTCTAACAAAACTATTATATTTTTTTATATATAATGCAAGAAAACTATATTTTACTTATTAGTAAATAATAAACGGGTTTTCATAACTAATACTCTAATTAAAAATTACTTATATAAACTACTCGAAAATACTTTTGAAATTTAAATAATGTTTTATTTTCATAAAGTATTTTTAATAGATATTTTAAAAAATAGAAAAAACCATTTTAATAGTTATAATATTACGAGAATCATTTATTTAGAAATATCGAATATTTTTAGAAATATAATTAAGGGTAGTAATTAAGTACTACTAAAAACAATGTTTTAAGTAATTTATTCATAACGTGAAAGTTGCTAATTTACTATAATAAATAGGTAGAAACTATACAAAATATTCTATTTGGTATTACAACTTATTTTGAGACCAAATAACGTTTTATATACATAAAATTAATGGCAACATTATAAATAAATATTTCAATCTACTTCGTAATTATTATGATAATCCATTCATTAGTATATGCTTTATTAGGTAAAAATATTTCTAAGTATTTAAATATAAACTAACCATGAATATTACTACTAGCACTATTAATCTAAACATTATTAATCATCGTTTACTAACTAATCCACATAAACTTTTATGATTATATATGTATAAATATATCATTTAGTGATTTATGATATAAATATTATTATTAGCTACACTGAGCTAAAATTATACATTATCTAATTTAATTAATCCTAAACACAAACACATAATCTAAATTAGAAAAGTAGCTATCTCGGAATTGACAGAGCTTTATGCCGTCAATTCCAGTCGGACAGAACATAGGTTTCACATTCTGGAAACTAACACAAGGGTTCAGGGGCATACCGGGATGTTGGAGAAGGAGTACTGAGGGGAGGCCTCCGACTCCGGTCGTACGAATCGTCGGAACACAGACGCACGTACATGGGGCATGCAGGGCACGCAGAACGACGCACACACGCGGAGTCGCACGGGACGCACGCGGGGAACAATCGTGCATGGAGCGCTGTTGCGCATGGCCGGGGAACAGCCGGCGAGGGCTTGTGCGGCCGGGGATGGCGCCGGCGGGGCTGGCAGATGCGCGCGGGAACGTGCGGGATGCGCTGTAGCGCGCGCAGTCTGGCGGGAGGCCGGCTGGGTCTGGCGACCGGTCGCGATCGGGGTCGGTTGGCGCACGTTGGAAACGTCCCGAGTGGGGTGTTGATAGCGTCGGGGCGTCGCGTGTAGCGCCGGGGCGTCGCATGTATCGCCGGGGCGTCACGTGTATCGCCAGGGCGTCGTTGGTTTTGGAATTGGAGGAGTATAGAGGGTGCTAGGATAGGTTTGTGAAGTGTTGGGTATGCACTGATACCGCTAATTGGGATGGAGATAGCTTACCCACTTAACGTGGGAGCTACAATGAGTTGAAGTTTAGCTTATCCGCTTAACACGGAGGCGAGAGAAAAGAAAAAAAAAACATACAAAAGACAACAGAATTAACGAGGTTCGGCTATGTGCCTACGTCCTCGGACAACAATAGTTCTTTTCTTTCTTCCTCCACTAAGAATAGTGGGATTACAGATACTACAAGAATAAGGGCTTTTCTTGACAGGCATTCCCCGTCAAGAAATGGGTATCTTGACGGTTGCAGATCCGTCAACTAGGCCAGAGTCAAGAAAAGATCCCCCCTTTTCTCTTTTCTTGACGGTCGCTGATAGGACTTTTCGTGACAATTTTTTGCCGTCATATAAAGTAGTTTTCTTGACTGTTTTTAGCCGTTAAGATAGCAGTTCTTAGAAACCGTCAATGTAGATAAAAACTTTTCTTGACTCCAGCCTAGATGACGGATATTAGCCGTCAAGAAAAGCCTTCTAGTAGCAGGATTGAGTTAATTGTTTGACGTTTTTTAACCGTCAAGAGAAGCTAAATTCTGTATAGCCAAAATTTCATTTATAATTATATAAAATGAATCGAATACAGAAATAACATCAATAATCCAGAAGATAAACACACATCAAATAATTGTAATATCAAATTTTTATATTAACAAACTGTATTGTTCATACACCACAAACTTCCAACACATCCAATATACATTCAACCACAAACATCCAACTCGTCCAACCACAACATATCCAACCAAATTATCTAGTTTTTGTATATCTTAAACATCAAAAACCGATATTTATATAACTAGAAAAATATGTCGCAAATTCGTCCCTCCCATATTCTCAGCACCTTCATTTTCCATGTAGTTCCTGAGAGAAGAAGAGAAATATATTTAATCATTATATGCATATGTTTGTATAAACTGATATCAACTAAGAACAAAAACTCTATAAAAAATAGCTTATTTCAACTAAAAATAAGATATATGATAAGTGCTGTAAGAAATTAAAAAAAATCTAAGAATCCAGGAACATCAAATTAGAATAAAGGATATGTCCAATGGATAGAGACAATAAGTGAGTAGTTATATGTAGTTCATTGCCACCTGCAGATGGAATTTTCCTATGCTACTGCCTGCAGAAACTAACTGTAGGTTCAATCCAGAGCCTGCACATAACTGCTACATAGGCAATTGTCTATGCAACACAACTGAACCTACATATGTACACATGCCACACTTAACAGATACCTATTCCTACATTGATACACATATAGATATATACCACTGACACTTAAGAAAGGTTGTCAATTTGATGGACAGTCGTAGCTATCTGATGGACAGTCATAGTTATCTTAATGCCAAAAACCTCAAGGTAAAATCTTCCTTATTAGTATAAATTACACTATAAAGAATGTATTGCTGTTATGCAAAACAGAAGCATTGAACAAAAATCTTAAGGGGGGAAACTAATTTAGCTAATTATGATTTGAGTTAACATGTCCTTTTTAAGAAACAAAATAAAGATATGTCTAAAAGAAAAAAAAATTGGTACAGAACTAACAGAAGTACAACTAACATGATTCAACTTCAAACATGCAAAACATGTAACACTGAGAGGTAAAAAGATAGTGACTAATGTATAATTTCCAAAACTACAATTATGCTTCTCAATGCAACATCTCAAATTTTTTCTTGTTTTGTTTCAGGATTGGTGTTAAGAAATAAAATAAACGAACCAATCTACAACAATAAGATCATTTATTTTATTATACCATTACTTGCTAAGTAAATCAAGACATAAACCGATATCCCATGCAATCCATAGACATTGAGGAACCAAAAAAACATATGACAACAAGGAAAATTGATAAATACATTGAGAAACCAAGATCCTATAGATACCACAAATCTAGATACCAAGAGTGAGTGCAAGAGAACCAGCTACCAAGAGCTTTGACAAACCTTGACTTCGAGAGTATGCAAAACCAAAACATAACAAGACAACCCAAAAATGTTGGTTTGGTGCATGTCAGTTTCAACCGAAGTGTGATTCATTTTAGTTGATATAACGAGATTCTTCGGGTTATGTGAAAGGGGTTCAGTTAGACTGAACCGACACCCCTAGATAGAATACTATCACAAGGGCAATAGGGGAGTCCTTCTATAGCTGATGACTCAAGATAAAGGATTTAGTTTCACTATGTACCCCCTTAGTATAATAATGGAGATCACATGTACCAAATGAACATAAAACAGTACCC
Organism: Iris pallida; assembly: GCA_029216955.1. NCBI lineage: Eukaryota > Viridiplantae > Streptophyta > Magnoliopsida > Asparagales > Iridaceae > Iris > Iris pallida. The sequence goes on from JANAVB010031619.1 coordinate 14,479,223, forward strand.
AAAATATGTAACTTAAGAATGGAGAACACATGTAACATTTTTTGATAGCAACTTAAGATGTGCTTACGAAGCACAAATTAATCATGATATAGAAAATGCTGCACATGCATCAAAATATTTTCCAAAACTTTTCAAAACACTTCCAATTGTGTCAATCATGGTTTTCGAATCGAGATGTATCCCTAAAGACATGAAAGAAGAGACGTCATTAATGTCAGCAAAAATTAACACAAAATACATATACATATTTAGCTGTACATTGTTTGAGTAGAAAAAAATGGATGGTTGTTTGTTATGAGGACAACAGACCATGTGCCATACAGAGAACCATTAATTAGTTTCACCCACAGATATTTATATACAACATCACAAAACCAAAACAAAAAACTAGTGTGTTATTGGTAGATATTAGTGGCCAGTTCAGAAACTGGGTACCAAATCATGGATACCCACTGATACTTAAGCAAAAAAAATAGAAAAATGCTCAAATAAATCAGTAAAAAGTTATAATTCAAGTTGAAATTTTGGGTTCATAGCCACTGATACTCAGTAAAATTCTAGGTTCATCAAATCTATTCACAAGAACCAAACAAATCAGTAACAGAGACCAACATGTTAAAATTTCCACTGATATAATAGAAAGAACGTTATCTTCCAGTAATTAGAAAGTGTATACACCATAAAAATCTTCACCAACAAGCTTGTCCCATTCTTTTATCAAATATGCAGATAGCTCATAAATTTTGAAGGAAATATACATGTGCTTGATATATCAAGTTTTTTTTCCCTCCTTTCATCGAGTCTACTTCCCAGAGGTAGAGTGGGATGTAAAGGTATATGGAGCAAATTGGCAAAATAGGATTGGGATGAATTTTTCTAACACAATTTGAAGATGAAACACATACCTACAGAGTTTATAATATATCCTACCATAACATCCCACTTTTGGCAGGGAGCAATGGTACCACACATCTGAAGCACCATCCTAGCCAGCAACCAGAACAGACAACCAATGTTGTGCTTCCCCTTGTTGTTTGCAGGGATTCCAATATCAACATACCTCATTGGCGAATCAGTGTCGCAGAAAACTATAGTGATGTTGACTATATATACATATATCAACAAGCACAAGACCAAGATGTCGGTACTTGAAGAGAAAAACTGTCTGTAACAAAGGTCAGAGGCTCGATTTTTCCCCTGGGGACGAACAACAATATATATAACTACTTGGATCTGACACTGGCATAGGATTGATGTCAGGTTTTGCATCAATTTTTTTAGGGAGCTCTTGTGCTCCATATCCGACCTTATTCAAACGGGAAAAGCAAATCACTCATAGATACTGGATACACCTAAAGCCCCATTTTGCTAGAAGCATTCCATTTCATAGTGCCTGATCGACATGATATGATCCAGATTGCTAAATTTAGCGGTCTGAATCAATTATTGAAATATACAAAGACATGGCATATGTATTCAAGTAGATAACTGAACATCAATGAAGGGAAAGACTGATACTCAAGAATGTTAGGACTAAATCAATATATCCTAAAGGATTGTAATAAATATATCCTGATGTTCTGCAAGAGATAGAAAAGCTACAAGAAACCTAAAGCAATAGAAAATTAATAGACATAGAAAGCGGCTCAGGTTTGCCCTTCTATCATACATGGTACTGAAGGTAAAAGCAATATAAAATTTCTTTTCTCTCTCCATCTCTCTCTCTCTCTCGACAAATGGCTGCAACTGGTAGCCATCCAAAGTTGCCTCGCCAAGCTTGAGAAGTCTGAATTAGGCTACGAACTGATCTGAGGATATCAGACCTAGTCTGAAACCATGGGCATATTAAAATCTTTATTGCCTCTTTTGTACATCCAAAGGGAACAAGCTCACTTGCAACATTATACAAGAACATCCTCACACGTAGAGTGCAAAATTCAAATATAGGATAAAGGAACTAGAACACTATGCCATGGTGGAGCTTTCACGACATTTGAGTTAAGCGAAGACTTGGTATGGCATAGGTGCATCATTATGAAGGTTAATGATATCAAAAACTGAAAGAGGTGGACAGATGGTTAACATATGTCTGAACTTATTACTGAACAAAGGGGAGTTAAGACCAAAGTCTGAACAAATGCCCTTGTTGTCTCTCAAAGAGGAGAAAAAATGAAGCAACATTTATTTCTATATGGTCTGTATTCAAAGCAAATAAGAATGTAAAGTAAAGCAGAGCATCGTGTCAGAACCTTTTCATATAACACTAATTTAAATTTTAAAATGTATTCTAGAATAGGAAAAAAATTCAGAGTGGGAGAATTTGTTGTAGGAAGAAAATATACCCAAATTCTTGCACAAAATATGCTAGAGCGACTGGCACATTTGTGGTAATATATAGAGAACGTTTTAAAATGCACCCTAGGTCATTTGATCTTTGGAAGATCACCCTATTGTATAAACAAATCCATAAATTAATCCAAACCGACAGGATAACATAGATTAGGTTTTTAGATCCCCAATCAAGAATGCGGAACCACCACCAACTAGAATTAGGGTTTTCAGAACCAAATCAAAATCCAAAAACAGCAAGCATAACATCACAAGTCATCAAGAACATCTCCTAAGTGTAGGAGGTGTAGATCCTGCTCATCACAGGCACCTATAAACCCTAGGGACTGAATTACCCAAAAAATGGAATACTTAGCTCAGGATTAGCCATAAGATCGAGATCAAAACCTCTAGTAGTATCCTCGATGAGTCCAGAAGCCCAGATCGTGTCCCAAAGTATGAGACACGAATCGCTCGTCTCCGACTTCAGTCTTAGAGCCTCCATCGGATCTAGGGTTAGGGTTAAGATCTACCAAGGACTACATGCGTGGCGGCGCCAGAAGAGAAGAAGTCGATGGAGAGGGTGGTGGGGAATAGAAGTCTACAAAACCCTAGCTAAGGTTCCTTCGTACGAAATAGAGAGAGGGAAGAAGAAAATGGATCGGGATAAATATAGAAAAGATTGAAGAATAATTACCAAAATGGCACATGAATTCTCCTTTAGAACCGTCACCAAATATAAAACGTTTGAAAAAATTACCAAAATGGCAGCTGAAAAAATCCTGCCAAGTTTTTCGCATATACATTACTTGAAGGTTATCACCAAATCGTCAATAAATAAATTGCTGTTTCTTGACGGATCATTTGAAACCCTCAACATACATGGTATAAAATTGCTAATTTAACAAATAAAAGGGCATCTCTTGACGTAAGCCTAAATACGTTAAAAAAACCACTATTGTTGACGGCTTTTGACGACCGTCAACTTATAAACCGTCAAGAATCGTCATTTTTCTTATAGTAAGAGTTACAAACTCTCTCTTGGATACACTCAAGAGGATCTCTCTCATACACAAGTATGGAAGACACTTTGGTGAAGAAGCACCCGAGGTAGAAGCACCTCCCGGAAGAACATCGCAAGCAAGGAGCACCAAGAGCACCACTACTTCTAGCACCAAGATCACAAGGGAGGATTAACCCAAACATCTCCCAAACCATCTCCTTATATAGCCATAAGGGAATGAACCTTCTCCTCCAAGATTCGTTCATGAAAGATGAATGAACCTTGGGAACTCCATAAGTCTTTAGACTTTCTCCAAGGTGAATGAACCTTGGGAACTCCAAATCCTCTCTCCAATTAAGGAGGGACCACCTGTCACGACCCGTTACCCAAATTGTTGGGCTGGGCCGAGCCATGTCCAGCCTACGCTTGGATAAAGCGTAGTAAGCTGTTCTAAGAATAGACAATAAAGGGATCTAAGCAGCTAACAGTTCTAAAATCATATTTAAAGTTCATCACAACACAGAATCTATAAGCGAAGGTAAACAAGTACAGACTTAATAATACACTTCCAAGCATCTAACTGGAGACAAAGTCCAGTATCCAAATATAAGTACAGACAAAGTCTAAGTCTCAAAACACAAGAAAGATAACTAAGCAAGATTCCCCGCTGGGGCCTCTTCTGGAGCTAAGGCCAGGTCCTCAATGCAGTACCATAATATGTAACACATAGCATTTCATCCTCGAAAAGTGAACCTACAACGTTATCCTGTCAGGACGGGAGCAAGTACAACCTCTACAACTAAAGTACTGAATATATAATGAAAGAGATGTACAACACGAAACATGGTGTGATAAGTCTATAAAACAGAAAATACTGGGAACATGGCCTCATGGTACAACTCGGATCACAATATCATAGTAACACAGGAAACATGGCATATCTCATAGTCTATCATGGCAAGGACACATATGTCATAGAGACAGATGCATATGTAATGTTTAAAAGTTTAAAACCGTAGTATGTACGTGAATCGGTCAATAGGTGAATAGGATGTACAGCGGTACATATCAAGTTTTCCGGTATGCACATACGTGCACGAACGGCATCGGTGTATCCATACACAAATGCGAGATCAGAACATACGGCAAGGTCACATATAGAATGTCACCGAGCACGGTAAGTACATATGGAGAAGGGGGTCATGTTCACGTACAATACTAACAGTTTCTCCTTAACCCGTTATTTAAACATGTAAGAGATACGAGAACAGTAAAAACATGTGGGAGATACTGGGAGCAGTATAAGCATGGCAGGTACTGGAAGCAGTATAAAACGTGTGAATACTCGGAGCAGTATATAGTATAGTGAAACATGTACTGAGAACCAGTAAGAAGCATGTGAAGATATAAGAACTGTCCTAAGCATGGCAGGTACTGAAAGTAATACAACATGTGAAGACATAACTTGCTACCTCAAGGATCAGTATTTTAACATGGTTAATACATGTTCTAGCATTAAAAGACAGTAAATGAGTTTGTAGATGTACTTGCCTCGAGCAAAGCAAGAATACTAGTACAAAGATATAGATGTCCGGTGTCCTGTCAATAATGATATACAAACGCAGTTCAAAGCTATGTTCAATAATACACTAGTGGTGTGACACGATTCCTAACTGGATACTAACTAAGTGGGGACCTAACATAAAAGTCTAATGTAGAGTGCCACTATATCCAAACTAATGTTCTAGGGTCTTTACACTAGTGTAGGGTGAGGTCCCATACTACAATAACCCAATACAACACAAAATATTGCAAGTCGTAATTATTCAATAAATAAATCAAACTGTACACTATGTTCCAACAATTTTTAAGATAGACAAAAAGCTCAAATATATATAAAATAAAGTACCAAAATGATCCTTGTTAATTATAGAAATTTATACTAATTTTTCTGGGATTTATAAACCTTCATAAATATTTATTAAAAATCAACAAACACATGTATCCTGAAAATGAGTTCTGTTTTCCCATTTTTATAAAATACTAAAGTTACTTATTAAATGCTGGAAAAATTATAATAAATTAGCTAAATTAACATAGTATTTAAATACAATTTTTTTCAGATTTTTACAGCAAATAAAATATATATAAAAATTCAAAAACAGAAAGTAACAATTTTTCGAAAAATAATTAATTATAAATTAAGGATAATACATAAACAAAATCTACAGATGTTGTCGGATGATGAAATAAATATCACCAACGTGTCCAGAACGGTCAAATCAGCTAGGATAGCCTACACATAAGTCTAATTTGGACACAGGGGCAAAACGGTAATTTCGGGTCAAAATGATGTCCGCCGTTGGACACACTTTGCACCGAAAAATGTGTCGGGATAGAAGTCTACAAAACCTAGCAAATTATATGTCCACGAATCCAGAATGACGATACGAACCCATCGGTATTTCCAAAATAGGATTCCGATGTGCCGATCTCAAAATGATACGTTGACGCGGACACTTGGTATCCGGTTTGCACCGAAATGCGTGTCGGAGCAAATGTCTTCAAAACTCAGCAAATTATATGTCAACGAGTTCAGAATGACGATACGAACTCAACGGTATATCCGAAATTGGATTCCGATGAGCCGATCTCAAAGTGACCCGTTGTATTGAAAAGTGGGACCCGCTTTGCACCGAAATGCGTGCCAGGGCCCACGTTCTCCAAATCAAGCAAATTTTATATGAAAACATGCCAGAACGACGTCACGAGTCTACTGGTGGTCTCAGAAATTGAATCCGGAGTCCTGGGTTCAAAAATAGAATTTAACAAGTGCAAATTAAAGAATTCGGACGGCCAACTTTGGCGTCGAATTCGACCAACCGAACGTGCTTAAAATGAAATGAAATCTAAAGGAGGCAGGAAGAGGGTTATACCAGCTGCACACAGGAACTAGTAGCGCACCAACCGGAGCCACAACGGTGAAGTTACGAGCTGACGAAGTCGGCTCCACGAAACTGTCCAAAAATAGTTCAATTTAAAAAGTCTACTTGGCGGCGAGTTTTGAGGTATCAAATGACGAAATTAACGGACGAAAATTGACAGGAGTGAAGATGGATATACCGATATTGCGACGGAGCAAGAAGTTCGCCGATCCAATGGTCGAATTGTCCAAAAAATTCGTACGAACTTGCTGCGACGGGACGCGAATTCTGAAGTTTGAAATCGCGTGTCACGGCGGGATTTCGACGTAAACGCACGAATAGCCTATGCGTCGTGCCGGGGAGGAAGGTGGCGGCCTAGGGGTGGTCGTCGGGGGGGTCGTGCGTCGATGGAGGGTGGTGGAGTTTGTGTTTTAATAAAGAGAGAGAGGGAGAGAGTTATTGTGTGTGAGTGTATATAAATATAAAGAGAGAGAGAAAGAGTAGTAGTAGAGAGAGAGAGAGAGAGGAAGATATTTGAATGAGAGGGAGAGAGAGAGAAGTCGGTTTGGTGGGGGGGGGTGCTGTGAGCTGTAAAGGAGGGGCGGGGGTGAGTTGTAGGTGTGTTTGAATAATAGGAGAGAGTGAGAGAGTTGGATATATATATATATATATATATATATATATATATATATATATATATATATATATATATATATATATATATATATATATTTTATTTATATATATATATATATATATATATATATATATATATATATATATATATATATATATATATATATTTTATTTATATATATATATATATATATATATATATATATATATATATATATATATATATATATATATATTTTTTTTTTTTTTTTTTTTTTTAATATATATATATATATATATATATGAAATATTGTAAAATAGAGAGAGGGAGAGATATTTTCAAAATAGGAGAAATAGAAATATTATGTAGGGTATTTGGGCAGTCATGAAAGGGCAACGCGGAGCTTGGGTTCGGTCGAGCCGGTTCGGGTCAAAATCGAACCGGGGGCAATATTCGAATTAAAATGGGTATTTATAATCATGGGGAAATAAATAATATACGGGGACTCCAATAAATGGGACACAAGCGTCATATGGGTAGTAGGCTTCATGTGGGCCACGTCCATACTTTGGGTCGACTAGGTTGGATCGATGTCGGGTCCCGAAATTAAATTGGAAAATTAAATCAGTTTTACGGTAGATAATAAATCGGCCTAAATTGACCCAAAAATTGTGCGAATAAAATAAAGCAGAAATGGAGTGTCTGAGTGGGACATGAAGGTCATGGGTGAAGAGCGTCTCGAGTAGATCATTCATGAGAAGTTGGTTCTGAGAAAACGACTGGTCTCGTGCTCCTAAATTAAAAGTCACGGTAACGTGCAAACGAAGATCAAAGATAAAAGTGGGAATAATTATTCAACGATTAATTGGTCTAAGTTGACCTGAAGTTGTGCGATACAAAAAGAGCACAAAGGAACGAGTTTAAGTGGGACATGATACGAAGATAATCTTGTCTACTTCAAAACTCGTGAAGAGAGTTTACAGAGATTGGTATCCCTGACGCTCCAGAAGTCAAAGTCATGGAAAGGTACATTAATGGTCAAAAACAATTAAATAATAAAACACTTATCGAAAATAATTTATTTAGAAAATTTTAAAACAGCCCTGAAATTCAGGGGGCTTACATCCTACCCACCTTACAAGAATTTCGTCCTCGAAATTAAAAATCATCTAACAGGTCAAACTATAACACGTAGCTGCTCTGGCTACGATACTCAATCTGATACCCTTGTAATCATCCATGTTGTTCTCGCTACATGTATTTTGGTTCAGGTTCAACAAAGGTCCTTCTATCGTAAACTACGTCATATATCCTTTAGAATCTTCCATACTAACATGAAACATTTATGTATACCCTAAACTATAGGTCTTTCTCTGGGTATGTCTATAAGCCTATAATGCTTAATCATCAATCATATTTCCAACCTCAATTGTAAATACTGGATTTCCTTATCGTATCCTAAGTATCCATATTCTATCAATCCACAGTTCCTTAGCATCATTTATCGTCAATCCTTTCCTACAGTTTCTCCTTGAAATTATACGTTCAATTCCTATCCTTGGCGTAGAGCCTTCTTCTTTTCACTCAACAAGTCCTTCGAATACAAATCCTCGATTTCAAAACTCCCGATTTATTAATTACAAATGTACATATATCTTTGTCTTGTTCTTGTCTTTTTAACTGATATCTTCCTGATCTCGTACGCAATACGATAACTCATTCTAATTTATTCTATATCAATCCACATATCGATCTACCCTCTAATCACATGTAATTAGCTATAGGTAACCAACCAAAATTCTACAAATGCTAAATTCTCAATTTGTAAGTACATGATTCGGATCCTCATTCTGTAATCACAATAATATAATATCTCATTATTCCATCTTAGATACCCTATCATCAAGTCATACTATCAATACAATCGTTCTTAATGGTTTTCAAGTCTGCTACAGTCAGTCACCCATACTTGTCCTATAAGCTTAATCTAACCAATCCCTAGAAAAAGTACTTACCACAATCACACCAAACATTTATAGTTATACTACAGGATCAGTCAACAAGGTTTGGCTATTTCGATCGTCTATAAAATAGAAGGTAACAAGGCCTAAGACTGGGTCAAACAATCCATAACAGTTTTCAAACAAGTTTAAAGGTCAAGCAAGACAGAAAAGTTTGTTGGAATATCTCCAAGAATGGTACAAAGACAAAGAGATGCATAACGAGAAAAATTATCCGAGAGGTTAACGAAAAAGAGTTTAGTCAAGTCATAGGAAAGATGGAACACAAAAATAATTATGTCCAAAAAGATAATATGAAGGCAATCCTGTTGGATTATCCTAGAGAACCTATAATCCTAGTTGTAGATAGAACAGAGTTAATCAAGATGGGGAAGAATGATAATAAGAATTTATTCTTGCTCATTCGGTCATAACAAAGTAAACCAAGTTAAGATACGATCTGATAACCATAAACATCTTCCTGAAATCATGTTGCCAGAATTTTTGCCACACCAGTAAGCTTATATGCAATAAACGAAGGAGTCCATAACTAAGGTATACACCCTATAGTCATATCATCTAGATTCCTTACCACGCCAACCGGTATGGCTGCAAGAAAATCTAAATTCTATTAATATGATAGTATATCCAAAATCAGGCTCTATGTTTTTGTCATACCAGCTAATATGGCTGCGATAAATTCTAAACTCCATAAATAAAGCAGACGTTTACCTTATTAGGATATATCATAATTTAATCCACAAAATTTATCACGATGCAAGATCAAAGTCAACAACGAAAATCAGAAATTAAATTCAACAACGAATTTAAGGGAGAGCAATTAAAACAGGTGAAAACAGATTTCTAGGTAAGATTAGAGTAAGATCCTCAGGGGCATCCCAAGGGTACTAAATTGGTCAAAATTGTAACCCACTGAATTTCAAACAAGAGGCTAATTATAGCTAACGGTCCTATGCTGTGATGAGTTCTCCTATGTTACAATCCTAGAAATCCTCTAGGTGTTCTAAATGTTATTCCTAGTATTATCAAGTTGTCCTAGATCCTAATTGCAGGAATGCTTGGTACAATAACGTAACCAAACAACTTAAGTCTGGACCTGCATGGGCCACCAAAAAAATATGTCACAACCCGTTACCCAAATTGTTGGGCCGGGCCGAGCCATGTCCAGCCTACGCTTGGTTAAAGCGTAGTAAGTTGTTCTAAGAATAGACAATAAAGGGATCTAAGCAGCTAATAGTTCTAAAATCATATTTAAAGTTCATCACAACACAGCATCTATAAGCGAAGGTAAACAAGTACAGACTTAATAATACACTTCCAAGTATCTAACTGGAGACAAAGTCCAGTATCCAAATATAAGTACAGACAAAGTCTAAGTCTCAAAATACAAGAAAGATAACTAAGCAAGATTCCCCGCTGGGGCCTCTTTTGGAGCTAAGGCCAGGTCCTCAATACAGTACCATAATATATAACACATAGCATTTCATCCTCGAAAAGTGAACCTACAACGTTATCCTGTCAAAACGGGAGCAAGTACAACCTCTACAACTAAAGTACTGAATATATAATAAAAGAGATGTACAACAAGAAACATGGTGTGATAAGTCTATAAAACAGAAAATACTGGAAACATGGCCTCATGGTACAACTGGGATCACAATATCATAGTAACACAGGGAACATGGCATATCTCATAGTCTATCATGGCAAGGACACATATGTCATAGAGACAGATGCATATGTAATGTTTAAAAGTTTAAAATCGTAGTATATACGTGAGTCGGTTAATAGGTGAATAGGATGTACAGCGGTACATATAAAGTTTTCTGGTATGCACATACGTGCACGAACGGCATCGGTGTATATCCATACACAAACGCGAGATCAGAACATACGGCAAGGTCACATATAGAATATCATCGAACGCGGTAAGTACATACGGAGAAGGGGGTCATGTTCACGTACAATACTAACAGTTTCCCCTTAACCCATTATTTAAACATGTGAGAGATACGAAAACAGTAAAAACATGTGGGAGAAACTGGGAGCAGTATAAGTATGGCAGGTACTGGGAGCAGTATAAAACGTGTGAATACTCGGAGCAGTATATAGTATAGTGAAACATGTACTGAGAACCAGTAAGAAGCATGTGAAGATATAAGAACTGTCCTAAGCATGGCAGGTACTGAAAGTAATACAACATGTGAAGACATAACTTGCTACCTCAAGGATCAGTATTTTAACATGGTTAATACATGTTCTAGCATTAAAAGACAGTAAATAAGTTTGTAGATGTACTTGCCTCAAGCAAAGCAAGAATACTAGTACAAAGATATAGATGTCCGGTGTTCTGTCAATAATGATATACAAACGCAGTTCAAAGCTATGTTCAATAATACACTAGTGGTGTGACACGATTCCTAACTGGATACTAACTAAGTGGGGACCTAACATAAAAGTCTAATGTAGAGTGCCACTATATCCAAACTAATGTTCTAGGGTCTTTACACTAGTGTAGGGTGAGGTCCCATACTACAATAACCCAATACAACACAAAATATTGCAAGTCGTAATTATTCAATAAATAAATCAAACTGTACACTATGTTCCAATAATTTTTAAGATAGACAAAAAGCTCAAATATATATAAAATAAAGTACCAAAATGATCCTTGTTAATTATAGAAATTTATACTAATTTTTCTGGGATTTATAAACCTTCATAAATATTTAATAAAAATCAACAAACACATGTATCCTGAAAATGAGTTCTATTTTCCTATTTTTATAAAATACTAAAGTTACTTATTAAATGCTGGAAAAATTATAATAAATTAGCTAAATTAACATAGTATTTAAATACAATTTTTTTCAGATTTTTACAGCAAATAAAATATATATAAAAATTCAAAAACAGAAAGTAACAATTTCTCGAAAAATAATTAATTATAAATTAAGGATAATACATAAACAAAATCTAAAGATGTTGTCGGATGATAAAATAAATATCACCAACGTGTCCAGAATGGTCAAATCAGCTAGGATAGCCTACCTATTAGTCTAATTTGGACACAGGGACAAAACGGTAATTTTGGGTCAAAATGATGTCCGCCGTTGGACACACTTTGCACCGAAAAATATGTCGGGATAGAAGTCTACATAACCTAGAAAATTATATGTCCAAGAATCCAGAATGACGATACGAACCCATCGGTATGTCCAAAATAGGATTCCGATGTACCGATCTCAAAATGATACGTTGACGCGGACACTTGGTATCCGGTTTGCACCGAAATGCGTGTCGGAGCAAATGTCTTCAAAACTCAGCAAATTATATGTCAACGAGTTCAGAATGACGATACGAACTCAAAGGTATATCCGGAATTGGATTTCGATGAGCCGATCTCAAAGTGACCCGTTGACTCGAAAAATGGGACCCGCTTTGCACCAAAATGGGTGCCAGGGCCCACATTCTCCAAATCAAGCAAATTTTTTATAAAAACATGCCAGAACGATGCCACGAGTCTACTGGTGGTGTCAAAAATTGAATCCAGAGTTTCAGATTCAAAAATAGAATTTAACAAGTGTAAATTAAAGAATTCGGACGGCCAACTTTGGCGTCGAATTCGACCAACCGAACGTGCTTAAAATGAAACGAAATCTAAAGGAGGCAGGAAGAGGGTTATACCAGATGCGCAGGAACTGGTAGTGCGCCAACCGGAGCTGCGACGGCGAAGTTACGAGCTGACGAAGTTGGCTCTACGAAACTGTCCAAAAATAGTTCAATTTAAAACGTCAACTTGGCGGCCAGTTTTGAGGTATCAAACGACGAAATTAACGGACGAAAATTGGCAGACATGAAGATAGATATACCGAGATTGCGACGGAGCAAGAAGTTCACCGATCCAACTGTCGGATTGTCCAAAAAATTTGCGCAAACTTGCTGCGACGGGACGAGAATTCTGAAGTTTGAAATCGCGCGTCACGGCGGGATTTTGACGTAAACGCACGAATAGCCTATGCGTCGCGCCGGGGAGGAAGGTGGCGGCCTAGGGGTGGTCGCCGGGGGGTCGCGCGCAGGTGGGGGGGTGGTGGAGTTTGTGTTTTAATAAAGAGAGAGAGGGAGAGTGTTATTGTGTGTAAGTGTATATAAATATAATGAGAGAGAGAAAGAGTATAGAGAGAGAGAGAGAGAGGAAGATATTTGAATGAGAGGGAGAGAGAGAGAAGTCGGTTTGGGGGGGGTGCTGTGAGCTGTAAAGGAGGGGTGGGGGTGTGTTGTAGGTGTGTTTGAATAATAGGAGAGAGTGAGAGAATTATATATATATATATATATATATATATATATATATATTTTTTTTATATATATATATATATATATATATATATATATATATATATATATATATATATGAGATATTTGTAAAATAGAGAGAGGGAGAGATATTTTCAAAATAGGAGAAATAGGAAAATTATGTAGGGTATTTGGGCAGTCATGAAAGGGCAACGTGGAGCTTGGGTTCGGGTTCGGTCGAGCCAAGTCGGGTCAAAATCGAACCGGAGGCAATATTCGAATTAAAATGGGTATTTATAATTATGGGAAAATAAATAATATGTGGGGACTCCAATAAATGGGACATAAGAGTCATGGGCTTCATGTGGGCCACGTCCATAATTTGGGTCGACTAGGTTGGATCGATGTCGGGTCCCAAAATTAAATTGGAAAATTAAATCAGGTTTTACGGTAGATAATAAATCGGCCTAAATTGACCCAAAAATTGTGCGAATAAAATGAAGCACAAAATGGAGTGTCTGAGTGGGACACGAAGGTCATGGGTGAAGAGCGTCTCGAGTAGATCATTCATGAGAAGTTGGTTATGAGAAAACGACTGGTCTCGTGCTCCTAAATTAAAAGTCACGGTAACGTGCAAACGAAGATCAAAGATAAAAGTAGGAATAATTATTCAACGATTAATTGGTCTAAGTTGATCCGAAGTTGTGCGATACAAAAAGAGAACAAGGGAACGAGTTCAAGTGGGACAGGATATATCAAAACGAAGATAATCTTGTCTACTTCAAAACTCGTGAAGAGAGTTTACAGAGATTGGTATCCCTGACGCTCCAGAAGTCAAAGTCATGGAAAGGTACATTAATGGTCAAAATAATTAAATAATAAAATACTTATCAAAAATAATTTATTTAGAAAATTTTAAAATAGCCCTGAAATTCAGGGGGCTTACACCACCCAACAATTTCCTCCTTCCCGACTTAAGTGGAAGGCTCCGTCATACCAGCTGCACTTCTGCAAAAGATGTGCTTGTCTTTAGGTAAAGATTTAGTCATCATGTCTGAGCCGTTGTCATTGGTATAGATCTTCTCAATCTGAAGTTGCTTGGATTCTACCACATTACGAATCTAATGATATCTCACGTCAATATGCTTTGTCCTTGAGTAAAAACTCGAATTCTTGCTCAAATGGATAGCACTCTGGCTATCACAATAATGAACATATTCTCGATGTTCTTGACCCAACTCCTGTAGGAATCTTTTCATCTATAGTAGTTCCTTGCATGCTTCTGTCACTGCGATATATTCTGCTTCTGTAGTCGATAGAGCAACACACTTCTGTAACTTTGACTGCCAAGACACAGCTCCCCCTGAAAGAGTAACTAAATATCCTGAAGTAGATTTTTTGGAGTCAAAATCTCCAGCCATATCTGCATCCGTGTACCCAATCAACATAGGCTTGCCATTTCCAAAGCACAATCTCATTTTTGAAGTACCTCTGAGGTATCTCAAAATCCACTTCACCGCTTTCCAATGCTCTTTTCCCGGATTGGATAAGAATCTGCTGATGACACCAACTGCATGTGCCATGTCAGGTCTGGTGCACACCATCATATGCATAAGACTGCCAACTACTGAGGCATATTGCACCGATACCATTTTTTTTTCTTTGTTGCTTGTAGGATACTGTCTTGATTTGAGCAAAAATTGATTAGCAAGTGGAGTTGCTACAGGCTTTGCCTTGTCCATGTTGAACTTCTTCAACACCTTCTCGATATAGCGCTCTTGTGATAACCACATCTTCCCATTCCTTCGATCACGGGAGATATGTATACCGAGAATTTGCTTTGCTGGACCTAAGTCCTTCATTGCAAAGGACTTGCTGAGCTCTTTCTTTAACTTGCTGATCGTGTCATTGTCACGACCTACGATCAACATATCATCAACATATAGAAGGAGTATAATCAGTTCACCATCAGAGTACCTTTTGACAAACACATAATGATGAGAAGTGGTCCTCAGGTATCTTCGCTTGGTCATGAAGAGATCAAACTTCTTATACCATTGGCGTGGTGCCTGTTTCAGTCCATACATGCTCTTCTTTAGTCGACAAACTAGATCTTTTTTCTTTGACTTTGAAACCCTCTGGCTGCTCCATGTAGATTTCTTCTTCAATCTCTCCGTGAAGGAATGCAGTCTTCACATCTAGTTGTTCCACTTCTAGATTTAGACTTGCAGCCAAGCTGAGCACTACTCTGATAGATGTCATCTTCACCACTGGTGAGAAAATCTCTTTATAGTCAATTCCTTGCTTCTGACTAAAACTTTTCACAACTAGCCTCATCTTGTATCTTGGTTGTGATTTGTTTTCTTCTGTCTTCAGCTTATACACCCATTTGTTCTTGAGTACCCTTCTTCCTTTTGGTAATTTTACCAAATCATAAGTGTGATTTTCAAGCAAGGACTTCATCTCATCTTGCATGGCTTTCAGCTACTCCTCCTTTTTCTTGTGTGTCACGGCTTCTTGATAGTTTTCAGGTTCTCCTGCATCTGTTTGTAATACATACTATTGTGGACTGTAGAGGTGTTAGGCTTCGGTTGTCTGTTTGATCTTCTCAGTTGAGGTCCTTCAGGAGCTTGCTCTTCTTGAACATTTTCATGTACAATATCATCATCATGATTGTCCTCAACATGATCATGGATTTTAGCTTCATTGTTCTCGACCGGATCTCCCCTTTGTTCCCGGGGCTGAGAAACTAGATTTAGGTTGACAGAAAATTCCCTGGAGCTATCAACCTTTTCTCCTTTCTGAAAATCTTTAATAGTTTGATATTCAAAGAAGACTACATCTCTGCTTCTGACAATCTTCTTATTGACAGGATCCCAGAGTCTGTAGCCGAACTCTTCATCTTCATAGCTAAGAAAAATGCATTCTTTTGATTTGACATCAAGCTTGGACCTCTCGTCTTTGGGAATGTACACAAATGCTCTACACCCAAACACCTTCAGGTATTGGTAGGACATATTTTTTTCCTATCCAGAACTTGTTCGGTACATCACCATTGAGTGGAGCTGATGGAGACAAGTTGATTAAGTGAACTGCTGTCATTAATGCTTCACCCCAGAAACCCTTTGTCAGCTTGGAGTGAGATAACATGGTTCTGATCCGCTCAACGATCATTCTGTTCATCCTCTCCGCCAACCCGTTGTGCTGAGGGGTCTTTGGAACCGATCTTTCATGTCTGATCCCATTATTCTTGTAATAGATTCTGAAGTCTCCTATGTACTCTCCACCATTGTCAGTACGGATGCACTTAAGAGTCGTACTAGTCTCACGTTCAACGCTAGCATGAAACTGCTTGAACACATCAAAGACTTGATCTTTGGATTTTATTGCATATGCCCATACCTTCCTAGAATGATCATCAATGAAGGTGACAAAGTATCTTGCACCACCAAGAGTGTTAGTAGTCATAGGCCCACAAACATCAGAGTAAATAACATCCAGTACATTGGATTTTCTAGTTGCAGCCTTATAATGAAATAAAACTCTATGTTGTTTTCTAGCCAAACAATCAGTGCAAGGCTCAAGAGGTGTACCTTTCGATTTCAGCCCGTTGAATACCTCTCTTTTGGCTAGAATTTGCAATCCCTTCTCACTCATATGACCCAGTTGCTTGTGCCGTAATCCAATCGTTGATCCTGATAGGTCGATTGCGGCATTAACATGCTGATTGTTGATCTTGGCATATGTCATATAGAGTGTGTTCTCCTTCTTCCCTCTAGCAAGCACTAGGGAGTCTTTGCTGAGTTTACATTTGCCTCCACCAAACACATTGGTGTAGCCTTCATCATCCATCATGCCAGTGGCTATCAAGTTGAGACGCATGTCTGGAACATGTCTCACATTCTTGAGAATCAAGGGGCAGCTAATGTTGGTCTCAAGAGCTATTTCTCCTTTTCCTACAATCTTGGAAACTTTTTTATTTTCCATCCTCACATTTTCAAAGTCTCCGCTTGTGTAGGTTGTGAAGAATTCCTTTCTGGAAGTAACATGGAATGATGCACCAGAGTCTACGATCCAGCATGAATCTTGAGAGGTTAGATTAACCAGACCATCATCACAAATGATGATTATCTCATCGCCTTTTGAAGCAGTGGCAGTTGTGTCTTTGGCTTCATTCTTCTCATTTGATTTATTTCTTTTTTCCTTTTTGAGTTTTCTGCATTCTCTTTTCATATGACCCTTAAGGCCACAATAAAAGCATTCTATCTCCTTTCTTGGTTTGAAAGTGCCTCTGGAATGATCTTTTGGCCTGCTTTTGGAGCGGTCACAATTGTAGAATTTTCTTTGATGAGTTCTTCCACGATTCTCAGAAACAAGAGCATCTGACTCGGTTGTTATGCCTTGTTCTTTCCTCCTCGCTTCTTCATTCAATAAACTATCCTTCACTAAGGTTAAAGTGATGACGTCTTGAGGAGCGAAGTTGCTTAAGGAAACCACAAGTGTGTTCCAAATATTCGACAACGAGCTGGGTAAAAAAAGTGCCAATAGCTCATCTTCCAGCACCAGCTTCATGGTTGAGAGTTGATTTACCAACTCTTGAAAATCACTCAAGTGTTCAGAAACACTTCGTCCGTCTTTGTATTTCAGGTTCACCAAACGTCGAATGAGTAACGCATTGTTTTGAGGAGTCTCTCGCTCGTACATCGATGCTAACTTCATCAACAATTGATGAGCATCGGTTTCTTTGGAAACATGGTGAAAAACGCTTTGGTCGATCCAAGGACAGATCTCTCCAATAGCTTTTCGATTTAGAATGGTCCAATCTTTTTCAAATTTATCTTCTGGCTTCTGTCCATTACAGAGTAACACTTTGTACAAATCCTTACAATAGAGGATATCTTCCATCCGTGGCCTCCATATGGAATAGTTTGAAGACGTGAGCTTGATCATGGTTGAGGAGGTAGAAGACAATGATTCCGTCATTACGATCAATAAGCTTGTGTGGCTCTGATACCAATTGTTGGGTATGCACTGATACCGCTAATTGGGATGGAGATAGCTTACCCACTTAACGTGGGAGCTACAATGAGTTAAAGTTTAGCTTATCCGCTTAACACAGAGGCTAGAGAAAAGAAAAGAAAAACAAACATACAAAAGACAAGAAAATTAACGAGGTTCGGCTATGTGCCTACGTCCTCGGACAACAATAGTTCTGTTTTTTCTTTCTCCACTAAGAATAGTGGGATTACAGAGTTACAAACTCTCTCTTGGATACACTCAACACTACCAAAATGCACTCAATTAGCGACGGATATTTAGCGATGGTAAATTGCCGTCGGTGTTAGCGACGGCTTCGTGGCCACTCAGCAACAGAGTACCGACTACACGCCTTTGCCATTTTTTATTTTAATTTTAGGGGGAGGAAAGGTCGCATATCCGTCGCTAGGCTGTCGGTAATATAGCGACGGATGTCTAATCGTTGCTACGTAGTCGATTATTTGGCGGGAATTGTGTAGGAATTTGGCGGTACATTTCTTCGACTACGTAGCGATGGATATTCCGTCGGATAATCAATAATAGCGACTAATTGGCGACAGATTATTAGCCGTCGCTATTCCGTCGCTAAATTTACGTTCCAGACTTAAATGAAAAGACGGGGGGAATTTTTCGCATTCCCCCCAAATTCAATCTCTCTCCTCTCTCACTCTCTCTCTCTCTCGCGGCTTCGGTGAACGGCGTCGGCGTCCTCTCCTCTCTCTCTCTCGAAGGTAATCCCCTCTCTCTCTCTTTCTCTCTCTGTGTCGCGGTTTGTCGACGTAGGGGCAGCGAGGGCGGCGGGCTTGGAGACATTCGGGCTTGGGGCGGGGGCGTCGGGGGCTGGGCAGCGGGCTTGGGGCGGGGGCGTCGGAGGCTGGGCGGCTGGCTTTGGACGGGGGCATCGGGGGCTGGGCGGCGGGCTTGGGGCGGGGGCGTCGGGGGCTGGGCGGCGGGCTTGGGGCGGCGGGCGTCGGGGGCTGGGCGGCGGGCTTGGACGGGGGCGTCGGGGGCTGGGCGGCGGGCTTGGGGTGGGGGCGTCGGGGGCTGGGCGGCAGGCTTGGGGCGGCGGGCTTTGGTCGGGGGCGGCGGGGGACTTTGCTTATCAAATTTATTAGAGTTTATATATTGGCTAAATCATGTGTTATCCATATTGGGTGTTATCCATTACTTTGGTGGTGTTTGGATTTGTAAATATGAATATGGAGTTTGGGTTCATGGTGTATATGTTCATTGTGTCAAGGACAGTGCCAGTTCTTCATCTGCATAAGTCAGTTGTGTGCTTCTATATAGATGTATATATCTATACATCTAACTGTGATATACATATATATGTGTATGTGTGCTTTAGAGAGTGACGAATGAAAGGCAGGCCTACCATGCCACGGCTTGGGGTGTAATGTGTGATTGTAGACATGGTAGGAATTATAGGTAATTAATGCTAGTGTGACTAGACTAAGGTAGTGCTTGCTAGATAATAAGGACAAGGTTCACAATATCGGTATCGAAATCGGTTTCGGACTATTCCTATGAGTATTGGTATCGGCGATATCGGTAGTATCGGCGGTATCGTATTGGAGTATCAGACTTTGGTATCGGAAAACAAATAATTATTAATAAATTATTTACATTTTAAAACATATATTTTATACATTTAGGCATAATTTTAAGTATTTCAACGTTATTTCTTAGTAGTTTTGAAATTATATGAAATAGTAGTCACCCTTACCGATTGGTTTTGCCGAATTGACCGGAACAAAGACCCCCAATGTCGGTATCGGTTAATATTTGGTATCGATCGGTATCGGATCGGAACATGCCAAACCGTATTGGTATCGGCCGTATCGGATCGGTATCGGCCGATACTTTAAACCATGCTATCGGTATCGAACTATCGGTATCGGTATCGGTATCGCACTATCGGTATCGGTATCGGTATCGCACTATCGGTATCGAACTATCAGTATCGAACTATCGGTATCGAACTATCGGTATCGGTATCGCACTATCGGTATCGGTCGATACTTTAAACCATGCTATCGGTATCGAACTATCGGTATCGGTATCGGTATCGCACAATCGGTATCGGTATCGGTATCGCGCTATCGGTATCGAACTACGGTATCGGTATCGCACTATCGGTATCGGCCGATACTTTAAACCATGCTATCGGTATCGAACTATCGGTATCGGTATCGGTATCGATATCGCACTATCGGTATCGGTATCGGTATCGCACTATCGGTATCGAACTATCGGTATCGGTATCGCACTATCGGTATCGAACTATCGGTATCGAACTATTAGTAACAACTGTATTTAGATTTTTCTCTTCTCGAGTTAGAATACTAGCGGATCCACCAGTTACATGATTATATACTAATTCTGTTTAGTTTGTCTTACTATACAGATTTTTACATCTAATCTGTGATGTATCGTTATTTCGTTGATCGTACATGGATGTACAAACGACAACACGAGAGCAGAATAGGTGTGAGTGACAATTTTCAGGCAGGCATGGAAGTGTTTCTTAAGTATGCCATGAGCAAAGCTCAGTTTATGGACGGTAACAAAATCAAGTGTCCATGTCGTAATTGTCGCAATAGACGTTACGAAGAAGTGGTGAGTGTAAGAGATCATTTGACCCGTAAGGGTTTCGTACGTGATTACGGCCTGTGGTCATCGCAAGGTGAACTATATGCCGAAAGACAGGTTGAGAATGCTGCTACTTATGCTTTTGATGATAATGCTGCAGCGGATTTTGTCGTCGATGACGACGAATGCTCCGTTGATTATGGAGACGTGCAGAACCTTGTACAAGATATGGTGTACGACGCGACAGGGCCTAATTTTAATCCGGAGGATCCTAATCCTGAGGCGAAGGAGTTCTATGATATGTTTCAGGATGCTGAAACTTCTTTATATCCTGGTTGTGATCCACAGTCTGTACTGTCAGTGACGATGCGGTTGTTGAACATAAAGTTCAATTTTAATTTGCCACAAACTTGCTATGATCGGATTACACAACTAATGAAAGAGGTGTTACCGAAGGAATCAAAAGAGCTTCCAAAAAACTTCTACAAGTCGAAGATAATGGTCCAACAACTGGGACTGGGGTACGACAAGATAGATTATTGTCGCAACGGATGCATGTTGTACTACAAGGAGAACGAAGATATAGAAAGTTGCCGCTTCTGTAATGCGGATCGTTACAAGGAAGTCAGGGGAAAAGGAAAGTCAACTAAAAAATGACGTCCTTACAAGTATATACATTACTTGTCGATCACGAAGTGCTTACAGAGGATGTATATGTCTCAGAATACAGCAGAACACATGATGTGGCACAACGAAGAACGCACAAAGGACGATGGAGAATTGTCACATCCTTCGGATGGAGAGGCGTGGAAATCTTTCGATTTTTGCCATCCAGATTTTGCTGCAGAGCCCAAAAATGTATGCATGGGGCTATGTTCTGATGGATTCGCCCTTTTCGAGCAGTCGAAATCTCAATACTCCTGCTGGCCGGTCATTCTGACCCCTTACAATCTGCCACCATGGATGTGTATGAAGACTCCTTATATGTTCTTGACAGCTATCATACCGGGTCCCAAAAATCCGACGAAGATTATCGATATATATTTACAGCCGTTGGTGGATGAGCTAAAACAGCTGTGGGAGATCGGCGTCACGACGTATGATATTTCCAGGAAATAGAACTTTCAGATGAGAGCTTCACTGATGTGGACAATCAATGATTTTCCCGCATACGGTATACTGTCGGGATGGAGTACTCACGGCACCCTGTCTTGTCCGATATGCATACAAAATAGTAAGGCGTTCCGCCTTAAGCATGGAGGAAAAACTTCTTTCTTTGATTGTCATCATCAATTTCTGCCCACGAGTCATCCTTGGAGAAAGAACAAGGACGCATTCAGAGCTGAAAAACAAGAATTTTCTCATCCGCCTGCCAGATTGTCGGGATACGATATTTGGGAAGATGTAAAGGATTTGCCCACTGTAATGGAAGATCCATCGAACAATCGTGTCGATGGGTTCGGACAAACCCATAACTGGACCAAACGGAGTATCTTCTGGGACTTGCCTTATTGGAAAGATAATCTTATAAGGCATAATCTTGATGTTATGCATATCGAAAAGAATGTGTTCGATAATGTCTTCAATACCGTCATGGAGATTAAAGGAAAGACGAAGGATAATCCAAAAGCAAGACAAGATATTGCCGAGATATGCAAGCGTCCTTATCTGAACTTGATACAAAGGAGAGCTGGTGGACAATTAAGTAAGCCGATAGCACAATACACATTGAGCAAGAAAGATAGATTAATAATCTGCAAGTGGGTATCTACTTTAAGATTTTACGACGGCTATGTGTCGAATTTGTCTAGATGCGTTGACCTCAATGAACGCAAGCTAACGGGAATGAATGACTGCCACGTGTTTATGGAAAGATTACTGCCCATTGCTTTGAAAGAGTTGTTGCCTTCTGCTGTATGGGTTCCGTTGGCCGAACTATCAATATTTTTTAGGGATATTTGTTCAACTAAGTTGACTGTGGAACACATGGTTGAACTTGAGGAGAAGATTATCTTAACAATTTACAAGTTGGAGAAAATATTTTCTCCTGGCTTCTTCGACAGCATGGAGCATCTACCGATTCATCTAGCATACGAAGCCCGTGTCGGTGTATCTGTTCATTATCGATGGATGTACCCATTTGAAAGGTACATAAATATCGATATAATTTAAGCTGGATTTCAGTGGGTTTTAAAATTCTTTCTTAATTCTCAAGATAATTTGTCTCTCTAGATACCTACACCATCTAAAGAAGAAAGTTGGCAACAAAGCTCATATAGAGGCTTCGATATGCGAAGCATATCTTATCAAAGAGATGTCAAACTTCTGCTCTATTTATTTCGATACTCATGTTAAAACAAATCGAAATAGACCTCAAAGGAATGACGAGGACGTTGAGGATGGAGGAAGATTCAATGTAAGGGGCAAGCCTGTCGGGGCTAGTAAAAGATGGTGGTTGACAGACGACGAGTATGATGCCGCTCACCGATATGTCTTATTAAACTGTGACATACAAGAAGTGAGAGATTTGGAGAAGTAAGTTAGTACACTTGCACTCGTTATAATCTCGAATTTGATGAAGTAAGTGACTACACTTATATATTCTTATTTTCTCTAATAGTGTATTTAGAGATGAAGTCAAAATGAGGAGACCCGATATTACCGATGAGGGACTTCAAAGAGAGGTTGATTGTACATTTCCGTCATGGTGTATATTTTAGTTTAATTTTTTATATCCATTTACACTTTTATATTATAAATTATGTTTATGTGTTCTATTTACAGGTCATGATGGCCGGCCGTGGTCGTGGTGCTGGTCGTGGTGGTGGTGGTGGTGGTGGTGGTGCGGGTCGTGGTCGTGGTCGTACTGGTGCTGGAGGTCGTGGTCGCATTCAAAGTTCCCGGGATGTGACCCCATCGGGCGAGCCCGACCCGGAGAGTACCCCGGGCACAGACGCATCCCGCCCTCGATCGACCACTTCATCGAGGCATGAGTCCGGATCTGCTAGCGGATCCGTTCCGCTATCGGAACCACCAGAAGCGGATCCACCAGGGGATGCCCCAGTTACTGCACAGTAGGTCCCGGAGTACCCCCATACTCGGTTCCATCCGGTTACTGGGAAGTACATACGCAGACCCGCGGATCCTCCGACGGCACCAGGGAGGCCGAGAGGCGAGTTCCGACGAGAGCTATGGCCCGCGGGGACCTCGTAAGTAAATTTAAGCTAATTTATTAAATTTCTTTCATTTATTCAAGTTAATAATTCACTCGTTTCTTCTTTGTAGGTTTTTTTCGTTTAATGTTGGCAGGGCCCTTGGAGAAATTATCAGGGCTAACTTCCACGGTCCCTACCTCAACTTTTCGTCGGTGCCCCCAAACGTACAGTACGTCTGGCTCGACGAGTTGAGGGTATCTATCTATATCTTTTGGTTAAGTCTATGTGATTCTTTAATCAACCATTTTTTAAATTACGTGATAATTGATTTTCTGTGTTAGACAACGTACTGGTGGCCCTCCATCGCGAGGAGGGGATCCGCAGGACCTACAAAAGCGCTTGCTCGAAGAAGATACGGGATATGATTCATGACCTAAAAATGGGGCATACGAGACCGAATTGGATCCGGCAGGAGTATTATGAGGACATCTTAGGCATGATGGATACCCCTGCGTACAAGAAAAAATCGGAGAAGGCGAAGGTTAGCCGATCTGCCGTGGGCCTTCATACGGGGGGATCAAGGTCCCACGCAGCGACACTTACAGATCTGGTGAGCAACCGTAAATTTATTTCACTATCGAATTAGGTATTATTAATTAAAGGAGTTAATTAGTTTCTACGAAAATTTCGTATGCAGGCCCAACAGGCGGTGAAGGAGAGAAGGGCGCCAGACTCGGTCACCATGCACGACGTGTTCCAGCATACGCACAAAAGACGGAAGGACGGGAGCTTTGTCGACGAGAGGGCCAAGGAGACTGATGTAAGTACTTATGTTTATGAGATTAACGTTATAATTAAAAGTATTCGGACTATAACTTAGGTAAACTTAGGATTCACACTTAACTTAGTGAAACATAGGATTTAGATTACAACTTAGGTAAATCTTATAATATAAACACATTCATTTGATAGGCTGCGTATCGTGAGGCCCTTAGTCGGGCTCAGTTAATCGACACCAAGGATGTCGGTGAAACGACGCCCTTCCGGACGCCCTCTTCTTTGGCCGCTCGGAACGACTTGTTCGTAGATACCGTCGGCGGCTTTAAGAAAGGGTTCCTGTACGGAGTCGGCTCCCTAGGGCCATTGCATATGGCGACGCAGAGATTTCCACCGACACCGTCTCCTCCCGTGGCCTGGGCAGACGATGATGTTAGGTCGCATCTTACGCAGCTGCACGAGGCGGTGTCGTCCTTGCGGGAGCAATTTGCCACGTACTTTCCACCTGCGTCTGCTGCTGCCGGTCCGTCTGCTGCTGCCGGTACGTCTGCTGATGTTGCTCGTCCGTCTTCTACTGGTCCGTCGACTGCAGGTGTCGGTCCGTCTTCCGTGGGCCATCTTTCTTTCAACCCTGATGCCCCTGTGGTACCGCCTACGACTGTGACGTTACTCCTGGATCTCATGTCCGCAGAGCAGCTACGCCAACTTTCGAGCAGTGTCTACGACGGCTTGCCTGCGTACCTTGTGGAGGAGTATATTCTCCGGTCGCATATGGGATTACTACCACCGAAAAATTGACCTCCTCCTTAAAATGTTGTATTAGAAAAATTTGGATTATTTGTGAGAACTTTGGATTAATTATGCTATAATCGGCTTATAGCACCGGATATTATGTTACTCTTTAGGATAATTGATATTTATTTTCTATTAATTTGGTTTGGTCTGTGATTCTTGGATAATTGGTGTGCATTAAATTCGTATGTGCATATTTGGTCTATGTGATTCTTGGATAATTGGTGTGCATTATATATTGGGTCTGTCTGATTGTTGGATAATTGGTGTGCATTATATATTGGTTTTGTTTATGCATATATTTGTCAACAGGGAAAGTGCTGTAATTTTTTTTCAAAAAACTCAGTTAGCGACGGACTTGTGACCGTTTAGCGACGGATAATCCCAGTTGCCGACGGTTTGTCGACGGATTAGCCGTCGCTATCTGAAGTTTCTAAAGTGTTTCCAGGTAGCGACGGATGCTCGACGGATTATCCGTTGGCAAGGTTCTGGTGGTATAAACTTCGACGGAATAGCGACGGCCTGTCCATCGCCAGGGCGACTGATAATCAGCCGCTACGCAGTCGCTCGCTCTAGCGACTGCTTAGCGACGGACTATCCGTCGACATAGTTTTGGAAATGCCTGACATTTCCAGAACCATGGTGACGGAAGAATAGTCGCTAAGCCGTCGCTACGACGTTGCCACATCGACGGCATAGCGACTATTCTTCCATCGCCATGATACTGGAAATGCCAAGCATTTCCAGAACCTGATCGACGGATAGTCCGTTAGTAGCCCGTCGCTAATCCGTCGTTAGTTACCGACGAATACCGACGGATGACCGACAGAACGATACGCTCTGATACGCTATTACGACGGTTTACCGACAGAATTGTACGTCGCTATTGTCTGCACAGTTCAGTACTTAATAGTTGAAATGGACGACAGTCCGTCGGAAATGTGTCGCTAAAGCTTCGTATTGTGACGTCGACAATACGTCGGTTAACGGTCGCTTCACGACTATGTAGCGATGGACCGTTATTAGCGAAGAGCTGATTGCCGACAGATTTTTTTGGCCAAAATTCGTCGGTTATCGGTCGCTAATCGTAATTACCGTCGGATTGGCGACGGATAGGGCCGTCGCTAAATCGATAAATTTTGGTAGTGCAAGAGGATCTCTCTCATACACAAGTATGGAAGACACTTTGGTGAAGAAGCACCCGAGGTAGAAGCACCGCCCGGAAGAACACCGCAAGCAAGGAGCACCAAGAGCACCACCACTTCTAGCACCAAGATCACAAGGGAGGATTAACACAAACATCTCCTAAACCATCTCCTTAAGGGAATGAACCTTCTCCTCCAAGATTCGTTCATGCAAGATGAATGAACCTTGGGAACTCCACAAGTCTTTAGACTTTCTCCAAGGTGAATGAACCTTGGAAACTCCAAATCCTCTCTCCAATTAAGAAGGGACCACCCAACATGAAGGTGGTGAGGGCGAAGAGGTTCTGTGAGTGTTCTGATGTTTATGGAGGAGAGGGTTTCTATACGTGAGTGAGAGGGTTATGTGGGATTGGGTTACGGCGGGGAAAGCGGACCGTGTTAAGTTAATTGAGTTTTGGGTTAGCGGGTTCGGGTTGGATAGGGTACGGGTTTAATCCAAACATTAATCAATTAAAACTTTACATTTAGAATTATTCCTATATTCCAACTAAATAATAATAATAATAATAATAATAATAATAATGTGCTAAAATATAATAAACCTATTTATTAATTAAAACCTAAAATTATGGGTTTTATCGAAGGTTTTTACGGGTTGGACTTCGATCGTTCCGTGTTAGTGCTATTTTTTTCGGGTTGGACTTCAATCGTTCCGTATTAGTGCGATTTTTTTCTGGTACTTGTCAGGCCCTTTCGCTTTGGGAGAATGGTTTCGCTTATCGTTCCCATCAGAAACTGCTCTGGCCGGATGCATCCTTGTAATTACATGCTGAAGTAGCATGGAATTACACAGTTCTCTGTTCTACTTTATAAGAGGACTTGCATCTAGGGCTGCAAACGAGCCGAGCCGAGCCGAGCCAAGCTTTTGTAAGCTTGAGCTTGGCTTGACAAGAATTATTCGAGCTCGAGCCCGAGCTTGAGCTTGATAAGTTTTTTTATTTTGGAGCTTGAGCTTGGCTCGAGCTTGTTTATATTAAGCTTGAGCTCGAGCTTGAACTTGGCTTGATAAGGAAGCTTGATTCAAGCTTGATAAACAAGCTCGATAAGCTTGAAATCAAGCTTGTCGTTCAACTTTATTTCAAGCTCATTAAGCTTGATTTTAAGCTTAACGAGCTTGATTTCAAGCTAGTTAACTTTGAATTCAAGTATATGAAATATTAACAATTTATATATATTAATTAAAAAAAGTTCCTTAATATCACTTGTTAAGGACATAAATATATAATACACACAAAGCTATATATATATATATATATATATATATATATATATATATATATATATATATATATATATATATATATAAAAGAGCTCCTAAACGAGCTTCTAAACGAGCCAGCTCGCAAGCTCATAAATGAGCTAACTCGCGAGCTCAATCGAGCCGAGTACTTCTAAGCTTGAGCTTGGCTCGTTTATTAAACGAGCTCAAAAATAAAGCTTGAGCTCAGTTTGTTTACTAAACGAACTGAGCTCAAACGAGCTTTTCTGGAGCTTTTCTCGAGCCGAGCTTCGAGCAGCTCATGAACATCTTGGTTCATTTGCAGCCCTACTTGTATCCTGTGCCAATTCGGAATAGTTGCCAACCGAAAACTAAATTAAATTAGAAAAGATGCACATTGTATCTTGTAAATAATTGAATGAAAATATACTACAGATATTTGGAATTAAATAAACTCAAATGTGACACCGAAGAATTTTTTTTAGAAAACAAACCGTAAGCGTAAACGTCGACTCTTGACAAAATTCGCAAGCCAAAACGTCGACTCTTGACAAATTTTTTTGTTATAGAATTTATGTTCAACCCATGCAGCTTCTACCATCTTAAGTTTCGTCTCTTCTACCTCTCCAATGTCATAGGCAATGATTTCGTAGATGCACCGATGCTTGCGGCAGTACACTGTACCTTTACTAGAGCTCGTCGCGCTTACAGCGATCGGGAAGTAGAAAGTGCAACACCTCGGGTGGTTGTAGTCGTACAAGTAGCACTTGTCCGGTGCACCATCGTCGAAGCCATAGATCAGAGGTGCTTCTTGTCGAAGCTCATTATCTCTTTGCGGCCGGAGGGAGCGAGTCGCTGCGACTTGCAGACCCCGCGAAAGTTGACAGTCTTGTAGAGCAAGACTGTCGGAGTTGGACCATGACTTCTCTGCATTATTCTTAGCGACCATATGCAACAATGTCACATTCATATCAGTACACTTTCAATGTTAATGAAATAAAAAATAATATTTTGGCCACGATTTGTACACGTGGCAGCCAATCATTAGCACCCTTCTATTATAGGGCACCACCCTCTTGAAATTCGGACCAAAAGCCAATGGGAGGCCGTCTGCAATTACGTCCACGGTCGCAAATCGTAGACAAAATAGCAATTTTCTAATAAAATTTAGGTATTGTTTCTATATTACAAGTATCCCCGAATATTATCCACTTACTTCTACATGATACTTCTACATGAGATGTTGCAATGGTTCGACCCTTGGGACAATGTTCTTGGTATGTTAATGAGATTCTCAATGTGATGTTCTTTTAGGGTTTAATGATCAGTATCCCTCAGGATCCACTTACTTCTACGTGAGCAAGGTTGGCCCTCGTAAGGACGGCCAGGACGACCGTTCAGAACCCACGGACCAGAAGGACCCAATTTTTTTTTAATATATTATAGTAGCTTTGAAAAAAAAATAGTATTATATGCATGGTTCTATTAATACTATTATAGTATCTTTGAAAGAAAATACTATATGTATTTAATACTATTAGTACTATTATAGTAGCCTTATAAAAAAAATTTAATACTATTAATGTTATATGCATGCTACTATAATTATACTAGCCTTGTAAAATGGGAGCAGATCTGCTGTCCCATTTAATCCTTTCCAATTATGTCCCACTCCCTATTCTGTATGGACCATGGGAGTAATACAAAAATGCTATTTGGCTCCCAAATATCTTGGGAGATATCAGCTCCCATGACATGGCTTGGTGATATGGCATGGTGACTAGGCATATTTATTACCAACCTTCATTAATCCGGATGTAGCTAATTTAGGTAGATTTTCATTATTCCACTAGCCTTAATTAGTCTTTATTCAATCTCCTAAAATAATTCTCTCTAATAAATTATGCAATATCACTACAACAAATATGACATACAATAGCAGTTTTTTTATAGCGTTCAAGTGTCCCCGCTATAGAATGTTATCAACAATAGCATTCTTTCTGCAGTGCTATAAAAATATCTATTTATAGCGTTTTTTGAATGCTGTAGAATCAATAATATTCATCTACTGCTAAATACAATACTTTTAGAAATATCGTAAACAATTATACAACACTGTTAAAGTATTGTCTTAAATTTTATTTCCTACAAAATTTTTTTTACTTTGCCGCGTGTGCCAAAAAATTGGCGCTCCTTACCAGCAGAAAACTAGGTTTTTTTTCCTTTCTCTTTCCCTTCTTCAAAAATTTTGAGGTCTCTCTGTATTCTTGCATCTCTTGTGTTCAGAAGAGAAGAGTTCCAATAAAAATCCCTAAATCCCTAATGTCCAAAAACAACTCATTCCTTAACCTGATGGGATCCATCTCCACCCCTCCTCTCTCTCCCCCAACAAAATCCTTAAATCAATAGGAAGAAAGAAAGAAATGGGAAGTTAGATCCTGTGGAAGAGACTGTCCCCGCTGTCGAATGAGATCTTGAAGCCCTCCTTCTCGTCTCCAATCGCCCCGGTTTCTCCTACGTCTTCGAGCTCCTCGAGTCCGCAACCTCAAATACTTCATCATTGTCAGTTTTACTAACCCTAACTCCCTCTCCTACTCACTGATTCCTACTTCCTTCCTTCATCAACTCATTCATTCGCAGGTTATCGAGGGGCAAGATGCCGCCCTCCTCCTTCGCAACTCCACCCTCCTCATCTCCTTCCTCTGCTCCTGTAGCGGCACCGACGCCTCCACCGGCGCCTCCGACCACACCCCCGTCTACACCGTCTGCTCGAAACGCCCGGGGAGAAGCTCTGGACACCCCTCCCCATGCAGGCCAGTGGGACCGCTGCTCTCCCGTCCATCAACGTCAATGACTCTGTCACCAAGAGCAAGGTGAGACATATCAAGTTTTTTCCTTCTCAAATCTGGATCTAAAATGGTTCAGATCTAGATCTAGAAAAAGTAATTGCTTACTATTGAATTAAAGAATATGTTACCAAAGTAAATAATTGAGTTCTTGATCCACATCTATACTTTGAAAGGTTATTTTGAGGTTGGATCCAAACTTAATTTAGATCTGGAACTAATATATCTACATCTAGTAATGTATGAATCGTATAAACAACTGGATATTTATGAAATGAATATGTAATCTTCAAATTAATAAGTTTTTACATATTCAAACTTTTTTTTATTATCATTCGACTTTAACAGAATATGTAAATGTACCCCTTTTTAGTTTAGTGTTGGTTTGGTGAATTATTAATTACCAAGGTACTAGTCATGAGGACATATCTGATTCTACAGTAAGTACTTTCATATGCAAGGAATGGAAAAGTTGAATCACCAAGCTATCCATGTTTGCAGTTCACGTCATTTTGTGAGCATTGATCTGGATAGATATCTTAGCAATATAGTGCAAATGGAGCAGTTCTCTTAGACAATATGTTGGTCTTATCTATGTATTCTCCATGTTGCATCAGATTGGAGTATTTTAATTGTTTTAATTTATTTCCTTAAGTCTTTAATTAGTCTTACTTATCACTTGTTAGTTTCTTCGAAGTATATGTTCAGCTAAAGATTTTTATATATACCGATGGATCTTCTTACAGGCGTACCGTGGTCATCATCCCCAATGGCCCATCGGCTCTTGTGGTGAAGGAAGCTGCTTGGGGGCTCGCTTGATATGTTGCTATTTCACAAGTATAATTATCCCCTTTTCTTAATTTAATTACCATAGGGTACTACTTAATCTTATGATGTAGGTGAGCTTATAGTCCTCAAACGGAGTTCTTCAACATTTTTTTCCTGAAAACTCCGTGAAGCGAGGAAATATCAATGAATGTCTAAATCATGTAGTTAATGAAAGTGAGATAAGTAGTTGATATTTACAGTTACTTGTCCATCATAATGTCATTTGTAGGAGAGTATATTGGTACCAATAGTGGAGCCTGAAGAAAAAAAATTCAACAATGCAGAACCAGAAATTAAAAATCTGCTGCAGCGGTACCATTACTTCTTTGAAGCCTATGGGGTCCTTTTTAGATCGATTATAATTCGGTTTCAAATATATTTCATGTTTTTAGTTGTCATTCTAGTTGAAGTTAGAATTACACATACACATTTGAAACTTTTGCTAAATTGGTCTTATGATAGAATCATCATTCTTGTTCTACATCTTGTATACACTGATTGCTTCTTTTTCCTAGTTGTTAGTTTAGAGTTATTTTCTTGTTTAGCAAACCTTGAACTTTGGCTCAAAATTAGAAAGTAACTACCATAAGGAAACCACTCATTACACTTGCATAGAAACCCATCAGTATAAGAGTTCCAAATATGGGAATAACTTTTCTAAATTAAACAAAAATTAACTAAAAGCTAACTAAACCAACTAGATGCAAATCTAACTAGATGCAAGTCTAATGTTGACAGAGATTTATGATTCAAACTTGATCTTCACAGTATGGGTAATGTGAACCAGTTATAGACATCGTAAAAAACCCCATCCATATATATTGATGTAGGTATCGGCCGTATCAGATCATATATATTGATGTAAGTACTGGTCTTCTATAACTTTATGTTAAGTCTTTCTCATGAAGATTTTATTACCTTAAGGCTGGTTTCATGTTCGGTAGAAGGGAATAAAACTGGACCATGTAGAACTGAGGTCAGTCGAATAAATAAATGACAATAGAATGGGATCGTCTCTTCCTGCTATATAAATAAGTTAAACAACCACCACAGATCACTTGTATAAATAAGTGAAGTTCGATGATATTGGTGCTCTTGAGGATGTCAAGAAGACATTGAATGAGCTTGTCACACTTCCAATGAGGAGACCAGAGCTCTTCCTTCGCGAAAATTTGTTAAGGGTAAAATTCTTATTATTCTTTTATTTTTTATATTCTGGTACTTCCTCAATGTTAAGCCTATTATTGGTTTCAAAGTTTGTTCCATTTGGTTGTTTTCCTAGCTATGTGGGAATTTGATCTATAAGTTATATGTAATCACATGCACCAACATGAATCAGTATAATCAAACACGAAAATTCATTTCTGTAGCACTATTATAAGAATCATATTAATTTGTGACCAAATCTGTTGAGTATTGCCCGTTTAATCCTATTTATCAATCAAACTTGTCTACTGGCCTTAAAACGGAATTGCCAAGTTAGAGCATGATAATGATCAATTGGTTGCAAATGCTATCAATCAGTAACCATGAGGAAGACTCCCCTTCGGTAGTCTATACGTGATGAGTGCATATGAATGTTTATTTGTCAGCGTTCTGGCAAACAAAGCAGTAGGCTTGAGATTTACTTCTTATTGTTCTCTTTATATTGGAAGAGAATCAAGTTGAAAGGAATTATTTTTCCCAAGTTTGTGGTCATGCTAAGTTTGAGAATTGGGCTCGAGTGATGTTGCATTTTCAATTATCTTGCAAAATGTTTATTTAAGGAATTATGAGTAGGTTGCTTCAAGTTCTTAGGCTTTTGACCTCCTACAGTTCTATTCCAAAATGTTTCTTCGAGGGATTTTTTTAATATGTTGCTTAAGGTTACAAATTTAGGGGGCTCTTTTGATATGAACCTTGGGAGGACTCATCCTAAAAGCTAGCCGTTAAGAGGAGAGAGCCCAAGGTTATATCACCCATGCGGGTTGGCTTTGCAATTGTGCTTGACTTCCAGTCTCGGGAAAACACTCATATCCAATGTCACCACCTGTGCCGTACACGATTACAACCAGGAGACATGATGTAGGCTCTTATACCATTTGATATGAACCTTGGAAGAACTCATTCCTAAAAGCTAGCTGTTAAGAAGAGAGCCCAAGGTTATATCATCCCACATCGAATTCACCATATAACCGATGTGGGACTAAAGAATCATAACACTCTTTAGTGGATAGGAGATGGAACAGTATTTACATGGTTATAGATGCCCAATTCATGGAGACTAGTCTTGCAAGAATTTTTGGGACAAGTTTCATTTACGGAGCCATCCATGGCCTATTGTCATCACTTATGTCTGTTCTTGGTGTTTATGTTACTTCCAATATCATATGGGAGTTGTTTATTAGGGTGATCCTGCATAGGAAGCCATCAGTCTTGCCTCTCACACTCTCATTTTTATAATAAAAAATATGAATATGCCCATACACACTTTTGGTAGCATTTACTGACATGGAAGTTTTCTGCTTTCCTCTATTCTTGGTTCCTGTTCTCCTGTTTGTTTCTGCCTGAGTTTTGGTATAATCGATGACAATAGGGAGATTCATGCAATATGGCTTGATACCAAAATTGATGCAAGACGTCTGGGCAAATTTTGTTATACTTTCAATTTGGAAAAATTAGAACTACTGGGTCTTCTAAAAAGTGGGGAAGAAATTATGGTCTTCTAACCCTATATTATTTTATTTGTCAGCCTTGCAAAGGGATACTGCTCTTTGGACCTCCAGGAACGGGTAAAACTCTTCTTGCAAAGGCACTTGCTACAGAAGCTGGTGCAAATTTTATCAGCATAACTTGTTCAGTTCTTACATTGAAGGTTAGATACTGCAGTTGTTCAATCTTAATGTTATTTGATATTCTCTCTAGTCAGGGCCGGCCCGTGGGCAAGCCCAGAAAGATCTTGGGCTGGGGCAACCCCCCCCCCCCCCCCCCCCACTTGGGGCAACCCCCTGGTCCCCCCAAAAAATAATTCTAAAGCCCAAATATTGAGCTTGATGTATCCAGTTCCAGGAGGCACCCAGGTCAAACAAAAAAAAATTGGAAAGCCCAAATCCCTGCTGATTCCTGTATCCAGGACCAGGAGAGGGGACCACGTGAAAATACAATATTTCTCAAATCCCTAGCTTTCCTTAATGCCTCCCTCCGCTGAAGAAAAACACCGCCCCCTTACTGTAAGTTTACTTTCTCATTCCTTCTTTTTTTTTCTTCTTCTTGGTTGACACTAACTATAACATTATATATGCTGCTATGCATGTTTTTTAGTACGGATGTAATTATGTAAATTGACAAATTGTGAGTATTGATAACGTTTCCCCTTATTCTCATTTGAGTATTATAAGTAACCATAACATGTGAATCTGTGATGAGAGGTGAAAAGTGACTCACAAATGATCACATAGGAACAAGTTACCAAATAACAACAAAAGGAAAACTTACATTTGAGGCTCAATATTTAAATTCATGGACAAGGAGAGGGGATCACGTGAAATATTTCCCAAGCACTTTGGTCTTCAACGGTTCCACCTTCACCAATTTTTAGAGTATTTTTTTTCTGTTATGAGTACTGCGGTCGTTCTTTTCAACAAATTATGTTGTATTTGTATAGGTACTATGACGAAGAATGAAAATGATAAGGATCGAGTCAGATTTTGACAACAAAATTTCGAAGCTTACAAAATTCTGGATTAGCTGAATGTTGCCACCATGAGAGGTAATAGTGTTTGTGTGATTCCATTTTGACTATGGGTGTCATTTATATTCTCTTGTTTTGAAGTCTAAATTTTTTATGCGGGTTTGTTTTAACATCTTATTGATTGAGAGGTTATGGAAGATTTATTTGGCGATGTATGGTGATATGCACTTGCTGAACTCGACCTTCCAGTTTTAGGATAGCTGATAGGGATTAATATATGAAGTTGCAAGGTTAGTCCTAGGGAAGGGGCAACAAAAAATAGCTCCGGCTAGGGCAACCCATCTCCTTGGGCCGGCCCTGTCTCTAGTAGCTTATTACTTGGATTTTTCCCTAGGTCAGTAGCTTGGTTAGACTTGCTGCTGCTACGATAAACTGGTTTCCTCAGCTTGCATTGAATGTTAGCTCTGTAGTCCGTCTGTCATTTGTTATTTTAGGCAAATTTATGCCAGATCTTGGAATATGTATGCTATGTTGTAGGCAATCATTCACTTCACATTGTATAAGTTCTCTATCAGTTGTCTACTTTTTGTTCCTTCGTTGTGGATGTCAAAATTGATTGTTTCTATCTATAGTGGTTTGGAGATGCTGAGAAGCTCACCAAGACTCTGTTTTCTTTCGCTACCCCGGTTAGCTCCTGTTATTATTTTCGTTGATGAGGTATGTACTTATGTATATCTCACCTGTAATTAGTTGTGATTTTCACTTATTTGTTTCTATAAGTTTTCTTGCTTTGAGTATACTTATTTGTTTCTAGAAGTTTCCATTGACGATGTATGTACTTATGTGTACTTATGCAAATCGTTGCAGTGCTTAGAATAGACAGTCAAAAATTAAGTTGTGTGCAGAATATTTGAATCAGTGAACAGTGGATAGAGAAAAGTTGAATCAACAAGAAACAAGTATAGAAATGAAATATCTTATGTTTCCTTGGATACAATGCTATTGGTGTTCTTCAATAAATTCTTAGCGTTCTGAACATATTGTATTCGCTATTGCGTATTTAGTTCATTTCATGGTATCAAATATTTATCTTACTTTTTATATTATAATGTGTTTTCTTTTCAATTTTGTGTAGGTTGGCGTATATGTTTTGATGGTTGTGGATAGCTGCTAGAAGGAAAGAGGCGATCGACCTGTTTTTTGGCCTACAGATATTTGTAAATGGAATGGTTTATTTTGGACTACAGATACTTTGTAAATGGAATGGTTTATTTTGGCGTACAACTAATTTTTCTACATCGTGAATGTTTTAATGACTACTACTTTTTGTACATCTTGAATGTTCTAATGAAACATTTCATATTTTGGCAAATCTTTACTATATCTTGATTGATCGAAATGCAAGTTGTGATTGAAATTGTTTGCGATTATTGTTATTTATATGTGATACAAAACAGGTTATGCAATATGAAATTTTGTAGCAGATATGAAATAATATGAAATTCTGTAGCAGGTTTATAGCACTCAAAATATCTAAATTGCTGCTACTACGATAGCATATGATGAACGCTATAATAAATCAAACCATTCATCAAACGCTATAAATCATCCACAGCATTCACAAAACTCTATAAATAATCCACAGCATTCATAAACGCTATAAGTAATCCACAACACTCACGAACGCTATAAACTATCTACAGCGTTCTAGAATGCTATAAAGTATTTACAACATTCATAAACGCTATAATCCATCAACAGCATACACGAATGCTATAAACCTTCTACAGCATTCATGAACGCTATAATGTTATAGCGTTCACATGTCTGGACATACTATAGCGTGGGCGATCATAGCAGACAAAATATGTTATAGAAGGCTTTCTATAGCGTTCTGCGCATGCTATTGTAGGCCATATTTGTTGTAGTGTATATAAAAAAGATTCATAGCAATTAGAATCTACCTAAATTACTTAATTGGAGATCCAACATTATCTATACAAATACAATATTATCTATATAATACATGTCAATCTTTTCACCATATACGGGCTACCCATCCAACATTATCTCTATAAATACACGTAAAGTGTTGTTTTGTATAATCAATCACCACTTCAATCTTTTCGCAATGGCTGCAGATTGTTACAGTTTATTTTTGTTGGGCATTTTTCTTCTTTCTTTTAACTGTGGAGCGAGCTGTGCGTCATTTCTTTGAGAGAAATATCCAGAATCATGTGAGTATGCATTTCAATTGCTTCCACCTACCTGTTGTTATTCTTTAAAAAAAAAAAAGGAAAAAATGTGATGGTGGGAGTCTGTCTGAGGTTTTGTTAACAATAAGAGCATATGTTAAAACTTTGCAACACATTTGTCAATTTTTTTAATATATATATATATATATATGAGTCTTCTCTCCATTCTCCATCTCCCTTCTTCCCGGCTGCTCACCCAGCTATTGCTGTTGCTACTGCAACAACTCCTGCTCTAGCCTCTGCCTACCCTAAGTTGGGCTGAGCCCTAACTACATCCCATCTTAATTTTTTCTTTTTCTTTTTGATCTAATTTTTTTTCTTTTTTGGGCGTGTTATTATCATGACTCATAGCACTCTTGATTATTTCATTTTTAAAATTAGTTCTCATTTATATTATTTAATAATATAATTAATAATACTTTTATTAGTTTAACAATTATTGCATATATTTGTGTCGCATCCATATCCATTACATATACATTCTGAACGTTTTATTATTATTTTATTTTTTAACAAAAAATAGGTCTTTCTTTTTTTTCTTCCAAATACTTATATTTTTATTGTTCGTCATATATACTTATATTTTTATTGTTTGTCATATATTCTTGTAGGTGGCACCTTTCTTCTCAAAAGCTAGTGATAGTGATCCTCAACGTGGCCTTGTAAGTACATAACATAATATCAAATACAGTTAACATATTTGATAACTAATTACAAAATTGTAAAATAATAATAAGTTTTTTATTATAGTATACCGAATACAAATTTTATGGCATTGATGCAATATTTTACAGTTTGCTATCACTTATGTTCAAAATACTGTCCCTTTTGTGGGAGGCAGTGGCGATATTGTTGTATGGAACGAAAGTGTGGAACCTAACGATGAAAGTTATAACATTGTTGGTTGTTATGCAACTGGTATAACCATTTATGTTGGGTCATTAGCGGTGTGTAGATACAAAAACTTAGGAAACACCTACACTCAAGAAATGCTTATATATTTAGTAAATAAGAAAAACTAATAAACTAATGACCCTTAATGAGAAACAAGTTGTAGTAAGGAAAGTGAGAAAAGAAATATCCCATATCCAACATAAATGGTTATACCAGTTGCGTAACAACCAACAATGTTATAACTTTCATCGTTAGGTTCCACACTTTCGTTCCATACAACAATATCGCCACTGCCTCCCACAAAAGCGTCAGTATTTTGAACATAATTGATAGCAAACTGTAAAATATTGTATCGATGTCATAAAATTTGTATTCGGCATACTATAATAAAAAACTTATTATTATTTTACAATTTTGTAATTAGTTATCAAATATGTTAACTGTATTTGATATTATGTTATGTAGTTACAAGACCACGTTGAGGATCACTATCACTAGGTTTTGAGAAGAAAGGTGACACCAACAATTATATATGACAAAGAATAAAAATATAAGTATATATGACGAACAATAAAAATATAAGTATTTGGAAGGAAAAAAAAAGACCTATTTTTTGTTTAAAAAAATTTAAAAAAAATGTATATGTAATGGATATGGATGCGACACAAATATATGCAATAATTGTTAAACTAATAAAAGTATTATTAAATAATATAAATGAGAACTAATTTTAAAAATGAAATAATCAAGAGTGCTATGAGTCATGATAATAACACGCCCAAAAAAGAAAAAAAAATAGATCAAAAAAGAGAAAGAAAAATTTAAGATGGGTTGTAGTTAGGGCTCAGCCCAACTTAGGGTAGGCAGAGGCTAGAGCAGGAGTTGTTGCACAACAGCAATAGCTGGGTGAGCAGCCAGGAAGAAGGGAGATGGCCGAGAATGTGGAGAAGACTCCTATATATATATATATATATATATATATATATATATATATATATATATATATATATATATATATATATATATATAAATAATAATAATAAAAAAAAAAAAAAATATAAATAATAATAATAACAATAACAATAACAATAACAATAACAATAATAATAATAATAATAATAATAATAATAATAATAATAATAGTAATAATAATAATAATAATAATAATTAAAAAAATTGACAAATGTGCTGCAAAGTGTTAACATATGCTCTTATTGTTAAGAAAAACCTCAGACAGACTCCCACCATCACATTTTTTTTTCCTTTTTTTTTTGTAAAAAAAGAAAAACAACAGGTAGGTGGAAGCAATGGAAATACTCACATGATTCAATGACGGTCTTTTCCACAGCTCGCTCCACAGTTA
Organism: Iris pallida; assembly: GCA_029216955.1. Taxonomy (NCBI): domain Eukaryota; kingdom Viridiplantae; phylum Streptophyta; class Magnoliopsida; order Asparagales; family Iridaceae; genus Iris; species Iris pallida. Next base: position 14,519,041 of record JANAVB010031619.1, read on the forward strand.
AAAGAAAGAAGGAAAATGCCCAACAA